>CAIJEN010000009.1:600000-1033268 GCA_903819635.1 Aureobasidium vineae
TGGCCATAGGCGGAAAAGTCGCGTTGTTTGGACGGAGTGTAGTCCTTGGGAGTGTAGCGATCGATCTCTGCGTCAAGCTGTTGAAGGGCGGGTGGGTTCTGGGGCCAGACAGAGCTTGTAGTGGACTCTAGGGCTGAGGGCGGCGGGCTTTGGTTCTCCTTGTCGTGGACTGTGTCGCTGAGGTCCTTGGACGAGCGGTTCATTTTTCCAAACAAGCCGCGGAGGCTGGTGGAGGACTTGGTCTTCTTCATGCTCTTGCGCGTGTCGCGGTTGTCCTGGTCATTTGTGGCACGCTGACTCTGCTTCTCCTTTTCTCTTTCCTTTCGACTCTTCTTCTCTTTGTCCTTTTCCTTGTCTCTGCCCAGAGAGCGTAATGACACGGTGCTCTTGGAGCGCTTGTGTGGTGGAGCATTCTCCTTCTTGGCCTGTCTGCCAGAACGGCCATCCTCGGCGGATTGGCTGATCGAGTGAGGATGGTCGGGAGGCAGAAGAGGAACCATCTGTGTAGTGGTGGCGGTGTTGGAGGCGACTCGACCGAGGTCCTTTGACTTTGATCGTCTGTGTTCTTTGGGCAGGATTGACTTCAGCATCTTGATGGTCGACGAGGGTGCTGCTTGGTAGGGGTGGTGGTCGACGCCAGCTTGCCCATTGACTCTCTCATCCATGTACTGCTTGCTTGAAGGAGATTGTTAGAGCTTAAATCAAGAGAGCTGAGAATTGCATTGTTGGCACAACATTTCCCCGCCGCCGTGAGCGACTTGCCTTGTTGATGTTTCTGGCGTTGCCAGGCAACCCGCTCTTATCAGCCTCGTCCCGGCTCGTCCCCACACTTTCATCTGCTATCTGCATGCCGCCTTCCGTCCTTCGACGCCATACTCTATCGCCCTTCTAACCTCATGCAGGAACGTTGATTTTGATCAATATTGATTGTCTTGCATTGAACCTGGCTATCATCTAACCGCTATAGCTCAAGTTTCACTCTGCCTCTGCCCGCTCAGCCCGCCGCTTGTGCACTCTGTTCCTCGAATGCTTTGCGATATTGTGCCGCCGCTTCGCCCAGTGCTTTGATCGTGGGCTGAACCATTTCCTCCACCGCCTGCTTCCNCCCGCCTAGCCTTTCCAACTCTATCTCGATCCGTCGTCGCTTCGTCGATCTGGGGTTCAGTGTTGATATCTGCTTCTGAAGACTCTCTGCTTCTTGCAACTTCTCCTTCTCCGCCTGATCTGACACCATTTTGATGCGGTCGACTGATCGATCCAGAGTCTCTACCAGCTTTGCGACCTCGTTGCTCTTTGACCCATCACCAGACAAGAAGAGGGTCCAGAAGTAGTGCAGAAACTCTACTGTCGTGTTGTGTGTGAGACTCAGCGTATCAAACGTGGCCTGCGATAGACCTCTTCTTGATGATACATCGGCTGATGCTGCCATTCTGCGTCTGCTGATTGAAGCCAGCATTTCTTGAGTGGACTGTGTAAGTGCAGATTTGCTTCCGATCCTTGCTCTTTTGCTTGGTCGGCTCTCGTCGTCCGATTCCTCGCTGTCAGACTGGATACCAATCACCTTGCTGAGGCTGATGCTAGCTGCGGAAGCCATCTCTGTATGCAACAGCTCAAGCACCTTTTCAGGCGATTGCTTGGCATATAGTCGTGCTTCCGCTGACAGTCCGTTTTGTTGCTTACCACCCAGCAAACGTTGCTGATCTTTGATGTTCAAGACGACACGATTGTCTCCAGCCTCAGTCTGGAGGTCTCGGAGTCGTAATTCGTTGAATGCATCCTCGCTCATACCAATGGGTGCATGAGCTCCTCCGTCTGTTGGCGCCACTTGAGCCATCATCTTTTCAGACAAATTGTTGAGAATCCTCAATATCGGCACTTTCTCAGGCCGCATGGTTTCGTCGGGTCTGTTTCCTTGACGTTGACTGTGATTCTGCTCATTGCCCTCGAGATCAATAAAGTGTGGAACATAGCCAATGTTGGATGGTCCCTTTTCTTGGTAACCCAAGTACTTGTCGAACATGGGATCTGGTGGATCTGCGTCTGTGATTTTCTCGCCTTTTAGCTTCTTTAGTAATCTGCTCATAAAGAATCGAGACCAGAATGTATTGCTATCGGTTGGAGGAACGTTTTCGTTGTAGGCTTGTCTGACAATGGGATATTGCTTGAAAATCAGTTTGATCTGGGCCCCTGCCAGACTAAGCGTCAAAGAGTCAGCTTCGCCTTCCTTCTCGGCGGCGACTCGCGTGAATTTGATCTCGGGTAACACATTGTAATCGCCTTGATTTTGAGCCTTCTCAATGGCATGAGCGCGTAGAAGGTGTAGACGTGTTGACCAGAACTGTGTCGAGAATTGGGTAATGGTTATGGTTTTTGGTCTGTCTCTTAGACTCTCATTGAAGCGTTGTCTCAAGGCAGGATTCGCCTCCAGTAATGATCTCTGCAGCTCAATATCGGTAATGAGGTGTGCATCGTCATACCAGCTTTCACTTGTTTTGACAGTAGATGACACAGCTTGGGCCATAGCCATGGCTTCTGAAGGAGCCGATGCATCTTGCGCTGGTGCGGGTGTTGGCGCAGGCTTTGTTGGCTCGGCGGACTTTATGGCGGCGATGGTATTTCGTAGAATGTCGGTGATTGCTTCTTGCTCGGGTCGTGCTGCGGCGGAGGTAAAAGAAAAGACATGGTTCTCTGGCTTGGAGACTTCTGCTGGCGAAACGACGACTTTCAAGGCGACCTTTGCGGTGCTTGCAGGAGTTTGTTGGAGATCNNTAGCATGCATGATCAGTCATATGAATACGTATAGGAAGACAGAAATAGACTGACTTGTAATGTCCTTGATAGCGATGGTCAGTGAGGGTGCAGAGGACGGTGGTTCGGAGGGGGTCCAGAATAACGACGTCCGGTCTGCGCTGACCGACAGCGTGCCATTGCGCTTTTTGTACGCGGTCGGGGCCGACGACATGTTGCACGCGCCCACGTCGACGGCAAAGGAAGATAGGATAGAAGGTTCGTCGTTGACTGTTTGTTAAAACTGAAGACCTTCACATGCAAGCCGAGTGTAAAGAGCAAGGTCGTCATCGCTCGGAACGGAAGGTATACCGATCCGTGCCTAGGGCTACTTGCAGCAGACGCGTCTTCTCCGAGAGCACGCAACCACTTTCCTCTCAAATCTGCTTCTGTGACTCACCTATCTGCCGCGATATTTCATAGGGCGACTGCGGCCCGGTACTTCGTGTGATTGAGAACAGTCGTTTCTTGCAACTACTATAAAACCACGCTATCCACTAAAACATCAATCACTTCCCTTACAGTTCGCTCTATCAGTCACAAAATCGCTCGCCATTCATCATGTCCGCAGACAAGAAGATCAACGTGGGAATCATCGGTTATGGTCTGAGTGCAAAGGTCTTCCACATCCCGTTCATCCAGGCTCTTCCAGACTACAACTTGTATGCTATTGTACAACGTAGCCCAAAGTCAGGCGATGACGCCTCGGCCGATCATCCCGAGATCAAGCTGTTCCGCAGTGCCGACGACTTGTTCGCTGACAAGGCTGTGGATCTGATCATTGTCACCAGTATCCCGAAAACACACTACGAGTTTACGAAGAAGGCAATCGAGAGCGGCAAGCACGTCGTTGTCGAGAAGCCATTCGTTCCGACATCCAAGGAGGCCAGAGAACTGACCAAGCTGGCCAAGGAGAACAACCGCCTGCTAGCAGTCTACCAAAACAGACGATGGGATCAGGATTTTGTTACTCTGAAGCAGATACTGGCTTCAGGAAAGCTGGGCGAGATTGCCGAGTTTGAAACGCACTTTGACCGCTTCCGTCCCGANTCCCCCACTCGCACTACATGGAAGACTCTGGCTACTCCAGCCAGTGGCGCGCTCTACGATCTTGGAAGTCATCTGATCGATCAAGTCTACCACCTCTTTGGAGCCCCGAAATCTGTCACTGGCTTCGTTCAAGTGCANAAAAAGGGACTCAAGACTGGTGACTGCGCGCCGGACGCATGCACGGTATTGCTTAAGTACGGGTCTCCCGAGGATGAGATGCTCGTCACTGTCAAGAGCTCTGCCATCAGCCCAGAGCAAGACCAGCTGAGATTTTGGGTCCGTGGAACCAAGGGCTCGTTCAAGAAGTATAACCTGGACGTGCAAGAACCTCAGCTTCTCGCTGGTGTCAAGTTGAGCAATTCTGAGTTTGGAGTTGAGCCCTCGTCCTCTCATGGTACGCTCACAGTGGCTGCTGCCGACGGAAAGTTCAACCGCGAGACTGTGCCTTCCATCGAGCCACCNCCTACTTACGTCGAGTACTACCGTATCCTTGCTAAGGCATTGAAGGGTGAGGGTGAGGTTCCCGTCAGCGGAGATGATGCTGCGGATGTGCTAAAGATCATTGAGCTCGCTCAGGCCTCATCAGACAGCGGAAACTCCCAATCATGGTAATTACATGGTTGATCATGAAACGTATATAGTAGTATGAATACGAAAATGTTCTCGGTTGAAATGAGCCTCTATCATGGATCTTGTGAAGCAAAGTGTCTTCGTTCATATCTTGAAACGATGCATCAGAATCATCAAAGGGGTCGTTTGGTGTGTGATGGAAGCTTTCTGAGCTGGTGGACAAATGTCAAGGTCCAAGTTTGTCATGACGATGTAGCTTGATGTGCACCTTTTTGCCTCCCGAACTTATCGTCAACGGATCTAGTAGCCTATGGAAATGGTTCCCAGGTGACAAAATTAGCATTCTTGCATGCTAGTCGACGATAGTTTAGGTTTTGAGTTTCTGGGCTATCGTCGTGGGGATCACCCTGACAGGACGAACTCACCGCATTCTGAAAAGCGTTTCAGCTTTCCCCTTTTCCAGCTCAAAACAAAGACAAGAGAGCAGAGCACATCTTCAATCTTCTTAGCATCCGATCAGCAGATTCACCAGTCCAAAAATGCGACATCGTCCTTGCCCTCGACCAACCAAGCCCCTCATGAACAGGGCGAGGAAGAAGCCCCGTCGATTGCCACTTGTCTTGAGATTCATCAAAGGCTCAATTCACAGCGACATCTTGGTGCCAGTAATCATTCATGCATTGTTTGCAGCATTGATTGTATATGTTGACGACTTTACGCCCTACACGCCACACCTTCCTGGCAGTATCACAGCTTCCCTATCTATTGTTGTCGGCTTGCTACTGGTGTTCCGCAACCAGAGCTCATACGCTCGATTCTGGAGTGGACAGCAAGAACTCACGACCATCTGCACAAACATTCGCAATCTGACTCGGTCATTCTTGACTTCCTCATACTCTGCNAAAGGTCCCGAGCCTACGGCAGCCGAGCGAGCGGAGACCGAGACTGCCGTTCACACCCTATTGGCGATCATCTACGCGGTTAAGAACACGCTCCAATGGGAGTGGGAACACAGTGTTGGAGCACCGGACCTCGAAGATAGCGGATCTGGATCCTTGAAGCCAGAGCTGAGAGAGCTTCTTGGGCCTAGGATGTCTCAAACCTATGAATTCGAGGGCCTTGGTCTTCCTATCCAACTCACCATGTCCATCGAGGCATATATCAAGCGCTCCCACGATCGAGGGTGGTTCCACAGTCCGCAGGCATCTCAGCTCTCGGTGCAGCTCAATTCATTGGTGGCAGCGTTCGGAATCATGGAGACGATACGCTTGACGCCTATTCCAGTTGCCTATCTTATCCATACCAGGCAGGTGTTGGCACTTTATGGAGGCGTGCTGCCGTTTGCTTTCGTCGAGAGTCTACAGTGGTGGACTATCGTGATAGTTTCTCTCATCACCTTCACTCTATATGGTATAGAAGCCATTGCATACCAGTTGGAAGAGCCGTTCGGGTGGGACAGGGCAGACATCAAGATGGACGACATTGTCGAAGATCTGAGGATAGAAGTCGCAGTGCTGTTGAGAGAGTGGCAAGAGAATGCGCCAATGTTTGGCCGACAGTAGATGTCAGGATCGTTCTCTTTGACAACACCGCTGTGTGTAACAGATTGTCCGAGCTGAGTGTCGAAATGCTCGGGCAGCATTAGGACATAGAAGCATGAAGACGAATTTATTCAGAGTGGCGCTTCCACACTCGAGAGGACTGACTCAATGGCATCCTCAACCGTGACACCCTGCAAGACTTGCTCAACTGCACGAAAGTCGCTGCCCCATTGCATGCTCCTTTCGGTGCTTGGAGTTGCCAAGATCAAACGATGGGCATAGACTTTTCTTGCCGCCAACGCGACCAATGAAGGAGGAACGTATTCGAGGCCATGCAGGGGTGCAAGAGCATAGACGATGGCTCGGAAGTGTCGAGTAGCATAGGCAGAGATGCCTCCTGCAACGAAGCGGTTCAGACGCATAAATATGACAACGTTGTGGAGGTATGCAGCCACTTCGGCGCTCACTCGAACACTAATGACGGCAGTACGCAAGTCCTGGATCTCGTTGGGCGTGATTGAAGGCGATTCAGAAACAGCCTCCCCATTGGAAAGAGTATGCTTGACGACCGACGAGATGGAGACAGCATCGTCAGATTGTGGTGGCTCCTTGAATTCTTGTTCTTCAAGATTCGGAAAGCCATCATCCTCGGTGTGGTGATGTGAGATGGCAAACATATCGTTCTGCATATGCTTGGTCAGCGAGCAGGATTTTGTAACAGCATCACGTCATACTTACAANNGATGATAACCGAGCTTGGACTTGGACTCTGATGCTTGTAGGGCGACGAAGAGAAAGTGCTTGGACGTACTATGCATAGCGGTATGACTGAACAGTCTCTTGGTACGCATGAGNNCTGGAAAAATGTTAAGACAAGACAGTACCTAATGACGAGATGAATTTAGTACCTCTAGAGCTTGAGTCTGAACGTTGCTGCTCGCCATATTTAGGTCCTTTGCAATGATGATGTCGGCGATTTTCCGCTCATCGAGTTCGTTGCTCGTGCCAGACTGGTTGCGGAAAAAGGTGTGCCTCGAGGTGGTAGGCTTGAAGGAGGGCAGCGAAAGATGGGTAGAAGACGCAAGATGATCATGGGATGCATCTGGAGCATCGACCAGAATGGACTCTTTGAAGTCATCAAGAGTAGTTGTGGCTGAACAGTTGACCAAGGCACACGAGAGACCGAAGACGTTGGTAGCAANTCTTGATCTGGTCAGTCTTGAGACAACAATATCGATACAGAGTCAACGGACTAGCTGAAGTTCCTGGGCGAGGGTGTCGAGTAGTAGGTTCTGAGTAGATATTATACAGTGTTGCTGGGCTACTAAACAGAGCAAGACGGCCAACTCGAGATCGCCCAGAGCCTGGATCTTGGCTGCGGTCGAGTCCATGTTGAAGAGCAAAACTCTCCAAGATCAGACAGAATCTAGCCTGATTGGTATATTCAGTAGATTACAAGTCACAGACATAGGAAGGAACGATGTTGGTTGTGTATGGTCGAGTGAGGCCTTCCAGGGAAGCAATTAGCGAGTGGTGCACAGACCAGCACTACGCAATGGGCTCGATGCGCAAGCAACAACGACCCCAAAGGGCAGGCATGAACTGCTGCTGAAATGTCGAAGGCCACGGCGGACTGGGAAAGAGTCGGCGATCGCTTCTATCGTAAGACGCAGCTGTACACATCCGTCTTTGACCCGGAGCTGGAACTCGAGAACCATGTGCTAGTCGGCGCTCCACTGGCCGGCGCCGTACGTAGACACGACAGCGACGACGACATGGACTGCGCTGACAGTGCCGCATAGATAGCAATCTACCGCGACGACTCCAAACTATATGCCTACCGTACCACTCATGCTGCCCGTCCTTCCATCGACCTCTACACATGCTCGGGCAAGCTCATCCACCGCATCAACTGGGACAAGGGTGCAATCCAGGGCTGCGGCTGGTCTGAAGATGAGAGATTGATTATTGTCACAAACGATGGCACCGTCAGAATATACCACGACCTCAGCGGCGACTTCATTCCCTTCAGCCTAGGCCACGGCGCCGAAGAGCATGGCGTCGTCTCGTGCCGCTTCTGGTCCTCAGGCTTCGTTGCTCTCCTCGGAAACAACCAATTGGTCTGTGTCTCACGCTACGACGAACCACGTCCGACCCTCCTGGCCACTCCTCCAGAGGGCGAAATCTTGTCGTGGGCTGTCATTCCTCCGGCCTTTACTTTGTCTCGCTCTGTCGAAGCCATCCTGGCCATTGACGATACCATTGTCATCGTCGACGCTTCTGAGGCCCAGGATCGCAAGCTACAGAACGGTCCTTTTAAACTCGTCTCTGTGGCCCCCAATGCCAAGTTCATCGCTCTTTACACTCAAGATGGCAAGGTCTGGGTCGTCAGCAGCGACTTCGAGAACCGCTTGACCGAGTACGACTCGCGCGTCAAGACTCCACCAAAGGATCTGCAATGGTGTGGCAACAATGCCGTCGTTCTGGCTTGGGAGGACGAGGTGCATTTGGTTGGCCCGAATGGCGCTGCTTCTAAACACTACTACGACTCTTGGGTCCATCTCTCACCCGAAATCGACGGCATCCGCATCTTCACAAGTGATGTCTGCGAATTCATCCAGAAAGTGCCAGAGGTTTCCGAGGACACTTTTAGACTGGGCTCCACATCACCTGCATCAGTCTTGCTTGACGCAGCCGAGCAACTCGACAAAAAGTCTCCCAAAGCCGACGAGAACATCCAACTCATTCGACCAAATTTGGACGAAGCTGTCGACACCTGTATCAGCGCAGCTGGCCATGAGTTCAGCGTTCATTGGCAGAAACAGCTTTTGAAGGCTGCCTCGTTCGGTAAATCAGTGCTTGACCTATACAACAGCGACGAATTCGTCGACATGTGCGAGACGTTACGCGTCCTGAATGCTGTCCGCTTCTTCGAGATCGGCCTGCCTCTCAGTTTCGATCAATATACTCGCTTGACGCCTGCAAATCTAGTTCAGAGATTGATCAATCGTAAGGAGTATTTGCTTGCTATCAAGATTTCTGAGCACCTCGACTTGCCACTCGACAAGATTTATGTACACTGGGCACGCCAGAAGGTGCGTAGCTCCACGAGTGACGAGGAAGACATTTGTGCCGAAATCGTAGAGAGATTGCAAGGCAAGCGAGGTATCTCATTCGAGGAGATTGCACAGACGGCGTATGAAGAAGGCCGTGGCAAGCTTGCAACAGAACTGCTCGAACACGAACCACGAGCCGGCAAGCAAGTACCGCTTCTGCTCAACGTGGAGGAGGATTCACTTGCCTTGGACAAGGCCATCGAGAGTGGAGACACCGATTTGGTGTACCATGTGCTGCTACATCTGAANAAGAAGCTGCCACTCGCCACGTTCTTCCGCACGATCAACGGTCGACCGGTCGCGACTGCACTTGTTGAAGCGTCGGCGTGGGATCAAGACCAGGAACTGCTCAAAGACTTGTTCTACCAAGACGACCGAAGACTTGACAGTTCGAATCTATTGCTGTCAGATTCACTCAATGCCGCAGATGCGAATGCTCTTAGCGACAAGCTCAAAATGGCCTCAAAGATCCTTCAGGAGTCAAAAGACCAATCAATACAAGTACGAGGTATTGACGAAGAGCAGAAGCTACTCAAACTACAGGATACGTTCAAACGAGATCTCGACGAAAACTTCAGCGGCCTTAGTATCAATGAGACGATATACAAACTTATCCGACTGGGCAACGTGAAGAGAAGNTCAAAAATCCAGTCCGAATTCAAGGTCTCAGATAAGGTGTATTGGTGGATACGCCTGCGCGCACTCATCTCGCGTCGTGACTGGCGCGAGCTTGAGGACTTGTCAAAAACTCGCAAGAGTCCTATCGGCTGGGAGGTAAGTTTCCGTGTTCTCTCTGGTTAATGCAAGCACTAATCATGTCTCAGNCCGTTCATCAATGAAATTTTATCTGCTGGTAACTCGAAGCTGGCGTCTCTGTTCATACCTAAATGCACGAGTCTGACAGTAGAGGAACGTGTGGAGTTGTGGACGAAGTGTGGACTGATAGTACGCGCTGCCGAGGAGGCGGCCAAGGCTCGCAATCTCAGGTTGCTCGAGTCGCTTCGTGAGAAGGCTACGGGTCAGGCAGCTACAGATGTCGAGAGGCTGATTCAGCAGGTATCGAAGAAATAGATAAAGCTATTCGTAATTCACGATGCACACATACTCTCGAGCCAACATGAAGTTCGATAAGGAACGCTATGCAGTGTGTGCCTCTCCACAAATTTCACCACTCTTCTGTTATCTACGATACTGCAAATCATAATCGTCGCGTCGTCATGCTTCTGATCTCCAATGCTACACCTTGCTTTTTCCTCAAGTGTAAATCTCCTCTGTCATGGCGTTGAGTGTAAGACCTTCCTTGGCAATGTCTTCCTCCTTTAGGAAGAGCAGTGGCATCTCGACCAGCGTACCACGAATCTGGCTCAACACATCCTTGACCTCTGTCACGCCACCAGGGAACTCCTCTGCCACAACATGACCGAGCTTCCACTGGCTAGGCTTTGATGCATCCTTGCCCTTCTCCTCCTTGGCGTCCTTACCGGTAGGGAAGAATCTCGAGAAGTAGTCATCATACTCTTTCCAGTTACGCACCTTGTCCGAGGGCACGGGATGGAAGACACGCTCAAATGCATCGGTGTTTGTGCGGGCAGTGCCGTTCCACAANNAAGACAAGAAGTCGGAACTCAAGGGATCGATGACAGCCTCGTCCTCACGGCTTCCCCAGTCGTATGCATTGGGCACGCCGATAGGCTCGAAGTTTCGATCGGGCCTGCTGACATCTTGTGGCGGCAACAGTCCAAGGTGTTTGCGGAAGATTTGGCGGCGAAGACTGGCAGCGAACTCTGTTGCTCTCCAAGGACGACCAGCCATGTAAGAGTCGACTTCGCGAGGGTCTTCGATGCAGATTGCAATCTCGCTGTCGTGGTCACCAAGTTGGCTACGGTCGTTGAGGTTGGCTGAACCGCAGATGACGACGCGGTCGTCAGCGATCAAGAGCTTACTATGTACGTAGAGCAGCTCGGACACGAATGCGTCCATCTCGTCGGTCGTGCCATCTTCCCAAGGCACGTTACGGATGTCCTCGCCGTTGAGCATGTAACACGATGCAACCGAGTCCCAGCGTCCGCTACCAAGACCTGAATGGTTGCCCATGTTCTGAGTAGCTTGCTGGTAACGCTGGAAGCGGTTGTACTGTCCGCTTTGCTCTTCGTAAGCCCCTCCATCGTTTTGCTGATACTGTTTGCCGTAGGCACCCTCCTGAGCATACTGATCGCTCTGACCACCATAACGCTGGTCGTACTCTTGTCTTGCATCGTCGTAGCTCACACCACTTTGCTGTTCTGCCTCACGCATGGCTCCACTCGAGTTGATGCGATCGTAGTTCCTGAGATTGTAGAAACGAATATATTGCAGGGGGTCAATGCCTTCTCTCGCAATGCTCTCCATGATGCTGTGACCGCCTCTGTTGATGCTGTCGTACTGGAGCTCTAGAATCTCTCTCGTACCCAGTGCTTCGTCGCTCTTCAAGTCACCAGCAAAGGCAGGAATGGCGGGCATGATGACAATGACCTGATAAGGTTCTCCCTCGCGTGCTGCGCGGACAATGCGTTCGACTATAGCAGCACCAATCTGGTTCTTGATCGGACGTTGAGAGTCACCGGTCGCGGTGATAAAGAACTGGTTCTCAATGTAGATGAAGTGGCGACTGTTTCGGATTACCTCGATATAGGCATTTTGAATCGAGTGTTCAGTCCTGGTACCGTGAGACCACTTCGAACAGGATCTCATGATCTGACAAGGCATCCCTGGAGGAGGTGGTGGCGGGTGATCGCTGGTGGGGAAGTGGTGTCTGACTTGCTCCCTGAAACCTTCCATCCGTTCACGACTCTCTTCCCAGCGTTCCATCATACGTTCGCGCATGTGCTCGGGCAATGGAGCAGCAGGACCTGAGGGATACTCGTGATGGACAACTCCTGTTCTTGATTCTGGAACATGGAGAGGTCCATATCTGTCGTCGTTGTTCTTAGAGCTGTATTTCTCCTGGTAGATGAAGTTCCAACGCTCGGCGAAGTGTCTACGGAGGTCTTCCACAACAGGTCCCATAAGAGAGATGGACAAATCAGACCAACCCATACGCGAGTTGTAGCGGCGATCGAGTTTGTTCTGGTCCCAATGTGCGACGTCACTGAAGTCCAGGATGCGTGCGTTGTTGTAGTCCTGTCCTGGAAAGACGATCTGGTTCAAGTCACCAGGGTGAGCGTCGGCGATCGAGTGTTGATTGGTATCCCAACGACCATAGCACAAATCCAAGCCTCCCATGAACGCTATGTGGCTGTCGATGAGGCACAGCTTCTCGTGATGCGCCCAGCTNNACTCTCTGTTAATGAAATCCTACTTTGCCGCTTAGACAACTCACTAGAGCACAGTGCCTTCGTTCATACCATAGATAGATTTGAGAGCATCACCAGGTAACTTGGTGAGATTGGCGGCGGTCATTTTCATCCCTTGTATAGATGATAGGAAAGACGAAGTCAGGACCTGTGTGTCCGGAAGATGATCGGGATGGCGGAACACGCGAATATTGGGGTGTAGTTTTTCAAGAGCATGTTTGGTATGTGCTGAAGAGACTGTAATAGGGGGATTGATTAGTGGGTTAGTCTCTTCGAGGATTTCCAATGATTTGAAAGTTACGTCCATTCCAAACCGAACCAGAGCCGAAGACACGCGGTCGACGGAGCGTGGAAGGAGTGAATGTAAGAAATCTGGTACAATGGGGTTCAGGCACTTACGTGTCAAAGCTTGAGTGACTTCCTTGTAGATGAGTACATTGACCTGTCTATATCAGCACTCGTTGTATCAGGAATAATAATATGCCAGCGAAGGGAGCGAGACGGCGGTACTTACTTGGACACCCCTCTCAGCTGCAGCTTGCAGCATACGGTCAACACGATATTGCTCGTTCTGGGCGGGAGGACGTCTGAGATACAACTCTGGTGATAACCACCAGTCCATGATCCAGATTGATTCGCGAGCTCTTTCAAGTGCCATGCTTACAGCATGCATGTATCCAGCACCGTCGACATACCACTTGACTTCGTTTCCGATTCTGTGTGGTGCAAAGCTCTGGAAGCGATGCGTGTCATGAACCTCGTCGGACCCCTCCTGACTGTATTGCTCGTTTGCGCCTGCACTTTGAGTCTGTCCATGGTCGGAGAACTTGTCTTTGAGGTCGTTGCCAATTTCATGCACAGCTTTGTGCACTTTGTCGAATAGAAAAGCCATTGTCAATCGTTGATTAGGCTTGGTCGAGTTGTGGGAGTCAAGTTGTGATGTTACAGCTCCTGAAACGAGGCGAGCCCGCCAAGATTTATGTACGTCGTCACTCAGACCGCCTTTATGGCCATCTGCATTTGTTGTGCTCCTGAAGTCGAGCCTCGATAGCTGTTCACAATTCGAAATCTACACTTGCTTGCTTCTGAAGTCGATAGCACTCACCGTTCTAACCTTTATGTAGCGAATAAGTCTTGGTCAAGCACGAGATACTGTATTCCATAGACACCAAGCAATTCATCATAGTGAGCACACCCCTTTTCATGGGTAAAGCTCCTTTTCACAAGTGCTTTTGTCACACCTATAGCGACTGATTGTGCGGGAAGACTGGAGGCAGCGGTATCGTAATAGCTTCCACGCATAAACACATGGATCTCGAAGTCCTCAGGGTTGACATCAGAATTGAGTCCTGTCAACTGAACCTTGTCACAGCTCCATGCCCGGTGTTTTCGGACTTAAGAGCACTAGATCAGATAAGAGCTGGTAGCCATGCCCTAGCTTGGCGAAGCACACGATAGAACAGTTGTCGATGGAAGACTCGAGGTAGACTGACTTTTCAAAACTTCATCTAGAGGCCGAATGGACCATCGAGAAACTCGTGCTATCCCATATAATGATGTCCTTATCATCCAACATCTGGCCTGCAAAAGCATAATTGCGTGTCTGCCGGAGATGCACATGTATGGGCTTCATTACTTATCAATCTGCCCCGCATCGATGACAACAACGATTGAGTGTTTGTTCGAATCAAGGTGAAGGTCACAGTGACGCAGCGAGATGCAGACCCGAGACATGTCCGTCAAGCTTCAAAAGCTGCTCGTGAGGTTCCCATTCGAGACCTCGGAAGTCCAACGTCTGTCTACCGCAAGCGAAGTACTTAAGTCATCATGCTCCCGCTATCAGCCAGACTTGCACCCCGTGCAACCCCTCGCGCTTCAGCATTCTTCCGTCCATCCGTAATCCTAGCTCAGCAGTCTCTCCGTACCAAAGCTACAGCTTCCACCAAGACCAAGATGTCGGCCTCTGGAACTTCTTCAGGTCACCCTATCGCTACTCTCGATGTATGCTTAGCTTTGCGAATCCTTGTGTAGACCTCCGTTGACATGATATGCTTANNGACCTCGATTGTACCTCGCCTCCCATCCTCGTCACCTACCCTGTTTGAGGCCAAAAAGAACAAGAACCTCTCCTTCGAAACCATCGCCAAGGCCCTTGGACGTGAGGAAGTCGCTGTTGCAGCTCTCTTCTATGGACAAGCCAAAGCCTCTCCAGAGGATATCAAGAAGCTAGCCAAGGTCCTCGAGCTTGACGAGTTGTTGCTCGAGTCACAGCTTTCTGGTTACCCGGATCGCGGCCGCCAGATGGAGATGCCACCAAGGGAGCCTTTGGTTTACAGACTTTACGAAATCGTCCAGAACTACGGCTATGCATACAAGGCAATTCTGAACGAGAAATTCGGTGATGGTATCATGAGTGCCATCAGCTTCAGTACCAAGGTAGAGAAGGAAACTGATGAGAAGGGTGAATGGGCTGTTATTACACTCAGGGGAAAGTGGTGAGTTCGAAATGTGCTTTTCTGGTAACGACCTTTGCTAACCTACACAATCCAGGCTACCTTACTCAAGGTTCTAAACAGATGTTACTCTCCTAGATACGAATTGAACGATATCATCTATTCTGCCCTTGGCGGTCCTATATTCGACCATGTGAGCAAAAAGCATTGACCGCCAAAGTTCCCGACCATGCGGGTCGTCAAGATGCAGAAGACGTGAGAAGCTCACGGAGCATGTGTTGGTGTCGATATTGTAACGACATACTCTCACTCACTGAACGAGTTTACCACCGCTCTTTTCCTCGTTTCTCACCCCCCTATTGACTTGCATCCATTTTCTACTGAGAACAACTCCCACTTTCTGCAGCACACATCAACAAATACGAGGTACAGTAGAGAGTAGACATCTGGAGTATGGAAATACTGACCTATGACAGTCAGCATGGGCAATTCTACTTCAAAGACTACAGGCTGCAGTTCTAGCAACTCTGGCTCATCTTTCGACATGGACATCCAAACTCCCACGCAGATGGGCTTCCCTCGTAGCCCTGGCCTTCACGATCTCTCCGCTCTCCATCCTCAACACAACTTCCACGGCGCAAACAACATCACGCTCGAGTCTTTTGCTGGTGATGGAATCGAATCTGGCATCACACATCCAATACCAGCAAGACCTCTCATCCGCCGCTACTCGGAGCTCCTCGATCCGACTCAACTCGACCATCAGCAGGTCAGGAGCCCCAGCGGTAACATGCTTACTAGTAGCACCTACAACCTCAGGGACGATCGTCCATTGAGCGTTCGCGAAAGACAAGAAAGAATCCGCCAGCAGATGATGCAGAAGAGAAAGGAGCAGGAGATGGCTCATGGTAACGGACGCAAGAAAGACTCGGCAAAGGTATCTGTGAGAAGTGCATCAACCGGAAAGAACAAGAGGCGTAAAGGATGCCTTGGCTGTTTAGGTGTCTGAAGCAGAACCCTGTTTGATCTTGTCAACTCCTTGATTAGCACAAAGACTTGTCAGTTGCTCAAAGTTGCCCAGGCGAGAATGCACATGTTATCATTTCTGTTTTGCTCAGAGATCATACTGGCCTTCTCCTCCATACTACTTATCCGTCGACTATCCATCAACTACCAGTCTGACGCCGAGATCATCATCATTCGGAGGAGTACCCCTCGGCAACCATCACTCGGTATTCTAGCAAACAAGTTGACAATCAGAGACAAGATATCCCCACGTCATTTTCACCGCTGTGCCACTTGTACTTGCCTGATTCGATGGTCAGCATTTCCGCAAATTGTTCGGAGATCTTGCTGCCTGGCAATACCCGTCACTTCCTCATGTAGTCGCAAATAGCTTTTAGACTGCCGCAGCCTCTTCGAAAGCTCTTTCCCTTCGAGCTAGCCTGCTTCCATTGATACTCCGGCCATCCTCACTTCTGATACCTTTCACCTGCCTTCGACCTTACTGTCGTCTTTCACATCCAACTCCCGACCCTCTACTTCAACTCCTCTACTTCCTACCTCTTTATTTTCTCTTTCTTCCTTCAATACTCGACCTCTCTACGTCAACACTCGGCCTTGTTTATCTCCGGTCATCACGAATATTTACTTTACCATCTGGATATCAACGACATAGCCGACTTCCCACACCACCCTCCAAAATTATGGCAGTACCACTGACCCCACTCAAGGCCTTCAAGTGCAGCTACGATGATTGCTTTCACTCTTTCGACACGGATGGCGAGCTGAAAGCTCACCTCAAGGACAAGAAAATTCATCCCTACTATTGTGGCAAGGATCCTGGCTACGAAAGAATCCAAAGAGGCTTTGTGAAGTGTGACTTCCATGGCAAGACCTTGGACGAGCTTATTGCACACAAAGTTGAGACCATGCTACCGTGGATCGTCGGTGAGCGCATGTCTGAGAAACCGAAGAAGCTGAACCACATCGTCTGTGAGTTCTGTGGTGAAAGCTTTGGAAGTCTCGCTGGCAGGGAAGTTCATCGCAAGAGGGTACGTCGGTGAAGACATACCGCAAAGATTAGAATGCTGACTGACCGATTGTGACAGATGCATCAAGCCGATCAGCACGTAATCTGCAAAGGCTATCTCGTCGTTCGCGACGAGGAAGGTAATGACCATCGCGAAGGATGCGGTTCCATCTTCGGCCGCGCCAGTCAGCTCATCAGCCACATCGAGGGAGGGTTCTGTGCATACATCAAGCCTATGGCACTCAGACAAGATCGCGAGCACAAGCGTATGGTCAAGCTGATCTTGGATGACCCCGAAGGCTTCAAGAGAAACATGAGGGGTATATCCGACGCCACAATTCAGCCAACTCCCAGGGAGGTCGACGATATGAGCGGTGGCGTTGGTATCGACCTGCTCAGCCAGACCGACCACAGCCAAATCAGTGGCCAGCCACCTCTGAGCCCGCAGTTGTCCTCCACTGCCAGCCACTCCGAAGTCGAATGGCCGGAGTTGCTCAGCTCTGATATCAGTCACCTAACCAAGTCGATCACAAATGTCTCACCCAACTCAACCAATAAGAGCGAGTCATCGTTTGGATGTATCGAGGGCGACAGTAAAGACACTGTCAGTGTTTCTAGCAACGCCCCAACCACATGCAGTGATGATGAAGAAGACGACACAGCCCCCGCTATGCCAGTCAGAGCATGGTCCACNCCCAACGTCACCCAAAAGCTCTTTGGGCACTCCAAGGCAAAGGTCATCGCCAATTGGGATGCCATTAACGCTGCTCATCAACGCAACAAGGAAGAGGACGAGGATAACAACATCTTTGTTTCACACTTCTGGGACCCTACCCACACCGACTTCAAACCTGACTTCTTCCACTGCCCAGACGTTACCAACGACAAGGCTCCATCCTACCAATGTCCTTTTGAGAGCTGCAAGAGACGGTTCTTCAATCCTCAAGAGATTGGCAACCACATGCGCGAGTCACACGCTGCACAGCGTAACCTGTGCCCAGTGTGTCTGAAGGATTTCCAGAAGCTTAGTTCACTTGTCGCCCACTTCGAAGCGAGCTCTCAAGGAGCAAAGTGTGATGTCGCTCGTCGCTCGGGATATAGCGCAGTGCTCTTCGAGCTGACCGGAGGACTCATCCAGGCCTGCAAAACGTTGGAAGAGCCCGTTTCTGGCTACAAGCTGCAGCCTGGCAGTGGTCATACTCGCGGCGCACAAAGATCTGAGGTTAAAGACAACCAGTGGGGATCTGCAGAAAATGGCGTCAAGGACTACGATTACAGAGCCAACTCGCCTACCCGTGTCCGTATCTGGAGATATTAAGGGGAGCTGGGGGTATTACGCTAACAGAATAAGGAGAATGATTTCCTCAAAGAGAGCCCGAAAGAGGCCTAGGTAAAATCTTGACCTACAGTGTATTTTAGTCGACAGGATCTAGACACCAATACTCCTATTGGGACAATCGGTCAACGTACGTAGCCAGTCGAATGGAAAATGATCCAGTATGGTTTGACATGCAACAAAGTCGTTAACATGTATGATGTCCTCGAGAGCTTTGGGTCGACCACTGTTGGTTGAGTGACGTTGAAGTCAAGGTGCTCAACAAGCAAACCAACCATGCCGGCCCGCAGGTCAAATCAGGCCACTGCCGGCTAACTTCTCTCATGTAAAGATACCTGTCAAACATACATGATGTTCGGTGAAAATCTTGCGGCTCGATCCTGTCGTTCGGGATATGTATGCACGTTTGCATGTGCTCATCTCACGAGCCGAGCCAATCGAAGCAGCAGACACTGGCCGCGTACCACACTCGAATGGCCGTTTCGAAAGGTCGTACGAGGAGGATATCTTCGGGTCGCTCTGCTCAGATGAGTTGTGATGATGCCGCTGCTGCTGTATGGTGAACACAATCGAGAGAATTGTGCAGTAGGTGAAAGACTAAGTCTCTGGTACTGGGACGAGAGGGGCCGTTTTTTCAGCTGGTAACGAAGGCTCTGAGCGAGGAGATGGTAAGATAGGAAGTTACAGACTCTGGAAGAGGTCAGTTATCCACCGCTTTGCATCTTCGTCCTCCTCTGAATTTACCATCCAGAATCTAGTCAATACGAGAGAACTTTCAGCAGACGCTTTCCTCCTGATAGCCTCTGAGCTCTGAGTAGGACGTGACTTGATAGTAGACATGAGAGACGAGCATCCAATCGATGGTCATAAAGCATTCGGCAACCCTGCCCTACTCAATGCCTCTCGGCCAAAAGACCTCTAAACGAACAACAACACAGGGTTGATTACCAGCATAGTGGTGACCTGAGCGGGACTAGCCATGGGGGACAAGACTAGCTCGCCAGAGAAGCTGGATAGCGCAAAATGGATCCTACCGTTGCTTGCCGTGTGGCCGACTTCGCAGTAAAGCTCAGGTCGCGAGCTCTGGTGTTTTTCTCCCTTGCTTGCCATACCATGCGTGTTCCTTCAGGTCAAGAGTATCGTAGTGTTTGTCCTTCAGAATCCACTTCCCGCTCTCATCCTCGAGAACACCTTCGGGTTTTGGCGGAAGGAGCACGGAAGCGAGCGGGGCCACTCTGGACCTCTGACAGGGACATGTTACCGGTGGAATGGTTCGAATGGTTTAGAAATGCCCAATTGGAAAGGGAAAACTCGTTCAGCAGGGTCAAGGGCCAACTGTCGATTGCTTCCCTTCTTGTTTGCTCAGGCCACAATGGACGCTCGGCCTGCTTGTTGCCCAACACTTTGAGAGGCAGATCCAAGCGCTTTCAATCCCAAGACTTTGCAGGTCAAAACAAGATCATGAAAGAGCTGATATCTGAGACTTAAGATGTACGGGCAAGTTGATGTACGGCACTGTAGGAAGCAGAAGTGACTGCCGAAACACTTTTTGCGTGCAGACAGGAATACGACATCCGCTGTGGCCCCGGCTCCCGAAGGGACCGTCGCGTGCTTGATGCAGCCGGCTGTGGACGAGATAAATTGGCAGGATCGGTCGTTGCATCTACCCAATCATTTGTGCAGGGCATGAACGAGCACCCCGCATGCATGTGATGAACAACGGACGGCACACCGATACGTAAGACAAAACAGAAAATTGAATTGGGGTATAATGCTATCTCATGGAAGTGTAATTCAGCAACATTGCGTCGAGCCGCTGTATCAAAGCAAAGAAAGGCGAGAACGTAAGTGGAATGCGCGGCGGTGCATCTAGCAGCCGCTTCCATCAATGGTATGGCTTTTGAGCCGTGATTACGTGCAGACTGTAATAAGTGTGCACACTCATGTTGTTTAGATCCTTTCGTACACCAGGCAGATAGAGCTCGACCTGATCCCTCGACCAGCCCAGACCTCTTGTTAGTGGGCCCATGCAAATGCCNNTATCGAACATTTTGTTAGATGCTGTAGCAATGATAACACGGGAGGATGATTGTATACCTTGTAGACCGTCGTACAGGACAGCGTGCATATAACTGCCGACCTTCTTGAGGAGAGGGTNTTTGGGCCAGTGGCCTAAGGGAACCTTCATAATCTTCTCGGTCACATTCTGGAAGCCGGCACGTTCTATCCTAGCCTTCAAGAGCAAGGCGGCGTGCAAGTCGATGTTGTTTTTCTTCATGCCCTCGGTGACAAGGGTATGCCATCTGTAGTGGAGGTTATCTTCTGTCATGGTGCCATCGTCGCAGCTCGGCCAGTAGTCAAATTCACAAAATTCGAGCCATGCGCCTGGCTTGAGATGTGTGTATGCTGAGTTGAGGACGTGCTCCCAATCTTTGATGGCAACACCCATGTGTCTGGCATGGACCATGTCGAAGTGGTTCTCGGGATACAGCCATTCGCTTGCAATGTCGTCGACGACAAAGCCCACGTTCGGGGGCACCCAGTCTGGCTGTATGGGACTCAGGTCTACGCCGGTGATTTGCGCAGAGGGGTATTGATCGCCCATCTCGACGCACCAAATGCCGGTGCCGGTGCCTATGTCGAGAATGCGTGTGTCTGAGGCATTTTTGGGGATGGGGGCAAAGTGAAGCTTGCCGCCGCAGACAGTCAAGACAGTAGCATGTTTGATGTCTTCGCGCTCTTGTTCGGCGTCGTCGTTGGGTAAGAGATAATGGCCTTGGCGATATGCGTGGTAGCGACGGCCGTTTTCGAAATCCCAATGGCGCACAGAAGAGGTCATGGAAGTCGAGGTGGAAAAGGCGGAATTGATGCTCTCCTCGTAGCCNNCGGAGTCAGAGTAGGTGTCGTCATCGGAAGAGCCTTGGACCTCGATGGTGTTCAAGGCCTGTTGGAAAGCTTCACTCTGCTGTGCAGCGGTGGGCTGGTCGTAGTGCGGAGTGGGAGGTGGGGGATGATCGTTGCGGCGCGAGTCATTCGAGAGGGCGCGACGGTCCATTGGCGGAGGATCAGGACGCGAGTGCGCCGACTGATGTGCTGGGTACGAGGCTGGCATGGGAATGGGTGAGTGAGACATGGCGGCGGGCAGTCGATCAGCAAAAGTAGAGTCGGTTGGCGGCGCAGGTCATGGTCCTCCGGGTGGACGGAGCGAGGGAGACGGGAGGGGGTGGACAGGTGAGTGAGCAGGAGCGAGAACAGGAAGGGGAGGAGCGCAGAGGAAGGAGCGTCGCAGAGATGAAGAGGAGACGAGCAACAGTATATAGGGCGAGGTTGGACCCAGCAGAGCGGAAGTCTATATGCAGGCAGGAGGGCTGCACTCGAACAGAGCAGCCGCTTCCGATCAAGTTCGCGACGGCGGCGGCGGGTCCATAGCCCACGCAGCAAACCCTCCCAGCGAGCCGGTACGAGCGCGGCGGCTATCACTTGTCCGTGTGCAAGAGGGCAGCAAGACGAGCGACTCTGGTAATCAACTGCTTGTATCGATGCACAGTACGGAGCAGCATGCGAGGCTTGGCAGGGCGGGAAGATTGTCAGCCTCTACTCCGTAGTTGCGCGTCGACCGAGAGCGAGTGCGGGTATACCTCTGACCACATCCAACTGCGCCTCACCGCGCTCTGACTACGCTGACGCCAGCCCGTCCTTGAATCGGTTGCGCCCTTTGCGCCCTTTGAATAAAACCCAGACCTCAGACGCTCGCCCTGGAGGTGACCTCTGTCTTCTGTCCGGACTGCCGATTGTCGACTGTCAAGTGTCAACAGCCAACTGCCAGTCGTTCCTGCCCTCACAAGCGCCGCCCAAATGGCTTCCCGCGACTACTACAACACGAGTACCACCAACAACAACCATCCCGGCTATAACAGCTATACCACCCACGCATCTCCCTTTGACGACTCGCAATACCCCTCCTACTCGTCTTCCTACAACAATCTCAGCAACCAGCCCACCCCCAGCGATGGCCGCGACCCCTTTCAGGACGACAATGCCGTGCCCATGCACACATACCACGCAAAGCACTCGTCGCAGTCCAGCACCGCTCCCGTCATCACCCCCGAATACAACGACCCCTTTGTAAGAGATGCAAAGCCGCGCTCCCGTTCAAGGCCAGCCCGTGCCCCTCCTGTCAAGGGCTGGCGTCGCTACTTCACAGGCCGTGTCACCTGGGTCTGCTACTTCTTGACCACCGTTCAGATCATCGTCTTCATCGCCGAGATTGTCAAAAACTCCATCCTGACCAAGTCGCCCATCGAGATCCATCCACAATTCAACCCCATGATTGGTCCCTCGCCATACGTTCTGATCAACATGGGTGCCCGTTACCAGCCCTGCATGCACAACATGCACGGTGTCCAGGACCGTGCTTCGGGCGATATCACATGGCCTTGTCCCTGGGCCACTTCCAACACTGGTGACGATGCAAAATGTACTCTTTCTCAGTTGTGCGGTTTCGGTGGTGTCCCTGAGCCACATGCCGGAGGCTCCATCACCGACTCTCCCTACCCAAACCAATGGTATCGCTTCATCATCCCCATCTTCCTTCATGCTGGAATCATTCATATCGGCTTCAACATGCTGCTTCAAATGACTCTGGGCCGTGACATGGAGCGTTCAATTGGCAGCATCCGCTTCACCCTGGTCTACTTCAGCGCCGGCATCTTTGGCTTCGTTCTTGGTGGCAACTTCGCCGCTACTGGCATTGCATCCACCGGCTGCTCTGGCAGTCTCTTTGGCATTATGGCTTTAACCCTGCTCGAGCTGCTGTATACCTGGCGCGAGCGTCAGAGTCCTATCAAGGACCTCTTGTTCATCCTCGTCGATGTCATCATCTCATTCGTCCTCGGTCTTTTGCCTGGTCTGGACAACTTCTCTCACATTGGCGGCTTCCTCATGGGTCTTGTCCTCGGAATCTGCCTTCTACGCTCGCCCAATGCTCTGCGTCGACGCACTGGCGAGGACGAACCGCCCTACAGTAGTGTCGGTGCTCCCGCCGCTACCCAAGATGCCGCCAGCCAGGGTTTGCGTGTCTTCATCAAGCAACCTGCGGGCTTCTTCAAAGGCCGTCGCGCTATGTGGTGGCTATGGTGGATCGTGCGTGCTCTTGCCTTACTAGGCGTTCTGATCGGCTTCATTGTTCTACTCAAAAACTTCTACGTCTGGCGCACTGGCTGCACTTGGTGCAAGTACTTGAGTTGTATCGTGAGTCGTAAAACTATCCACCTTCTTGGTCGGGAAGGCTAACAATATACGCAGGATGTCAACAATTGGTGTGATGTTGGTAACTTGCAGTTCTCCAACACTACGAGCAAGCGTGACTTGCTTGCCTTGGGTAACAGCATCTTCTTGGAACCCATGACTTCCGCCTGAGCATTGGACTCTAGGCTTCGAAACCCCCATTCCACGATATAAAAGATGACAACGATACCCCATTCTGCCATGCGGTTATGGTGTTCAAATATTCGGGGCTATCATTCTGCTTTTTGTTTTCTTTGCATCAGTTGTTTGTTTGTTTGTTGGGGTGTCACAATGGCGTTCAGTGTCATAGCATTATAGGTTAGGCGCAGGAGGATAAGTTTAGCATTTACATAGGGTGGTGAGAGGAGCTCTGGAACCACAATTTTCGAAAGATCAATCGGCTGATGGGCTGTTGACCTCATACAAACAAGCTCTTTCAGTATTCAACTTGGTCCACATCATCCTTTCTACTTTTACCCTTCGCTCACAACTGAGCTGAGAGGGTGCACATTTGCTTCTTAAGCTCACTGCGTAGCGCGGGTGCGCAGATCATTGCAACCCTCAAGATATCATATTATTCAGAGGTTTCGATGCCCCAGGTAGGTTCTTTTTCCACAGTAGTATTTTCCACTGTACTTGTCTCGTCTTCAGTCCTTCTTCCTCTGTAGAGTTTAATGAGAATCGCTCTTTCCCTTCCTGTCTAAAGGGATCGTTTCTAATCATGATATTGCCGACACTACTTTTTGTAGATCGAATGAGTCCAATCCTGGAGCGATCACAAATCGTGAGCCGTTATAGGCATAAAGTTCCAGGTTCATTCATGGATATGTGACTTGACGTGCTCTGCGGATGGCGTTCACACAGATTGCCTTTATAGGAGTCCCAGCAGTGTCGAGCCAATAGCACCGGGTAATGAGTTTGGTAAGTAGCATGGCGGCGCAGGTCAATTGGCGGTAAGCCAACGAAAGCAACGTATCACTTAACGACCAGCGGCGTGTGAGCAGACCCATCATGCAGAGTACGCTCCCAATGTTCGAGCATGAGTTTTAGTTGCGCTCTCTTGCAAGGTTTGATCATGTAGTCGCTCGTGCCTGCCAGCATGGCTTCTTCGACTTGCTCTTTCATGGCATTGCCCGATAGAGCGATGATGGGTATGCGTATGCGGCNGGGGTTGCTGTTTGGGTGGGAGACTTCGTGGTCGCGCATTAGGCGTGTTGCTTCGAGGCCGTCCATGATTGGCATGCTCATGTCCTGTGGTGTGGTCAGTTGACCATCTCCATTCGCGAAAGACTCGGCTTTATTTACAATGATGACAGCGTCAATGTCGGACTCGGGTTGTGTGAAGATGTCTAATGCTTCTTTGCCATTGTTGCATAGGACATGGTCGTATCCCAAGGCTTCCAAATTCTTTGACAGGTGACGAAGATTGATNNCCTGCAAAATTGGTCAGCTCGAAATACCATTATCGTTGGCAATATATTGCACTAACGGGTTGTCCTCCGCCACGCAAATCTTTTTGAACTTGGGCGTCGGTGCTATCGAAGCAGAGTTGCTCATCTCGAACTTTTCGAGGTCTGTGGCAACAGCAGTAACCCCATCGCTTCCTGATTCAAGGAACGAAGCCAACTCGCTCTCGGTTGGATGATCATGCATGGTAGAAAAGCTGAACGTGCTGCCAATGCCTGCAGTGCTTTTGACAGCCATGTCACCGCCCAAGACTTTGACAATCTCCTTGCTGATGCTCAGACCCAATCCTGAGCCCTTGTAGGTCTGCGCGACTCGCTTGTTGGCTTGCGAGAAGCGCTTGAATAGTCTCTGTTGCTCGGCTTCCGTCATTCCCACACCATCATCGATGACCGAGCCGTGGAAGATTACTCGTCCATCTTCATCTGGAGGTCCTGAGTATATCTCGACTACAATATTGCCGTTTTCAGGCGTGAACTGCTCAGACTGTCAGCTGGCTGTTGGCCCCAGGTGAGGGCAGATCAATCTCAAACCTTNTACGGCATTGCCTATCAAATTTAACAAGACTTGGGACATGAGGGTCGAGTCTGCCTTCAGATACAAAGGAGGAGCATCGTCGTTCGCCAGTCGCAGGTTGATAGACTTCACGCGTGCTCTCGAGACCATCATTCCAACAGCCTTGTTGGCGAGTGCGCGTAAGTCCACAACGTCAAACGACGGCTCTACCTTGCCAGCATCGAGCCTGCTTAGATCCAGAACGTTATTCGTAATGAGAGCCTGATGCGAAGCACAGACTGCAATGTTGGNACTGTTGGACACGGTAAGCTCGCTGCTAAAGCCCGTGAAGAATAGAATGCTTACAACAAGTTCCTGGGCATATGTAACCAGACCACGAATAGCTTCTTTCGTGGAAGTCAAATCGCCATCTGGGTTTCTATTAGTCTTGCTCTGATAGCCATCCGTGAATCCATCTGACGTGCCCCTGACTTTCGAGCTGTCGACATCGATGCTGTTTGTCAAGACGTCTAATTTTTCTAACGTCTCAGATAGAAATTCNNCTGCGTCCGTCAGTCAGACAACGGCGCTTTTCTCGATGTCCATCAGCCTTACTGTTGCACTTGAGATTCCTTGAAGTGGGTTCCGTAGCTCGTGGCACACGAAAGAAACGAACGAAGCCATATTCTCCTTGTGATGTTCGGATGCCTTGATAAGCACCGATTGTTGCTCATTCTGGACGATTGCTGATAACCGTTCCCGCTCCAACTTTTTCTGTGCAGTCACATCTCGGAATTCAATGACCGCACCGCCACTGGCATAATCACNCTACAAATTGAGTTAGCACGTCGGTATCATGTACCTCATTGGTAGTGGTGCTGAACCTATTGGTGAAACGCTGTAAACAATGTCGTAAAAGCCTCCGTTCTTGTGCACAAAAACCTCAGACTCATTCATGGCCTCGGTTCCGCTCTGTTGATGTTGAAAGATGGGACACTCTTCTTTTGGATAGGGACTGCCATCTGGCCTGCAGCTGTGTACTACTGCATGGAAAGTCCAGCCTGCAATCTCTTCGAATTTGAATCCTGTGATTGACTCTGCAGCATTATTCATATATGTCGTGTAGCNCTAGCCAATTCATGTCAGCATTACTCATTTATGTTTTCTGTATATCATCTTACCCTGTGGGTCCATCATCCAGATACCGGATGGCGTGTTGTTCGCAATGAGCGCGAATTGGTCCCTCGAGTCCAGGAATTCCCTGTGTGCTTTTCGTTCGATTTTTCGCTTTTCGGCATCAAAAATTGTGCTCGCCATGCAAAGCACATTGCCACTTTCATCTCTATCCACGATCGACCTCTCTGAGATTAGAAGGAATCGTCCATTTGCGTGTTTGAAGCGATAATCGTGTGTCCAAATCCTAGCCTCGGAAGCATATGGCTTTTCTGGCGATGGAGCCAGGATCTTGGAAAGGCTGTTGACGACATCAAACAAGTCTTCTGGATGGATTCTTGCCAACCACCAACTTTCTTCTGTCGGGATGTCTTGGAGGCGGAAGCCCAGAAGCTCTTCTACAGAGCCTTTCCATAGAAGTGATCGCTTTGGTGTCGAGTCAGGCTCTTGGCCACCAGGCAGTAGTTTAGTGATCCTCTGAGCCGCCTCGTGTTTGTGTGTGACAGCGCCATTTGTGGAGGGTGTTGTAGGGCACATTCTGACTCGAAGCCGAAGCTTCTCTGAAGTGTCCGGTGAGCGTCTCAAGCGTACCAAGCAGGCTTGGTTACCGATGGGCGAAAGATATGCGCAAGTATCAAGACAATGAGCTTTCGCCGTTCAGAGCAACATTTTCGTCGCTGTCTCGTGTTGAAAACGAACGCTCAACTGGAAGTAACGACCGCCGCCATCGGTTTAGCCATGTGCGTAATGTGTCGTAGCCGCAGGACTAGATTTATGTGGAGCCGTTCAAGAAGCTTTGACACTTTCAGCTGAACCCATCGATCGGCGAGTGACTTGGCGGTATAGAGCCTCCCCGTGTGCGATGGACAGTCACAGTTTAGTCAGGAATACTCGATAACATCCAAAACAGAGCGAAGTCCACAACTAAGCATCTCTATGGCATACAAGGATACCATGTGACATTGGGGACAGTGATGCATGGCGAGAGGTTGTGACAGTCTTTTTTTTACATGGAAGTATGGCATCATGCAAGACTTTACAAGCAATAGAAACAAGATATGTTGCATTGTGTAGGCTAACAGTCTATCCTTTGAAGCAACCCGAGAGAAACCCAACCCAATCCAACTCCTGGCTAAATCGATTTATATAAACAAAAACATACAAAATTCCACCGGATCAATCGTACTTTCTACCCATCGTTGGCCCGGCACTCAATCCGCTCATCAAGATCTTGGACATGCGTCTTGTGGGAGGTTGACTTCTTGTTCCAGCGGATCTTGTGCTGACCTGACTGCCACGACGCATCTGTCTCAAGCCGGTAGGACTGAAATCAAGAGAGGCGCCACTGGCTTCAGGAGGCACGTTGCTGTCTCTGTTGGTCGAGGAGCGCGAGTACGGACGAGCTTCATCAGAACTATTGCGACCAGTTGTCGCAGTCTCTGCCTCGTTCTTATGGAGGTTCTCTGAGGGCAGCAAGATGGCACGATCCAGGGCGTATGGTAGGCCACGATGGCGCCCACGAATCATCATGGCGATGATGATGAGTTTGCTCAACGTTGCGAATTCGGCGCTGAAAGAGGCGTTGATGGTTGGGTATCCAAGAGAGAGACCAACAGTACCATATGCAGACACGATCTCGAAGAGAACAGCGAACATGGTGAAGGCATAGGCGTTGGTGTCCTCCAGGCGATGGCCCTCAACAATAGTGATGATGAAGAAGCCCAAGAAGATGTACCACAAATCGAAACTCAACTGTCGACGCAAATGCTGAGCGACGTAACTGCGATTCTCCTCATCCTCTTCTTCCTCGCCTGCAAAAATCCCCAGGGACTTTTCTTCATACACATTGGTTCTGCGAACTGAAATAGCCACAGGGAAAACGGAGATATACATCATGACCAGATAAGACACCTGGATTGCTGGGTGCAGATCTGCGAGGTTGACGCAAGCAAACCCAGCTGTACGTGTAGAAGCAGCCTGAAACCAGCCACTTAGTACTCTGTAACCTGGCGAGAGAGAAGTGACCGTTGTGTCGTTGAGATCCAAGATAATAAAGAAGATCAAGTCGACGGCGTTGAGTCCGACAAGGACTGCGAAAAGCCACCAGTTGGCCTTTGACGGGAACAGGAGAGTGAAACAGCGACGAGGGTGATCGAGCAGAAAGCGAAGCTCCTCCCAAATGCCACTGCCGTGAGGAACGAGCTTTGAAACAAGCCAGATGACGAATCGGAGCATGCATGGGAAGCCAGTGTTGCCGATGATGATCAGGAACGAACCAAATAACAAGGGCATGACGGATGTCTGGAAAGAAACCATGCTGTCCGGAGTGAGCGTGAAGCCAAGATCGTTAAACATGGAGGCAGATGTGAAGATACCCCTAAGACTTTGATTAGCACTGTTCCGGATGAGAGGTTCTTCATCGATAACTTACCACCACGTCCTGTTTTGTCCAATTGAGGTAACAACGGCGCCATATTTTTNGCTTTCGAGAACCCAAGGAACGAAGACAATGACGCCGAGAAGATGGAAGCCGATGAAATAACATACAAGCACCATGGCCAAAGTCTTTAGTGCCCGGTATTCAATGCCACCCAACTCCTCTCGCTGGGCCTCGCTAAGGTCCACAAACTGTGAGTTACGGCCAATCGTCGGTTGCCAACTTAGGTATGGCATAGGGTCTTGCATGTCGCGGTCCTGACTCTTGGTGAAGCTAAATGTTCTGTTGGTGATGCCACTCAAAGAGCGACCGAACGTAGTGCTCTCGCCTCGCTGTCTGCTTCGGAAATTACGAAGAGGCGCGAGTATATTGAAGCGATGCGATCGTCCGGTACTCGAGGATGTAGACGGCTGGCGGTCTCGTCGTGGGCGTTCTGGCTCATCGATAATGATGCCACGTCTCACTGGGTGGTCGTCGTCGTTCAGTTGGGCCGACGGAGCATCAGAAGACGAACGAGCGCGAAGGCGAGGCGATGTCGGGAGAGTGTTCCTGGTTATCTGACGGTTAAGTCCATCATTCTCTTCGTCAGAGTCGACTTCGTGAGGTTGATCGCCACGGTCAAACTCTCTAGGATTGGGAATGCGCAAAGTCTGGTGGTCCTTGATATTCCGCTGCCTCTCCAAGAATGCGATATGATGCTCTGTTTCCAAACGCACCGGCTTTGGTCTTTCCGGTACGGTCTCAAGATTCGAAGCTTGCCGTCTGTGTTCAGAAGGTCTGACCTGATCCGCGAATGTGATTTCTCGTTTCAAAGAGGGGTTTCGGCCGAGCCAAGTTTGATTGGCAGGTTCCTCGTCTGACTCTTCCTGTGGCTCCTCTTCTGACTCGTTGCTGTCATTCCGTGTCACCACCACGTCCGGAGCCACTTCCTCTTCTCTGTCGATGTTATTGATTTCATCCCCACCACGCAATCCTGGCTCCTGTTTCTCGCTTGACTCGGCACTTTCTGACGTGCTACCATGAGAATCGTCTAGACTTCCAGCAAGATGCTCCATGCGTTCTTTTTCGTTCATGCCGTTGACTTTGGTATTGGCGCTCCTAGCGTTCATACCATTTGGTTTTGTGGTGTGATGCAGAACTGTAATTTTACGGCCATTGACTCCCATCTCGACACGTCCTAGATCCGGGTCCTCTCGAGATTCGCTGACAGTCCGTGACCTTGTTCGAGTGCGACGTTGGTTTCGGGCTTCCTTGACAATGTGGTCGAATCGTTGCTCAAACCAGTAGAGACGGATGAAGACGACGCATGTGTTGATGAAAATTGGATTGGCGAGGCAGGCCATAAAGTAAAGCACNNAATCTGAAACAGTAGGTCTTAGCGTTGGTCTAACAAGTGCAAAGGTCAAAGACTTTACCTGTTGATAAGTATGTAATTGGTTAACGTCAATGCTACCTCAAGTCAGCAACAGCATGATTCGGGGCACATAGTCTACTGACGTATTGAGACCACTCTGAGTAGCTGCGCCCGCAGCGAAGAAGAGAGCGTCGATATACGGCATTACGCCCGCAGGATATATCATGATAGAGCCCAGTATAGTCAAGCCTAGCATATATGTATCTATGTTCATGGCATCTCAGCTTGGCTTTCTCTCCACAAGGTCGAGTCTTCTTACNNAGTGAGTTGTGATGAAGTTGAAGTGCGGTTTACCACGCTTGAAGGGGTTGGGCAGGCGGTTTTTGGCCCATCCCCACGAACCCTTTAGGCGTTCCATCTCTTGTAAAAGTGTTGCTGACGAGCAGTATGACGACCAGAAGAGGTCGAAGAGCAAGTGAAGAATTTGTTCAGAGGTTGGCCACCGCAGGAGTTTTCAGAGAGACGAAGTGCGTCCGANNAAGAGATCTTGTGGCGGCTATGGTGGGAGAGTCGTCGCCGGCAAAGCTTCTCAGAGTTGATGATGAGGCGCGATCGCCATCGTCAGAAGTCGAGGTCGGTCGAGTTAAGGAGGGGGCACGATGCGGNGTCGAGTGCGAGGCACAGGCTGTCGAACAAGCGGCGGGGAGCACGGCTAGTATGAAGCGAAGAGGAATACACAGGTCGAGGGCTAGGTCGAGTGGNTTAGGCGGCATAACAACGCAAAAATGCAGTCATGGAGAAGGAGACAATAATCGCAACTTGGACCCGACCGCGAGGGCGGCGCATTGACGATCTTCAACCCACAGCCAGCCATCGACCGCCTCCATCGCCTTGGCTCTGACCTCTAACCTCACCCATGCTCAGCCCCAGTCATGTCCCTCGGCTTGCCGTCTCCTTTCCCTTTTTCCGACCCTCATGTTGCTCAATGACCTCTTTGGTGCTCATTATCTCTATCCCCTGTTTTGCTTTTTTTCGCCCGTGATGCCTGCTTTTTGCGACGCCCAAAGTCATGCATGAACTGACGTCTGGGCAATACGGTAAGGGTAGAAGCATAACGTCAATTTCGGTATATCCTGTCAACCTCACGCCTGGCGTCACGGCAAGATTCCTGCTCAAGAATAAAGCACCTCTGGAATAGCAATTCGCGAATTACATGGTAGTGTACAAAAAGGTGCAACGACTAAAAAGGTCCCGTGCTTAACCACAGTTTTCTCGTCTTTCATGTTGCGTTATGATCGTTGTCATCATTCTTCTCTTTCTTTCCTAGCTTCAATCCCGTTCTTAAAAGGCAGCACCGCTAGTGTTGCTAGTCAGGTTGCTTGCAGTGCCGTTGGTGGGTGTTGTGGTGCCGGTTCCGTTTGCCGACGACGTCTTGCTTCGCAGGGTGAGCGGGAATGGGTACTCGTCGACATCTTCTTCCTNCACTATTGAGCATGTTAATATGCGAGACTCAAATCACTACGTGAATCATAATGAAACTTACGGAAGCTTCCAGGCAATGTAGTCCTCGGTGCTCAAGCCTTCTCTACCTTCTTGCAGAGATGCAAAATCACCAGGAGTCATCATGCCTGAGCGGTCTCTTGGCGAGCCAGGTGCAGAAAGCGGGCGAGAGATCTTCACTTCGGTGCCATCAAAGAAGCCAGGTTCTTCGTCGCCCTCGAATGAAGTAGGGTATGCTCTTCTAAGAGCCAGCTGTCTGGCCTTGACGTACTCCATACCCATGCGTTTCCAGTCCAAGAGGTCGCTCAATCTCTCGGTACGGTTGCGTTGGTTGATGCGTTGTCTGCGGCTCTTTCCGACGAAGTCGAACATGTACTCGGTGAGTTGGTTGACACTGTCGTCGACGCCCTTCATACGTCTGTCCACAATATAGATACCGTAGTCTTGAGCATTCTCGATCAGTTCTTCCATGTAGCATCCGAATCCAGACAGGTTGGTGGTAATGGAAGGAACACCCATGACGGTACACTCGGCAGGAGTGTAGCCCCAGGGCTCGTAGTAAGACGAGAAGACACCCAGATGGGTACCGCGAACAAAGTCGTCGTAGTCCATTGGGAGGACTGGGTTACCGGAGCTCAAGAACTCGGGGTGGAAAACAACCTTGACACGGTCGGTGGGGTGGTTGAAGAGCTGGCAGCGGCGGATTTGGTTCAGGATGGGGTCTTCCTGGTCATTGACCATGTTGTGAGTAACAATGGGAGGCAAGTTGGAGCGCTTCATGGCGAAGAGACGACGACGAAGCAGAACCTTGTCTTCTGCCGTCAAGAGGCCAGTCTCATCAGGAGGGTTCTGCCNCTCATGCCATGCCAAAGAGCGCTCAAAGAGCTTTTTGCCAATGTTCTTCTCGATGGAGCTGACAGTGTCGTGCAGAGACTTGAGGACGGCTTGACCCTTGAGGGCCTCGACGGCGAGCGAGGTGGTTTGTGCGGGCATAATGATGAAAGCGACAACGGTCATATCGGAACCAGCTGCCTTGAGACGGTGGTTGAGACGGGCCAGAGATTCGATGAACATGTCGACACCCTTATTGCGGTACTCGTAACGACCTGCGGTGAAGAAGTATAGAGTCTTGTCGGGATCGAAATCGTTGTGGCCATAGAAGTGGCCACGGACAAAGTCGTTGATTCGCTCCTTGTTTACTTGATGCAAGTTTTGGAACTCGTGGGTTGCCGAGAACTTCTTGACGTTCAGACCGTTGGGCAAGACACCATCGGGCTTGCGCTTGAGCAGATGTTCACTCTCGTAAGCAGTGATATGCGATACGGTTGTGAAGACATCGGCGGCGTGAGCAGCACCGCGTTCTATGCAGTAGCGATGGTAAATGCCTCTCTTTCCGGCCTCGGCGTCGCAGTCAAAGTATTGCAGGTTGTTGTAAAAGTCGACAGAGCCGGCGCAGAGATAACGACCGAGGAGGGTTGCGTGAGTGGTGAAGATGGTGGTCACGTCAATTCTGCGCTTCTTGCACAGAGGAAGAGCAACACCGGCGAGCCACTCGTGGAACTGAGCAACGACTGCGCGCTCCTTCTCGTGGTAGACGTACTAGCGATGCGTCAGTGGAGATTCGTAGAACAAACATGGGGGACATACCTCTCCGAGGAACCATGCAACAAGGTAGCCAAAGACAATGGCCTCGTTGGTCTCATGGTCGTCTGCAGGCGAAGGGATGCCGGCAGTTGCCCAAAGGTCGCCCTTCCACTCGTCGAGTTTGTAGTAACCAGTGCCAGTGTCGAAAAGCAACACTCTCGGGGCACCATCGATCAACCATCTTCCGTATAGTGTCTGGATGCCACGCTCGTTCATGGATTTGATGGTCGCTACCATGGCAGGGTCCTTGGGCTCGAGCTCCTCGACCTCGACGGCGGNCCTGTATTCGAGTCAGTCCACTATCGCAGCGACGAGTACAAAGGTACATTGGCAGCTTACCGAGTTGCGGTTCAAGGGACCGATCAGTGTGTAAGCTGAGCCATACTCTGCTGTGGTGACCTGGGCTTTTGACTTAAGGACCGAGTAAATACCACCGACNNTGGCGAGACATTAGCGACCGACGTGGTGCGAACAATGCATTGTGAGCCGGGACAAACCTCGATTGGCGACTTCGGTCGCGACCTCGAAGAGGACGTGATTCCTTACGTCGCGCTTTGTGGTACCCGGGGTAGCCATTGTGAGGTATGAACGGAGGGAGGTGACGGGGAAAGGCGTCGAGCAATGACGGTGACGGAGGAAGAAGGTGGGAGGAGCAAGCTAAAAGTAGGGTGACGAAGGTCGAAGGAGCACCAAGAGAGCTGTCGGTTTAGCTCGTGTCCATCCCGAACGAGATCGGCGAGCTGTGGGGTACTCACCTGCAAATGGTCAGAAGCAACACGGCAATGACGTCCGTGTGCTTTTGCGTGCAGCCGAGCAGGGCGATTCTTTGCTTGCACAATCGCTTTATGTCTGTCAGAGCATGGGCAGGCGGAATTCGACGTCTTTTGAAGCAATTGCGACGGCGTGGGCACGCCCGACTGTAGAGACGCGCTCCTCTCAACGATTGAAGCCTCAGGCTGGGACAAATCGTTCGACTGACCCAATCCCCAGTGACGTTTTTTCTAGCCAAAAGTTGGTGCAAGCGCTCGGCTAGGAAACGTACTACCGTTCTAAATTGCGCTTCTGGGCCTGTTCCCACTCATCAATTATCCTCCGCCGCACCCCAGCTCTCCGGCGTCTGTCCTTCGCACTGAGCTCCCCAACCGATTCTATTTGTCCGCTGCCTTGTTGAACGCTTCTGCATCAGAAAGATGGCTACTCGATGCACAATTCCCTTTGTTTGTTCCAACCACGTACCAAGGCATTCCCGGTCCGTCAACAGTCACGCAGAGATCATCAATTGTGGAGATGACGCCTGGAGACCAGTCTAAGCGCTCTAGAGAACGCCCCATCCTTGATCCCCGCAACCTCCACGACAAAATCGGTATGGGGAGGGCGCGGACCAATGAACACCGTTCGCAAATTCGGAGCCATTAGCAATGCTATCGGTCCTTTTCTCCCGAGACATGCCATCTCTGGGGAAGCTCTCCATGGTTCCATTGAGACCAGATGCGGTCCGAATCCTACATGAGAAGTTATCGGAGTCGGCCTACTCCTAGTTATGAGTAGAGGGCTTGAGCATTGGAAAGCTTAGTGGAAGCCGAGACCTAGGGACTCGAACACTAGCATCCACACGGCACCTTTGCCGTGCTAAGACAAGACGGCACGTGCAATGCTCACGTCTCAACATCACAAGGCCATGAATCTACCACCAAGCAGGCCTGCCCTGACTGATATAAGAAGTTGATCCATCAAATCCCTCTGATCACGATTCTTTTCAATGGCTGATGTATAGAGCTTGAAAGTTTCGAACAGATAAGTATTGTCATTTTCTGCAAGTCCTCATCCGACAATCATGAAAAAGAATGAGACATGTCTGGTACAGAGCGTATGAGACATTGGCAAAGGAGGCTATGAAAACCCCATCCACCGAGACCAGGCCTCCCCTAACCCTCTAACCCTGGACATCTCCAACGCCACAACACCTGAACATTCTAAGAGCATGTCAGAACACAGCTCTTATGCTGAAAATTGCCGCCATCCAAAACACCAGTCTCGACACAATTGGTACCTCTACCACCAGGTATAGCATGCATAGTCCAAGATCCATTGCCAGAACAGTCAGAGACGCCATCCCACACTTTTAAAGCACACGAGTGCTGCTCGTTTTGGTGTAGTCCGAGAGCATACGTGCGCAAGACGTAACACTGAGTGGTGTTGAGCTGTCCTGTGGATACGGCCCAGCCGCAGGTTGTCTCAGTCGAGACTGATTCGCTGAAAGCCAGAGGTGCTTGATACCAAGTCATGGCGAGGTTGGCTGGAGAAAGGCTGGCTTCGATGATGGGTTGAGGGTGGGAGAGTGCTGTGGAGGCGTAGAGCATTGCTGCCAACATGGCGATTGATGATGCCATCTTGTTTATGGAAGACTCAGTTGACAACTGACTTTCCTCAAGGTAGCGATGATGATATTGAGCGAGAATGCGTTGTTCTTTTGTAATCACGATTCGACGAGTCTGAATAACACATCGAGCCAAAGGCATCGAGGTGTTTTATATTAGACGGGGATCTAAGAGAAGCTGGCTAACAGATACGCAAACAGCATCGGATTGCTGCTTTCAGAGGGTGTGACATCGGCAACATCTTCTCACACAGACAGATCCCCGATAGGCTCACAGAAACATGTGCAACAAGAAGCGGTGTATGCTCTACCATGGTGATCGCAGTCTGCGTCACTTGCCAAAGCGGTATTTCCTTCGATGCTCATGTCACCAGAGGTAGCATGACTATGGATTATACGAGGAAGGCACATCGGTCCGTTGACCGAGGAATGTTGCTTAGAACAACTCACGATGCACGCCATTCCCAGGACCAATCATCCACGTTCTCGGGACACACAGAAGAGGCAAACGTCGCAAACAACTGTTCTCGTTTCTATTAACATGGTATGTAACACTCCGTATGGAGAGCAAAAAAGCACAAGGTGGTATCCGCAGTTTTTCAATAGTCGTTCCATCGTAGCGAGGTGGTAAGATGTCCAAAAAAAAGAAAAAAAAAAAGAAAAAGGACAAGAAGAGCTGGTAAGCTCAAAGCAGAAAAGAAAATCGCCGGTCGCTGGGATGCATGCATGCAGTGAAACACTCAAAGCCACTCTGGGCCAATGGTCCACAAAAACCCTTCCGTGATATGACAGATCGGGGGTCGTATCTTCTGCCTGCTCGGCGCGATAACAATCAGATCCAACCAAGGTCGCTTAGCAAACCTTTCATCTCTGGTGCCTTGATGCTACCCATTCCCATACTGCGGACCAAGTTACCTTTGCGCAGGCGAGCCAATCCGTTGTCAACCTTCCATCCTTGATCTGATGGGATGACGAAAATGCAGTATTTGCCTTCGGTGTCTCTGATGGTGGCACGCAACATGCAATGAGGGTTCAAAACTCCTTTCTCGATGCCCTTGAGACTCCAGGCTTTGATGTCCCATTCTCGCTGTGGAACATGGCGTACGTCGTCGTCAATGAACAGGCCTTCGGTGCTCATCCTCAAGACGAGGCCATCAGTTACATTGGCTTCGCCGCTAACTAGCTGGCTTATGGGCTTCTTCGGTGCAGTGTTGTTGTACACGTAGACAGCCTTCATGACTATCTTGTCTGGGTCAGATGTGTTGTATGGTCCACGACACTCGGGAGGCGGAGTGGTGCGAGCGGTAGAAGTCGAGGGTGCATATGAAGACAGTGTTTCCGTGTAGGATGACGCCGTTGAGGAAGACATGACCGTGTGGGCGTCATAAGCACTTGTAGTCTCGGTGCTGGCATAGCTTTGCGCACTGGGACGCTCATACTNTTTGGCGGCAGGTGTGATGGGCTTGGGTGGTGACTTTGCTGCTTCTGCCGCGGCGGCAGCCTTTTCCCTCTTGTCTCTTGCGATTCGTTCCCGGACCTCACGCTCGCGCTTTTCCTTCTCCCGAACATCGTTGTCTTTGGTATCCTTGTCTTTGAGCTCGCGCTCTCTTGCTTCTCGCTCACGGGCTTCCTTCTCACGTGCCCTGGCCTGCTCCCATTTAAGTTTTTCGGCAGCTGCTCTGGCTTGTCGTTCGGTTTCCTCCTTCTTTCGTAGCGCTTCTTCGCGGACCTTCTTCAGCTCCTCTGCCTTCTTTCTGACCTCCTCCCTTTTACGAGTTTCTTCACGAGCCTTTTCCCAGCTTGCTGCAGCATCAGATGCAGATCTTGGCGAAGGCTCTGGTGGGACAGGCTTGGCTTGTGGTGCAGGGGCTGGTTTTGGCGGTGGATTCGCAGCGGATCTCGGTGTGGGCGGAGGAGAACTGGGAGGTGGCGGAGCGGTGTGTGGAGGGGGAGCATTGTATTCTGATCGAGGTGGTGGTGGTGGTGGAGCGGCGTATTCTGGTGGAGGTTGGGGTCGAGGTGGAGGAGCATTGTGCTCAGGCGGTGGTTGTGAGTAATACTCCGACTGTGGTGGTGATCTGTATTCCTGCCTTGGGGGGGGAGTCGAGTAGTCTTGTCGAGGGGTGCGCGGAGGCGGTGCGGAATGTGTGTGGTCTGAATCTGAGGAATGCGAAGCATTGTAAGGACCACTGCGACTTCTGCTGTGCTTGCTTCCACCCTCTGTGCCTGCATCTCCTTGTGAACCAGCACCGCCAGGGGGAGGTGGGCTGTGGGGACCTTGGTGCTTGCTTTCACCCTGAGTCTTTCCAAAAGCCCATGCAACAGCGCCCACACCGGCGACGAGCAGAAGCACGCCGGCACTTCCGCTCGCAGCAATGATTGACAACCATTGGCCTAGAACTGGCACGGCCGTTATCCATACCAGGTAGCAAAAGATGGCGCATGCGAATCCAGCGATGAACGAGTTGCGTTGCGGTTGCAGCGAAGGCAGGTACAAAAATCCAGAACCTGAGCTGTGAGGCGGGATGATGAAGATGTCATAATTGCCCTCTGGTAAACCGCCGGACGTTGACGTTGGGTTGGCTCCATGAGGTGGTGGAGGAGGTGGTGGAGCGTCGGCCATAGTTCTTGTCCTTCAAGCACCGTTGACGCCGTTTCTGACCTGTCGATTGCACCGGCCTGTCGCACCTGCGGGGAAGCAAACTACCTTCCAGCCCTTCAACTCACGTCTTGATCCAGCGGCAAGGATGTTGTTCGACAAGAAACTGTTGACCCTCAAGCCAGATACACGCTCCAGACTTGGTCCAGCTCACCAAATGCAGAGCGGACAAGCAGGTTGCCGCCAGATGCAGCACGACAGGCGCAGCACGTCGCTAACAGGCACACTGTCAGGGCGCGGCCCGCTCTTCCCCGGCCGTGTGATGTTACAGCGCCTTCTTCTGGTCTTTGCTTTGCTGTGACGGTCTGTAGTGCTGCTGCTAAGGCCAAGTTGTTAGCGATACAGTGAAACCTAGCCTTGCTCTCGTGTTTGCCTTTGGAGCACTGTTTATGTGTGCTTCTTCGTCCTTGATCACACTACAAGTCAACACATGCTCCTTACCTGCTACAAGTGGTACGAGATAGTGATCTGTGCCTCATCAAAAGCTGCCCACTCAAAATTGGACAACGCATTTAAAATCCAATTTGTTTTCGCTGTGCGCGCCTTCACCATGGCAACAGCCGCTCGGCCCATGCATCGTGACGTGAGGCTTGTTTTCCATCCGGCGTGGGTCTCTTGACTCGCGAACAACCAGCCTGTTCCCCAGCCTGACCGATGGCGGCCAGCCTCTGTCGACCATGAACATCGGAAGCGACATCGAGCTTGTGTCCGCTTCGCCTATGGAGAGAAGCTCTACCTCGTCATCTTGACGCTGACGATTTTGCTCGTTTGAGCAAACGTGTCGTGCTGAAACTCGACCTCTTGCTCCTGCCCTTCTTGTGTTTATTGTTCTTGCTTAATTCTCTAGACAAGTCCAATGTCGGAAACGCAGAGTCTGGTCATTTCACTGAAGACCTCGGACTGCCCAAGTCCGCCTTGAACGTTTCTGTCGCCTGGTTCTTTGCTGTCTTTGTGTCTTGTCAGCCGATCGGTGCCTACTACGGTCGCAAGTATGGTATGGCTCGATGGGTCCCGGCTACCATGAGTCTCTGNGGGGTCTGTACAGCTCTTCACATTGCTGTGCAGTCTCAGACTCAGCTGGTAACACTGAGAGTACTCATCGCGGCACTTGAATCTGGTTTCTATCCCACCGTGGTCAGCNNTGTAAGTTTTGCTCTGCGAGACTGCTAGGATCATCATGGACTAATGTGCCACTACTCAGACCTGAGTCTCTGGTATACTCGGTACGAGTTTGGCAAGCGCTTGGCATTTTTTTACGGTCAAGCAGCTCTCGCTGGATGCTTTGGAGGCCTCCTATCTTGGGCGGTGTTCAGTTACTTTCCCCATGATGACCCTACTCCACGGATAGCTGCGAGAAAATGGAGAAGTTGGGAGGTTCTGTTCCTTATCGAAGGCTCTCTGACAATCCTAGTGGCATTTGTTGGATTCTTCTGGCTTCCGCACAGCGCCAACACGGCCTGGTTCCTGACTGCCGATGAACGTCTTGTCGCAGAAGAGCGCATTCGAAGGGACCAAATTGCCGCAGCCACTTCGTGGGTCAACCCAAAGCAGCAATCAGATCTCGACATCCAGGAGCGAAGGTCGTCCAACCTGCCAGAACCACGTCCATCTCTAACACTGGAGGACGATGAGGCAGATTATCTGCTCCCCAATGCTGAAGTCACCCAGCCATTGGCTCGTCGACCAAGCCATGCCTCAGTCTTGTCGGTCACTGCTGATAGTGGAGTGTCTCGCGAAGACATCTTCTCCGCCGTGGCTGATTGGAAAGTTTGGTACCTCTTGTTTTGCAACATCTTATCCGCAATTCCGGCCACCGCGTTTGCGGTGTTCCTCCCACTCGTCATCAAAGGCATCGCAGGGAGAGACGACCTAGGACCAGCCGCTATAAATCTCCTTGTAGTACCTCCGTTCTTGGCTGGTGCAATCATCCTATGGATCTTCACCTGGTGGTCTGATAGACACAAGACTCGGCTGATCCCGATCTTATATGGCTTGGCAATTCTCCTCGCTGGTCTGGCAGCTACGGTTGCGCTACCCACACGTGCTTACAAACTTCGATACTTGGCCTTGACTGTCCTCTTGTCTGGCTCCTTTGTAGCTTCGCCCCTGACAGTAACATGGTTGAGTAACAACATACCTCAGCCTGGCAAACGTGCGATCGTCCTAGGAATCAACGGATGGGGCAATTTTGCTGGTGTAATCTCGAGCATGCTTTTTGCTCCCAGATTTGCCGAAGATGGCTACATCGTCCCCTTCTACGCTACTCTAGCCTGCGTTTTGACCGCATTTGTTGGCTATCTTGCTTTCAGAGCTCTGGTTGTTGCCGAGAATCATGGGCGGAACCGGATCGTGGCAGATTGGGACGATGAAGAGGTTAGACGCGAAGCAATGTTTGGAGATGGTGCTGTGGTTGAGCGNAAAAACATCTGGACATTCATCGCAAGAGTCTGCAAGCTGAACAACCTGCGTGATTGGGCCGAGGTTGATAGACTACGGCGTGGAGATGAGAAGCTTACCTTTGTGTATAGTCTTTAGTACATACCTTGAAATCACGATTGCACTCACTTTTGCCTCCTATAGAGAGCACGATCTCATCAACCGCAAGAACAACATCGAGTGCGTAAGTGATCATGAGGATGACGTTCGAGTTCTCAATCCTGAAGTCATGATCGATAAGCAAATCTCAACGCTGGTATTCCCTGCCCAGGCCAAATTGAAACACGGACAACATCGACGATATAATGTGCTCGTATGTCTCCGCCGTCTTCCTTCGTCTGTACACGATAGTATTGATGGTCTCACGATGGGAGAAGATTGATATCAAAAGACAGGGTTGTCATGCCCACATCTAACCCTAATACCCTAGAAATCGGCTCCGAGCAAACCTCCTAAATCCGAGCGCTTGTGTCAGCCAGCCACCAACTTCTGACCAGACTCAACAGCATGTCAGCATGAGTTCTGTGACATTATGATTGTCTAAGGTCGAATCTGGTTCACTTCTCCATCGAACCCATTAATAACAACATTTGTAACTCTCTCAGGAGGTTCGAACGACATGTGGCACTTTCTCGATCTGAACCAAGAGCAAAAGCTCGAGCGAAGGCGCCTGCTGGAGTTCTATGGCTCACTGGCTCAGGTCTCTGCTCTGATACCTCTTGCTCTTCTTCAACTATATTTTCTTGCTGTCTGGTCACAGCGGAGGTGGTTGGTAAAGCATGATGCAGATGGCATTCCCAGCTCACCGCAGCTGAAGAAGCGGCGATCGGATGCATTCAATGAACCTGCGATGAGACTCCAGACCTTTCGGAGGAAAGCGATTTGGTGGATGGGCGATACATTCGATATCTGGGGGTCTCGTGTGGCAAAGGGAGAGATAGTGGCGGGTGTGGTATGGACAGCATGGCTGATCTTNTTGAGTTGCGTACAAACACAAGGTGGTATGTGTCATCCGTACTCCCAAGCACTGGCAATCGCTGAATCTCCTCGTNNAGACTATTTGCATTTGACCAAGCGATTTGGTATTGTGGGTGCTTCACAGCTGCCTTTACAGTATCTTCTTGCTTTCAAGTCGCCGTTCAGCCCTATCCAACACCTCACCAGATGCTCGTGGACGACACTGAATGCAGCACATCAAATTCTGGGTCGTGTGTCGACAGTGCTGTTCTACCTACATGCCGGCTTCTATCTCAACTTCTTCGTACAAGCACATGTTCTGGCAAAACGCATCAAAGACTGGGACGTCATTCTCGGATTGATTGGGACTGTTGCATTCACAGCTGTAGGCACTACTGCACTGTCACCACTTCGAAAGTGGAGCTATCGTGTCTTTTACACCACTCACGTTACTCTGGCTAGCATATTGCTTCCCATGCTCTACTTGCACGTCTCGCACATACGCATCTACATTATCGAAACATTGATAGTATATGCATTACACCTAGCCCTACGCATCCTCAACGAACACAAAGTCCAAGGCTCCTTAACCTTAGTCCCTGGCACAGCAAACCTACTAGAAATCAACATCTCCATCACGCAAAAGGCACAGCAACAATCATTCATGCAATACCAACCAGGCCAACACGTCTACATCTCTCTAGCACAAGCACCCCTCTACAAGCGAACTCTGAAATCCAAAAATCCATTCACGATCGCCTCACTCCCCTCCTCAGACGGCACACTCAAACTAATAGCCAGAGTCCTCAACAACAACACCGCCGCCCTCGCAAAATCAGCAACAGAAGGCGCAACCGGAAAAGCCACTTCCATACCCCTGATCCTCGAAGGTCCTTACGGTTTATCCACACATCCAGATACGCTGTTGCAATACAATCGTGTGTTGTTCATAGCCGGCGGCGTGGGCGCTACCTTTGTGGTGCCGCTGTATAGAACACTGCTCAGAGATCTCTCACCCAGCCCTGGAAGCAGGAGAAGACAGAACGTCGCTTTCGTTTGGGTTGTCAGGGATGAGGCAGAGACTAGCTGGGCAATCCCCGAGGACGAGCAGGAAAGGCAGGGCATGCAGGAGCGCATGACCGTCTATGCCACCAGGAGCGGCAGAATGGACTCCGAAGAGCACGAGCAAAAGACCAATGATGCCGATGAGGGTATTGAACTCGAGCGATTGTTGCCTAGTGGAGACATCAACGACTCCACACGGAAATGGCAAATTCACCCTGGTCGACCAGACTTGGGTCAGATGCTGGATGGTGTGTTCAGCCACACGCGCGATGATACAAAAGTGGCAGTGCTCGTTTGTGGCCCAAGATCAATGGCGGACGAGGTCAGGAGGAAGACACAGAAATGGGTTGATAAGCGAGACGTTTGGTTACACGTTGAGGCTTTTGGATTGTGATCAATTTTGAAGATTGGTTTTTTTTTTGTTCTTCTTTGTTAATTCTTCGAAATCATACTACATCAACTAGTAAAAGGAGTACCATCTTGTCCCTGACCAACTTGAATGAGAACCTGACAAAAAAGTCTTGTCTGGTGCCGGGCGCGGGGAAGTGGTAGAGTCGGATCTTGTACTGGGATTTCATGATCTTGGACTAAATAGTCGAAGCAGACAACTACAGACAATATGCGCATTTCCTTATAAAGCAGAAGGGCGAGAGTCTTGATAGTACATGTATTGACGAACTTGTGCTTCATTGGCACGACACAGCTCAAGCGTCGCCAATATAGAGGAAGCCTGTACCAGCTGCAAGAGCAGCGACACTCCACAAGGCAGACCAACCAGCGGCTCCATAGACTGTGGCACCCTCGACGGTAGCAAAGACTCTGATGAAGGAGTGGACTGCAGTGAAGACGGCAAGCAAAAAGGTGCGTCTGAAGAGCACGCTTTCTCTGCTAGAGTACTGGTCAACGCCCAGGTTCCACATGAGAGTGTCGGCGAAAGTGGCAGTCTTGGGGTCGAATTGCTTGAACTCGGAGGGCAATGCACGAGCATAGACGGTTGAAGTGCTGAAGAGGAAGTCCTTGGCAGCCCAGCCAATGGGCAGGCATGCAGCAAAAACAACGGGGAAGAGAGCATTGTGAGCAAAGTCGAGGGTCAAGACTTCTTCAAAGGTGTTGATCAAGAAGACGGGCAGCCACGAGGCCAAACTGAGGTAGACAACAGCGGCATAGACGGAAGCAGCGAAGGCGGTCATGTACATCTGGACGGTCTTGTCGACAGCCAAATCCTTGGTGGTGCCAGGAGTGGTCAGGGTGCGCAGGTCGTTGTGGTAGTTGAGAGGGCGCAAGAGCCAGAAGGGGAACCACAGAGAGAACATGTCAATGACGAGGGCCAGAGCAAGAGGCTCGAAGCCAATGCCGTAGAAGAGGTACAAGAGGGTGTAGTAAGGCGCGTTGGCCATGCCAGCGAGCTGGACAAAGTCAAANNGTCTGGAGAATTGTCAGAATATGATTGAAGCAGTGCAGCGACGCGCAAACTGACGATCGAGGCGGCAGTACCAGCCGAGAGTAATCTCAAGCAGTCTCCAGGCAAGCAGACCACCAATCTGCCACTCCTCATTCAAGCTACGGCTCACGGCAGCAAGAGGGGCGCCCATGATGTCGGGCACAAAGCTGTACAGCAGGGCGCTGAGAGCAGGGCTCAGGATGATGGACAGCGGGTAGGCGAACCAGGTGGGCAGACGGCGCGAGGCATGCTTCTCGCGCGCCTGGTCGAGAGGTGAAGCCGACGATGCTGCCATGGCAGTGTGCTCTGACGGGGCGCGGAACGCGTCTGCATCGACAAGGGGCGCCGTGGCGACGACGGTCGAATCATAGCGTCTGTAGGCCATTTGCGTTGATGTTGGGTTTGGAGCGTGTAGAGAGGGAAGCTGCGACTGTGAAGAGACGCGTCTGTCAAATGTTTCTAGCTGCAGCTATGACGATGGCCCTTGTCTTGGCAGCCTCCCCTTGTTGCCAACAGCTAGCATCCAGTCTGGAATGACTTCTTCCGAATCCAACATTCCATGCCACCTGCCACCATCCCAATCTGGACAGACGGCTCGATACTCGTATTCAAGCACTCCCACCCTTGATATTCTTGGAAGCCCATGGCTGTCACATCTCTATCACACAATTCCCCTTGCCTTTGAGTCTATGCATTGCAACAAAACCTCTGCATCTACAAAGACTTAAGAGCGGCCTTCTTCATGTTCGACAACGGATAAAAGTCTTAAAACCCCAGCGCCAACTCTGCCTCGCACCGCTCGAGAATGGACTGTCATCCATTTCTCAGGGCTCTAGAGCCTCATGACTCGTCTTGGCTAAAACAATCTTGACTCAACGGCTACCTGAATTCAATCTTCGTTATACCATTGTTGGCCGTTGCGAATATGCTTACCCGTTAAGACAAAGGGTCTAGAACCAACCGACCAAACAAAACCATTCCTTGTTCCTACACTCGGCACACTCATCCAGTTCTTTGTCCATACATGATACCAACAACGACCTCGGCCCTTGGAAAAGACGATCACAGATCTACCACACCACCATACAGATATCAGAAAGTCCGAAGCATCTACTCTTCAACTCGATCGAACTTCATCAGACCAATACACCATGGAAGACAATAACATCGAGTCGACACTACGACTGCTCGAGAAGCGAGATGCTTCGACAAATGCACATTTACAACTCGTACGGGCCACGGATTGGCAACAATACTCTGTCGGTCCCATATCAACCTGGCCTCGAGAATTATCAACCATTATCTACCTTCTGATGGTGGCAACCCAACCCCAGTGCTTGGTGCTTGGGGATGAAAACCTATTACTATACAATCAAGCTTATGGCAGAATGGTCCGAGATCTCCACCCCAAGATCTTCGGTCAGCCTTTGGACAGTGTAGAGGAATGGCAGAGTTACAGAGCCCAGATGGCCGCACACAGACGAAGTGCTGTCACCTCGCTGCCTACGCATGCCTGTCCTTCCTTTGTCATACCCATGCTAAATCAGGGCCGATTGGAAAATGTTCACCTACAGCTCGACATCGCAACATTACCACCACCAGTCAAAGGCTTTCACTTGTGCTTTGAGGAGACTACAGACTGCGACTTGCGCGAGCGTAGGCGGTCTACCGTGCGTGAATTGTCCGAACTTTGGAGTTCAGCGAGTGATCTTCCCTCGTTATGGCGACTCATATTGGAAAGCCTCTCCGAAAATCCCGAAGATTTTCCCATGGCCGCTGTGTACTCTACGAGAACATCTCCAGACTTATGCTGTGAACAAGGAGGTGGTTCTGAAAAAGAACTCTACCATCTTGAGGGCTCTGTTGGCGACTTTGACGACGGCGCTTTCCCACCCACATTCGACATGTCTTCGACAGATCCGAGTTTGGAACCTCTCAAACAAGCCATTACGTCAAAAGAACAGATCGTCATCAACCAGTTACCTGATAAATGGGCCAGGGGCTCATTACAACGCGGCACTCGCGATATTTGCAAAGAAGCCGCTGCCCTACCGAGTAGCTTTACACGTCACCAAGATGCAGAAGCCTTGCTCGTTATTGGCCTACCCACCAGAACACTCCTCGACGAACCCCATCAACAACACCTCAGGCAGGTTCAGAGTGAGTTTGCTCATGCTGTGAATACTTTGGTCACAACCATTGAGGCGACATATCGGAGAAAAGAGAATGCCAGGCAAAACCAACTGGAAAAGGATTTGCTTGCTAAAGAGCTTGCCCTTCGGCAAAAAGAGGCAGAAATTGCGACTACTTTGGCCGTCAAGGTTCTTACCGTGATAGATGAGGTTGAGTAAGTTTCTTCTTATTTGTTTCCACATGTACTGCTCGCGACTGCGTACTGACATTAGTCAGTNATAGGATTCTTTGAATACAAGAGCACAGGGGAGTTGGTGCGAGCAAACGAGTGCTATTATCGACTAAGTGGATACCCTCGAGACTGCCCAGCCCACGTCAAACACAAGTTTCTCGACCTTATCTATCCAGCAGACGTGGACATGGTCTCTCATGCATGGCACTCCATGATCAATGGTGAATGGCAGAAGTTCGAATTAAGGTATCTTAACGGCACTGAACACGGTCAATGGGCTCTTGTAGCCTGTCAGCCAGTCAAGGACAGTAATGGAGTCGTCACCTCGATTATTGGTGCAGTCACCGACATTTCGACTCAAAAACGAAGCGAGAAGATCGCTCTCGACCGCGCCGAAGCACTGGAACAAGCCAGAGTCAGTGAAGAGAGATTCAAGCGATGCATGGAAATTGCTCCTTTTGGATGCATGATCGCCGATCCCCAAAAAGGAGTTCANGTGTAAGCATTCCACCTCAAGAGTAATGTGACAACGCTGAGACTGAAATCATCAGACGCAAACGAGACATGGTGGGAGTTGTCACAACACACTCGTGTACCGCTAGATCAGATCGACTGGAATTCTTGTCTCCATGAAGATGACATAGAAGTTGCAGAACAGGGTTGGCAGGTAAGTCAAGAATTGTACGCTTCTTGGTTCGCGCTAACACCAAATTCTAGNGCAATGCTGCGTGGAGAACAAGTGGTCTACAATCTGCGGCTCAAGAGGCTTTGGTACGATGGCGACGGCGAACCCCGAGGGCCTGCCGAGCTAATGGTTACTGCACTACCTGAATGCGATGATAGTGGTAAGGTCATCAGAGTCTTAGGATTCACCGTCGATGTAAGTTTGACCGTTGGTAGAGATGTCACGACCAGTGCTGGCGGCTTGTCTCATTTTGAACGCATTGTCCAACCAGCGATGAGTGGTTCAATCAAACTCCGCCCAGGACAGGAATCTACAGATCTGAGCTCGTTCTTCCAGTATAATCATGGCGTTTCTACTTCCCGTTTCGTAGGACCACGCTAACCGCACCTCCATTTTAGNGTGTCCCATCTGAAGTTCCAAGCAAGAATGCAACTCGAAGCGCGGAAGAACCAAGAGATGTTTTACGACACAGTCTGCCACGAAATTCGAAATCCTTTATCAGCGTGAGCTGCCTTGCCTTCTAGCCAAACAACAAAGCTGATTGATGCTTAGNNTGTCATCCATTGCACGGACTCTATCAACGACAATCTTATTGAGATGCGTAAACTGGTCAACAGCCTCGCTTCTCTAGAGACAAAAGGTTCTTCCGTTGTAGACGAAAAGATCAACTATCTTCTGGACCACATATCAAGCAGCAACGAATCTGTAGAGACAATCACCCACTGTTCTGAGCACCAGCGGCGTCTTATCTCGGATATTCTGTCGCTCTCAAAGCTCGATTCTCAGCTGCTCCAGATCAACCCTTCACCGATCCTTGCCACAAGTCTGCTAGAAAATGTTCGCAATATGTTCGAGACTGAAGCAAAAAGAGAAGGAATCATGTTGGAAGTCATCGTCGATTCTTCAATCACGGAGAACAAGGTGGACCAAGTCAACCTGGACTCTGGAAGAACTCTACAAGTCCTTATAAACTTGGTCTCCAACGCCATAAAGTTCACGAAAAACGAGCCGGAATTTCGTCGAATCAAGGTCGTTATGGGCGCTTCTAATGTCAGGCCACTGGATCTGCCGGTCGACTCGTTCCACCACCCAGAATCGATATATGACACGTCTTCTGAAGTTCAGGAAGAGTTTTATCTATGGTTTACGGTCACCGATTCTGGGAGGGGTCTCTCTGCTGAGGAGAAAGCTCGCATTTTCACCAGGGTAAGCGCATACCTCATAACGAGTTGCGTTCCTCAATAAAATTCATGAACACTAACGTCCAAATAGTTTGCCCAAGGTTCTCGTAAGACCTATAGCGAATACGGTGGTTCTGGCTTGGGTTTGTTCATCTCCAGACAGCTTGTCGAATTGATGAACGGACAAATTGGTGTTTCAGCCGAGCTTGGACAGGGAAGCACATTCGCTTTCTTTGTTAATGCACCGCCCGTTCAGCAAATCCTGCAGGTGGACTCGAATTTAAGCCATCAATCCAAGGCCGATTCTGCTATACATATTCAGATAACGCAGACACCGGAGCCATGNCAAAAGACGACACTACTTGTTGTTGAAGGTATGGTATAGCCAACCATGATCTTCAGCCAATAACTAATAATGATCNNAGATAATCTCCTCAACCAAAGAGTGCTCAAGAAGCAGCTCGTCAGGCACGGTTACGAAGTACATGTGGCCAGCAACGGTCAAGAGGCCCTCGATTTTCTCACAAATCCAGCCCAGGAAGTCCAAATTGACTGTATCTTGATGGACGTAGTCATGCCCGTCATGGATGGTCTGACCGCAGCAAGACGGATCAGAGAGTGGGAGAAAAACATCAACCTCATCAGTAACAATTGCACCATCAAGTCCAGACCACGATTCTCAAGAGGAAGCAGTTCCACTTCCGTCAAAAGCGATTGGAGTAGCAATACCAAGGAGACCAGTAGCATTGCTTGCAGCAAGGTCCCTATAATCGCCATTAGCGCCAATGCGAGACCCGAACAGACTAACGATGCCATCATGGCAGGAATGGATGATTCCATAGCCAAGCCCTTTAAAGTTGTTGACTTGGTTCGTCGGGTTGACCATTTGCTGGAGGGTTCGCGATAGAATAGATTCTCACTGAGGGCAATCACTCAGGTCTGATGTTCCAGGAGATAGAAAGCTTTGGCTAAATGAACTCTGTGTTGGTATCGCTATCGATCTTTCCTGTGCATGACACTGTGCCTGGTTGTCAATCTCTTGAACTCTACCATGACAGAAGGAGCGATCGGCATGCCGCACAATCAGCATTGGTTGACATCTTGTCAAAACCAACACCATTTACCATTCTGAATCTCAAAATCTTGGATGCTCGATTCGTCTCTAGAATGTTAGCGACTCGCAAAACATGTGGTCAATTCCAACTTCCACTCAAGAATTAAGCTTATCTTTTTTTTTTCGAGCAAACCGCTTCCGTCATCGCCCTCGCATTCGTCCTGGCGAAAACATCAATTGTATTGGAACAAAAGTAAACTAAGTGACTTTGTAGAGAAGGCTGTAGCCATGGGAGCCCTAAATGGCTGACCATCTCGATCGAAATGTCTTCTCCCATGTCTTTTGCGAGGAGACTGCTCAAGCTTATGATAAAGCTCTTGAAGTTCTAGCATGAAGGAGGTAAATCGTTATAAGACTCTGATTCTATGCTGATCTGTCGTGTCAGTATCGAACGAAATGTGCAAGATCGAGAGATTTGATGCACGAGTCAGTGCTACCATGGCCAACATGCTTAGAACAGGCAGTCTATACATGATCAAGTGATGCTGGCAACATGTTGGCGGTGACCAAGAAGGAATCTTAGAGAATTAGACGTATGATTGGAAAACTAATCGTAGGTCAACTGACATGGGATCATTGTGGCTTACTTCTACACTAGCTAGATGATAACACGTAACTAAGGATACTTGAGGGCATAATAAGCTTTCTTTCGATGTTGTATCCAAGAAATAGCATTTATTTTGTGACTAAACAGGGAGTTGACCAGAGTTCGGCGTGAAAGCTAATCTACAAGAAGTGAAATAATCTTCGAATCTCTTTTTGAACAGTGGCAACAACAATAACAAACACGCTTTGGTGGCAATGAGAATGGAAATAAAACAGGGGGAAAAGGAAACAAAATTTATTGGAAAGGGAAAATCGCACATGGGTCCTTGAATTCGTCAAAAGGTCTAGCATCACCATCTAGTTCCAGCCAAGAGAGTTCCCTGCAAGAACGGGAGCACTGATGCCTTGTTCTCTGACGCTACGACCGTTGGCACTGCTTCCGCTTTGGCGACTACCTCTTCCGCTGGTAGGGGTTACACGACCACGACCTCCTGACATGAAGTAGTTTGCTGCACTGTTCCGTTGGCTCATCTCGCCTCTTTCATCAGTGTAGGGTACGCTGTTGCTGCGAGCATGTGAAGCGCGCTTCTTCTTGTAGCGACGAGCAACGTAGACCATGGCTGCGGCATACACGGCAGCACCAGCGACAGCACCGACACCAATACCAACGGAGGTACCGTTGACAGGTGATGAACTGCTCGAGTCGCCTCCAAGAGGTGCGCCATTGCTGTCAGAGGTAGTGCCTGAGCCAGAGGGGTTCTTTGCATTTCCTTGGCTGTTGCTCATGCCGTTTGCACCAGGAATCATAGGAATGGCGGGGTTGATCATACCCATGAGAGTCTTGGTGGATGCATCAGGGTTGTTGTACAAGGTAGCGACCGAAGTGTGTAGATCAAGCTGCAACTGGTTGACTGCCTCGGAGGGGACATAGACAAGAGCCAAAGTGGTTATGTAATGCAATGACTCAGTAGTGTCGTAGGGCTGCAGTGCGTACATCTTGACCTTGGCCGCATCAATGTTGAGACCATAAGCCAAACCGGCAGGAAGATATTCGAAGATTTGGTTGGCGGAGCCACCAGTGGAAACCACGAATGGATAGTTCAAGCCATAGGTGAAACCAACCTGGACCAGAGTGGTGTTGTCGGGAGCCGAAGGCATGCCACCTGGAGGTTGAATGACACGAGGCATCGACGAGGGGATACCAGATGCCTTGGCAGTAGCCGAACTAGTTGCTGTCTCGGAAGGCTGGTACAAGATGCTAGTGTCGATAGGCATGGAGGTATAAGTGTTGGTGCCGATGGGTACAATGCTGGTAGGAGCAGTGCTGGTCGATGGCTCATAGGCAACAGAAGTGGATGCCTGAGTGGGAGCGGGAGATGCAGGTGTAGTCGAGACTACCGATGTCAACGGAGGAGACGATGCCTCAGTGCTGGAAGCAAATTCAATGGGGACGATGGTGGTATCATCGGTCGAAGAAGCACTCGAGAGACTTGAAGATGCGCTGCTCTCAGCAGTTGCTGATGCTGCAGTGGCTTCTGAAGTGGTGGTGATTGAAACATCGCTCGAAATTGCCGAAGAAACAGAGCTGATGTCCGAAGTGGCGGTAGAAGACAGATCAAGAGTTGTTCCGCTTGACAATGGAATAGAAGTCGAGATGCCGACAGCGGCGGAAGTCGTCATGGTGGCATTGTTGGGCACGAAGGAAGCAACGCTGGATGCTTGCGAAGCCGAGGCGGACGCAGATGCAGCAAGAGAAGACTCGACAGAGGAAATCGATGCAGAGACTGAAGAGGCGATTGACGACTGGGCAGATGAAATGGACGAAACAAGAGACGATGGTGGAGTGGTCACCGGAACAGGAATCACGAGAGTGCCAGAAGTGGAGGCGGTGAATGAGGTGACCGAAGGAGAGACGCCCGTTGGTGCGACGGTTGCAGAGATGGCTGTTCCGCTGCTTACGACGGTACTGTCTGCAGATGAGACAGGGCTATCGGTTGCGGAAGATGCAGAAGCAGTACTTTCGATGGCAGTTGCCGAGACAAAACTGCTTTCGGTACCAGATGCTGCTATAGTGCCATTTGCAGGTGCGATCAAAGTACTAGGTGCGGTAGTCGTCAAGACATCGCTTGTGGCGCTACTGGGGACATTGCTGGTAGCTTCGGACAGGGCGGCTGAAGTAGTGGTCGAGGCGTCGCTTGTAAGGTCAGTAGTCGTGGCACTGCTCTCTGTCAACTGCGAAGGGCTTGCAGCACTTTCAGTGGTATTTGCGCTGCCAGTGACGGAGGCAGGAATCTCAGATGAGGTCAAGCCACTAGTACCAGAGGCAGTGCTGTCGGTGGATGTGACTGCGGGCAGAGAGCTCGAGTCAGTGACAGATCCAGGGATGGCCTCGGTAGTGTTGTCGGCCACGCTGGTTGGGGTTGCAGAGGCATCCGTGACGGTTGCAGAGGCGGTAGTGTCAGATGCAAGCGAGGCTGAAGCGCTCGAAAGGAGGCTCGAGAAGTCCGAGGCCAGCGACGACGAGACGGCACTGTCGGTAGCAGTGGCAACTACACTGGAGAGTACCGAATCCAAAGAAGAAGCGAGACCCGACACGCCCGACAAGAGACCGCCTACGAGACCAGTTGAGGTAGGTCCGTCAGATGAGGTCTGCGTGGCGTCGGTCGAGCCAGCAGAAGCCAGGGAAGAGATGCTTGTCTCAATGGCTGCTTGTGCTGAAGAGACGATGCTTGACAAGACATCGGGAGTACCAGTGGCACTAGCGCTAGCAAGAGATGTCACGCCGTCCGAGGTGGTGACACCGATGGGCAAGGGGATGATAGGAGTGGCGGAGCTCTCAACCGAAGCGGTACCAGTGGACAAAGTCTCGGAAGAATCACCAGTGGTTGTGGCGAAGATAGGAAGAAGGTCGGTCGAGGAAGTTGCAATTGCAGTGGCGTTGTTAGAATCGTTCTGGCCAGCCACAGGAGCATCGGTGCTCGACTCGCTTCCAGTGGTTGCAGAAGCAGGACCTTCAGTTGAAGTGGTGGGAGAGTCTCCGTTCAGGAAAGTAGAAAGGCCGACAATGATACCAGCGCCAGTGCTCGAGTCTGATGTTTGGGGGCCGCTGGTCGACGAAGGTGTGGGAAGGATAACGATGGCTGGAATGCTACCAGTAGATGCAACACTACTAGTCTCCCGTGTAGTGGCAGTAGGCTGTACCTCCTCGGCAGAAGAGACGGGAACACCAGTAGAGGCGACTGATGACTGGGCAACGTCTTGCGAGGAGGTAGGCTGCACTTCATCGGAAGACAGAACTACGGAACCAGACGAAGCAATGTCGGTGCTAGAAGCGGTAGGTTGAACCTCGTCGGAGGATTGAACTACAACACCGGTGGAAGCAGCGGTAGGCTGGATTTCATCAGAGGATTGAATACCGGCACCTGTAGATGCAGCGACGGGGACAACAGTCTCAGTCTTGACGCCATCAGTAGATCCGACACTAGAAGCGATCGTGTCGCTGTCGGTGGTCTGAGCCGAGGATGAAGCGGTGGGAGAGACGGATTCAGAAACTACACCACCGGTAGAGGCAGGTCGCTGGACAGATGCATCAAGACGAGAAGAAGTTGCGGCTGCGGTGGGCTCGACGGATTCGGACACAACTGCGCCGGTGGTGCCGACAGCAGGAGCAATGGTAGATTCGACCGAAGCGGTTGGCGATACTGACTCGACGATGACATTGCCAGTTGAGCCCAGAGATGCAAGCGTACTTTGGGCGGTGGGAGAAACCGATTCGACAACGTTGACTCCGGTCGAACCAACGGATGATGATGGTGACGCACTTCCAGAGGTCAACTGAACAAAGTCCGATGATGATTCTCTGGAGGTTGGCTGCACAACTTCAGTAGTTACACCTCCAGTCGAGGCGACGGAAGAAGGAGGTGTGGGCTGAACACTCTCAGAAGTGACAACGCCAGTCGAAGCAACGCTTGAAGGTGCAGTAGGCTCGACGCTTTCCGAAACAACATTTCCGGTAGAAGCAACGCTGGAAGGAGCTGTAGGCTCGACGCTTTCGGTAGTAATCTGTGCGGTTGAAGTAACCGAAGACGAGGGAGTGGGCTGAATGACAATTGAAGGAAGACTGCCAGTTGATGCGACCGAGACCGAGGAAGATGGGGCGGTCGGCTGAACGATTTCGGAGGGACTTACTCCAGTCGAGGCCACAGAGGCTTCAGATGACTGAAGGCTGTCCGAGGTAGACTCGTCTGTAGAAACGACGGATGACGTCGGCTGGGCTGCAGAAGATGAGAAGGTTGTGGGTTGAACGACTTCCGAAGTAATGACACCAGTGGATGCAACAGAGGAGGTAGCCTCGGTAGAAGACGCAACTGTTGAGGGCGATGCAATAGTTGGCGAGACCGACTCACTTGCAACATTGCCGGTCGATGCGACAGAGGTGGCAGCACTTGAAGAAGGCTCGGTAGATGACGGGGCTTCGGTTGCCGCTGAACTGACGGTGCTCTCGCTCGAGGTCGAAGTCTCTTGGGATGTGATTGAATCGGCAGATGCAGTGGGAAGAATCGTGGTAGAGGGTGACGAGCCAGTGGACGCGACAGAGGTATCGACGGTGCTAGAAGTTGTTGCGGGAGTCTCGGAGTCGGTTGTGCCGGTAGAGTCGCTGGTCGCAGCCGCTGCTGCGTCCAGCGCAGAAGAGGGTGAAGCGGTCGAGAAGAGATCTTGGAAGTCGAGTGACGATGCCGAAGAAGGATCCTGGGATCCAGAGAAGAAGGAAGTGAATGCTTTCCAAGGGTCTGAGGTCGATGTCTCGGCTTCAGACGTCGAAGAGGAAGTAGAGGAACTGGTCGTGTTTTGCAGAGCGTTCTGTCTTTTCACGGGGCGAGGGAAGTAGTATCGCATTTGCTGTCCAGGCTCGGCACCTTGCTGAGGTGCGGGGCGGCCTCGGCGGTGGTTAGTATAGGACCCTGGACAGACATGACTGCCAGGGCGGCAGCCCATACGGCAGAAGACGTCCTCATGTTGTTGACCTGTGGTTAGCTGTCGATCGGATCTGGGTCGGGAGTTATGGCGACAAGCAGTGATCTACAAGCAGTGTGGCTTGTGTACCAAAAGCGCGTGTATAAACGAGTGGACTTGACAACAAATGTCAAAAGGAGAATATTCTGCAGGCGTCTTGTCAGCACCGGGCCGGGCTGCTATGCAAGGGGCCAGGAAGTCGCGGCGGTGGGAGCCAGATGTAACTTACAAGATATTGAACAAGACCGGGCAACGGCCGTGGTGTTTTGGCAACAAGTGGATAGAGGAAGACTGAAGATGAAGGTGTCTGAAACACTAGAACATCGTTTTCCTTCAAGCCAATCGTGGTGAAATGAGTGTAAGGGGTCGGCGTTGGCAGACAAAGAGGCGTCGCAAAGGGCAGTTACGAGTGGCGTGGCGGGAGACAGCGATGTGTCAACGGTCGCGGCAGCGCGCTCGTCAACAAAGAAGGAATTGACGTGCCGACACAAAGAAATCAAGACCGACTAATGCCAACCAACAAGGCACAATGCGATGTCCTGAAGAGGTGGAGATTGTTCGCTCGGTGATGCAAGAGTATCCCTGTGCACACAAGAGTCGACGACGGCGATGCTCGACGGACAATCTGACAATGCCAGAAGAAGAAGAGAATGGATGAATGAACGGGGTGAAGGAGCGAAAGGGTGATCAAACAAGGTGACGACTTGATCAACCGCGATATTAGACGAGGACAATCAAAAGGCCAGCAATGGTTGATTAAGCGAAGGTGAGCCGATTCTCGAAGAGAAAGTATGTAGGTCAGAAGTGAGAAAGAAATAAGAGTGCTGGAGGGGCTGCGGAAACCGTTGTCGAGGAACGCTGGCAAAAGGGGGGGGAAGAGTAGAAAGGTCTAACGGGCAGCTGCGCGCGCGCGTTGGCAGAAGAAGGCCGCAAATGCGCAGTAATATGGAACCGTTAAAGAGGTAGAGGAAAGGATGGTGCGGCAGCGGTCAGAAAGCGACGACGTCGAGACTCGAAAAGACGTGAAGAAAGGAAGGGGAACAAGAGATTGCTCTTTCGGTTGCGGCTGCCAAACTCTCCGACCGCTGATTTCTTTCCCGAATCAGCAAAGTACCTGAGACTCGTGCATCACCCTCCGCAGACTAACGGAAGCCACCACCAATCATGACACCCTCTGTCGCGCTCAAAATAGTTTCAATATCTGGATGCTCGGCTTGCTTGTGTCTTTCTTTCTTGGTTAATCTTCTATACCACGGCACCTGATACAGCCGCGCGCCTAGGCAGTCGTATCTCCGAAGGATTCCTGTCACAATGCCCTTCTTCAAGGCTCAACGACGGCCTCGTCGTCATCACAGTGCCGGTGGGTCTCTCTACAGATGAGACGCATGCGCAAGCATCAGAAGATCTCCCGCCATGTAATCCCCGTTTGATACACATTAGTCTACTGACAAGTCTCCACTTCTCCAAGCCTTTTCAAGCCACACGATCAAGCCGAGACGCGAACCAAACCAGTTCCATGTTAGCTTCTCCAGGCTCTGTGACCGTGGCTAACGCCTGCCCTGGGGTCTCCTGCGCCAAATCGAAATTAAAGGTTCGTTCCAGCTCAATCCGTTTTCTGTCTATTGATTCAGGAGATCAGCTTTTAGTGAACCAGGTCTTGGTTCGTAAACATCAGCTCCTAGCAGAAGTCAGTGTCTACAAAGTCTTGCAGGGAGTGAGATGAAGAGTAGTCCCAAACGAATTACGACCTTTTACCGAGTGGTTCTGTGTTGCTTTCTGACCCTGCAGTTCGGCGGGCGCACTAAGTTGGCATGAAACAGCCCGCTCCACAGTCGACCAAACCACCTTTTAAACCAGCAGCCAACATGTCATTTAACGTGTAGAAAGTTTCCTCAATTCAGTATGCTTTGAGCATTCAGCCCCACCAAAAGTCAGCCATAACGCCTTGTGTGTGTCCAGCGTCATGAGCAAGTCATATGAGACCGCATCTCAATGCTTTCTCATCATTGCCGGTATGGTGATACAAATTTTTCAGTGCCGCATTCATCAACATGACAACGGCATGCGAGGCAACAAGGCGACAATGATAGGTCCACGACTTTTCGCCACTCGAGACTTGTTCCTATCCGTCGCTTCTCGTGGCAGGGCTGTCCCAAAGAAACTTCTCTGCGATTGACGTGTTTGCTGTGGCTACTCAATATTCAAACAAAAAAGACCCGAGTTGCACGGAATCAACAAGCTCGCGGATGGACGCAAATGGTGTTTGCTCTGAGCTGAGACCTCGCGTACATCGTAGTTGTGCTCTTCCCTATAGACTCATGATGTATGAGTATCACACGTACGAGTAGTTTTCATAGCCACTGAAGCCTCGACACATTGCAATTTGCAACGTTTTGGATCCATGTCAGCAGGGCGACCCTGATACTTGTTTGTCAACAACCACAACTAGGGAAGTACAACATTCTCGATGAGCATACCACAAGGTTGTTGTGCTTCTGTTGATTGCTTCGATAGTGTGATGGACTGCGTTGCTCTTGACAGGCGGCTCAGCCGAAGATGGCTGGTCGAGTCTTGGTGTTGCTTTTCTATCGACTTTACAATAGTCCTGTGTGAAGTCATGTAGTAACGATTGACACGAGAAATCAATGCACATGGAGGCACAAACCGACATCAAGAGTGTCCAGTTACATGAGTATCTCTAGGGAGTCGAAAGATGGCAATTCGAATGTCGATACATAGCCGAGTGGCAGTCGGCGGACATCAAGGTGTTTGGCGAGCTCTTGGCTGAAGTCGTTTCCCCAGGCTTGCGGCGCGTCGTCGAAAAACAGTATTCAACCAAGGACAGTCAATCCAGGGGACACTCAGTATCCAACAATGGCTCGCATGGGGAGGTTAGGCTTTCTCGCCGTGGCGGTAGCCTTTCATCTGATCTATGCCTACTCGATCTTCGACATTTACTTTGTCAGTCCGATCGTCAGTGGCATGCGCGAGTACAGCGTCGCCCATCAAGAAGAAGCTCCAGCGAAACGACTCGTACTATTTGTCGGTATGACCAGACCGGTACTCTTGTCGTAGTATTGAGCGACAGCTGACACTTGCATACCAGGCGATGGACTGCGCGCAGACAAGGCTTTCCAGTACTTCCCCGACCCTTCCCCTGGCGCCGAACAGGAGGCCGACTGGCAGGAACCGCGCCCTCTTGCTCCCTTTTTGCGATCGCGCGTTCTCGAGCATGGCACCTTTGGCGTATCGCATACTCGAGTCCCTACCGAATCGAGACCTGGCCACGTCGCCCTCATTGCCGGCTTGTATGAAGATGTTTCGGCCGTCACCACTGGCTGGAAGCTGAATCCTGTCCACTTCGACAGCGTTTTCAATCGCAGTCGCCATACCTGGAGCTGGGGTAGTCCCGATATTCTGCCAATGTTCCAAGAAGGCGCAGTGCCTGGTCGCGTAGATGCCTTCATGTACGGTGCCGAAGAGGAGGACTTTAGCAAGGACGCAACTCATTTGGACACTTGGGTTTTTGAAAGAGTGGAGGAACTGTTTGCAAGCGCCAGTCAGGATCCTGAATTGGACGCACGCCTAAGGCAGGACAAGAATGTCTTCTTNTTGCATCTCTTGGGCCTGGACACCACCGGTCACTCTTACCGTCCCTACTCTCGCGAGTACCTGCACAACATCAAGATCGTCGATCAAGGTGTCGAGAAGATCACCGCCTTGATCGACAAATTCTACGCCGATGATAAGACAGCTTACGTCTTCACTGCCGATCATGGTATGAGTGATTGGGGAAGTCATGGTGATGGACACCCAGACAATACCAGAACCCCCTTGATTGCCTGGGGCTCTGGAGTCGCCAAACCTGTGACGGTTTCTTCTGGTCTAGCTCCTGGTCACGATGATGGATTTTCCTCCGATTGGCACCTCGATCACGTCCAGCGCAACGACGTTGCTCAAGCAGACATTGCTACTCTCATGGCATATCTTGCTGGCCTCTCTTTCCCCGTCAATTCGGTAGGTGAACTACCATTGGCTTTCCTGTCGGCCGATCAGCAGACCAAGGCCCAAGCAATGTTGGTGAATGCCCAAGAAATCTTGGAAATGTATCGCATCAAGGAACATGACAAGAAGAATACCGTGCTTCGCTATAAACCTTTCCCGGGCTTTTCAGACGACCAACACTCCCCAGACCATCGTATCGAAGCCATCGAGAACCAAATAAGCCAGGGACATTATGAGCAGGCAATTCTAGATTCTGACGTTCTTATGAAGATGGGCTTACAGGGATTGAGATATCTCCAAACCTACGACTGGCTCTTCTTGCGTGCTTTGGTAACCTTGGGATATCTGGGCTGGATGGCCTTTGCTTTTACTTATGCTCTGGATCAGCACGTTTTTGATGGCAAAATCGATGCAACTCGATCCACCGTGACTACGACTGCATTCTCCAGCATCTTTGTTGCACTTCTCGCTTTCTTGCTAGTCCAGTCTTCTCCATGGACTTATTACGCATATGCCTTCTTCCCCGTCATGTTCTGGGAAGAGGTGTTCGCTCGTCGTCAAGCACTCTCGCAGGCCAAAGCCATGCTCTCTCAGCAACTATCTGGCAAGGATGTGCTAGGCCTCGGGTTAAATCTACTCGTCTTTGTTGGAATTCTCGAAATTATGGTTCAAAGCTACTATCACCGAGAGATGTACACGCTCTGTTACCTCCTGGCCATCCTTTGGCCTGCCTCGTACGGATTAGAGTTCTTGCGCCAGAACTGGATCATTTCCGCTACATGGGCATTGGCATGTGCTTCCATGAGCGTCTTTACTGTTTTGCCAGCCATCAAGGTTGAAGATGCTCGATTGATTATCGGGGGTGGTGCACTGATGCTCCTGATTGGTATCCTATACATTGCTTTTGAGAAGAGTGTACTTGTGCCAGCTACATCAAGCCAGAGTGGTCTCGCTGCTCCAAAGCCAGATCAAACCTCTAGAATGCTCACTGGCGTGCAAATCGGTCTCGTCGCATTGGCCATGGTTGTCACGCGTACAAGTGTCGCTTCGCTGCAGGCAAAGACTGGTCTGCCTCTCGGTGCGCAGGTCACTGGCTGGGTAGTGTTTGTGTCGTCTTTGATCTTACCTTTTGCTCACTCATTCTCGCCCAACAACCACTATCTTCATCGACTAGTCATCATCTTTCTCGCATTTGCACCAATGTTCATCATCCTCACCATTAGCTACGAGGGCCTCTTTTATCTCGCATTCAGCTGTACCCTGATCACCTGGGTCAGACTCGAACACCGCATCTACCGCGCTTTCACAACCAAAGGATCTTTACCTCCACCCACGAGCCCGGTCTCCGATCTCAACCCTCTGACACCTGCCTTGGCGGCATCTACAGACCGCGCAACCGCTCTACGCAAGCACGAATACCGCTCCCTCACCTTGGCCGACGCACGCATCGCCCTCTTCTTCCTCTACCTCCTCCAATCCGCCTTTTTCAGCACGGGCAACATCGCCTCCATCTCGTCATTCAGTCTCGATGCCGTGGCCCGCTTGATCCCCGTCTTTGACCCTTTCTCTCAAGGCGCCTTGCTCATTCTCAAAATCTTTGCGCCGTTTGCTCTAGTGTCTGCAAATTTGGGCATTCTTACTAGACGTCTGCGACTCAAGTCTGGCGCGCTCTTTGCACTGGTCATGGCGATCGGAGACTGGCTAACATTGAGGTTTTTCTGGAGTGTTAGGGATGAGGGCAGTTGGTTGGAAATTGGAGAGAGTATCAGTGTGTTTGTGATTGCGAGTGCGCTCTGTGTATTTGTTGCTGGGTTGGAGATGGTTAGTGAGGCTTTTGTCAAGGGGATTGAGTTTGAGGATGAGGTTGAGGTTGAGAACATCAAAAAGGGGAATGGTAAGGTTGGTGGTGGGAAGGTGGAGTAGAGTAGACATGCATCCTTTGATGTGGGCGTGTCTTGAGGGGTTCTATAGAAACATGTGTATAATTGAATGTAATCTTTTTCATGTGTTGATTGTACGGTTTTGATTATCTTTCGGTTCCACTATATAGAGCTATTGAGTTATTTTGTTCCTGCCGGTTCATAAGGTGCTGGAGGAAAAGTTGTACAGTAAAAAGAGGTCATGCCATCATCGCCGTGCTCATCTCTGTATGGAGCATGAAGCGAAAGTGATTTGAAACGGAAGGGGGTATTATCAGCGTAAAAAGAAAAGAGAAAAGAAAACAGCATCGCCAGCATAAAAGCCCACAGAAACGCCATGTGTATGCCTCTCTGGACAACGTTACTCATTGGTAAGCAGGAGGCGTACCACCGCCGTGGTAAACACCAGCGCCGGCAGCGCCAGAACCTTCCCTCATCACATCCAGCGTCTGAGGGAAGTAGGGCTCAACACCCCAGTTACGGAGATATGCGCCCGTCTTTTCAATCCTCTTGATCTCTCTCGCGACACCCCAACCTTCACCTTCCTCTCTGAATCTGCCACGCACAATCTCCACCATGGCCTCATCAAGCCTGGCATAGAAACTCCTGCGCTCGCGCAAGTCTTCCTCATCCCCGTTCTCAAGCCCGCCGTGTGAGTTTAGGTTGCCGCCGAGCTTGAGCAGCAGATCAAAAGCGTATTTGGGACCTGAAGGGAGGGCGGCCAGGCGACTGATGTCGGGCAGGAATTTGAGCATGCAGGCGCTGAAGGAGGGGGTGGGCAAGGAGTCGTTGAGGTCGTCTTGCAGGCGGTGCAGATCAAAGTTTACGATGGTGATTTTGCGGTCGAGCTGGGCGTTTAGGGTTGAGGCTGCGGCGGTGGGGTTGTGGGNGTTGGATGCGTCCATTTGTTGGGCGATGCTGGNGGGTACGTCTGCAGAGATGTGTTAGTGTGATGGACTGTGGAGCAGGGCAAGTAAGAGCGTACCAGGTCTTAAGCCTCGCTTGTCGATCCAGGCGTGAACTTCTCTTCTCTGGCCTTCGAGCTGCTCAACCCAAGCTTTGAGGTCGGCGACTTCGTTCTCGAGCTCTTCAACACGGTTGGTGTAGGGACGCACGGCTTCGTTAAAGGCACGCGTCAAGAGATCGGGCATGGGCTCTGGCTGGATGGGCGCAGACACGGACGCCGGCTTTTGTGCTCCAAAGCCATTGGATATGGTCTGAGGACCTTGTCTCGACATGGGAGGAGCATTGAAGTTGTCCATGGATTGATGCTGCTGTTGTTGCTGCTGGGCAAACATGGAGCCCTCGTTCAGCGAAGCCGACTTTGTGGGAGGACCGCGCGCCGAGTCGGGGCGATTGTCGTAGTCGTCGTCGTATTGCGTCTTGCTGTCGTGCGGCGAGTAGTTGGTGTCAATGTAGCTCTGCGAATTGCTGCGAGATCGCGACAGGCGCTTGAAAAACATGGTCGACGGATTGAGCAAGTGGAAAGGAGGGCAAAGGTCAGATAAGAAGACAAACGGCGGCGCTTGTGATTGAGAGTGTGCAGGAAACAAACAGGAAAAGGCGGAAGAGTTAATAACCAAGCAGTAGTGGCTTTTCAAAGTGAGGTGGTTGGTCAGATGCTGCAGATTCGTGGTGCCGCCGGAAAACTCGCAGGCTGGGGACCTGGTCAGCAAAGACCTACTTGCTTTGGGGCTCCGTCTACATGTTTATACATGGTCACGATGCGCTGGTCGCACACAACAGACGCAAGCTTGCAGCATGCGTCCTGCAACAAGAGATGGCTTCTGTCGTGCTATCCTCGTTGTCGTTCAGCGGCCCTTCTCCACCTTTCTTTCCCGCAGCCGTTGCTCGGCCAATCGTCCGAGCGTCTACCCAGCCACCGTGTATCCCATCCTTGATCCATGATCGTCTGTCCATCCTTGGACAGTCACCAGAGTGGTCTGACTTGGTTCTCATTATATTGGACACCAGCCATGCATGATGGCAAGAACCTGGTTCGCATCAGACGCGTGCCTGCCAATGCCATCTGCCGGCCGAGCTGATCCTTCTCCTATCTTGAAACACGATACTCATCCATCCTCTAGTTTGAAGCTTTGGCGCTGGAAAGACGTCCTTGCCATTCCTATCTCGAACTTGGACCAGAAGTGTTTTCAATCCTGCTTCGCTAGGTTGCTCGCATTCTCTCGACCAATTTCTGCACTCAAGATCTATGTCTACAGCCCCACCACCATAGGAGGTGGACTGTCTCCTTGAGTCTTTTCCTCAGTGACTGCACTGCCAGTCGCTTTGCTCTGCCCGCCTCCCCATTACTTTTGCACAATCGTTTGTGTGCAGCGATCGTATCTGACATCGCTCTCCTGCCCTCTGTCACATTCTCAAACCATACCGTCTCGACTCTGAAGATAACCAGCGGTCCCGTCGAATCGCTCAACATCACCTCTCTGCCCTTCTTGAGATGTCGCGCGATGCGCTCCTCAGTCCGGCCACATTCATTGAGACCTAGCAGTCTGCTGATATGCATGACGAAAACAACATAGAGCTGATACGACAGCCATAACACCTGAGCATCGTCGTCAAGCCACAGCAAAGCGATCAGGCCAGCTGGGAAGTATCCGACAAAAAGGTATACCACCGACATTGACATGGTCTCTCGCATCCTGTTTGCTGTCACGTCCGAACCACGTATTGGGTGACCATAATGCCGGCAGAACTGTCGCACAACGTGGTCTGGACCTTGTATAAGCACAAGACCGTGGTTGAGGTCATCCAGTTCGAATATGGTTTCGACCTCACTCTCGCCATCAACCGCAACTCTGAGACTCTCCCTCCGGACATTGGTTCCAAATGAAAAGACCTTGAAGAGTAACGGCAGCACAAAGTATACGCAAAGCCAAGTTGTATGAGTGTACACGCTTGCGATCACAGCTGCAGCGATAGCGATCGACTCGCTAGCCACTACACCGACGAAGCATTTCCAGGTCAGCTTGTCCTCGGACACGACCACGGTTCCGCTAGGCGTTGGTGTTTGGCTTGTACAACATTTGAGGTACACACGATGCAACGGAATATACGCTCGTTTGGAGACTACAAGAGCAGACAGTATCTTCTCCTTGTCGTCCTGTTTTGCCACATAGCTGTGCGCCAACGAGCGTGATATTCTCACCAAGAACCCGTTCCTTGACTCTTTTGCTGCATTTTCCTGGCCAGTCAGGGTCCTGGCGAAGTACGACACATCCAGCCGACTATAGAATGCACTACCAAGCATGTTGCCTCGGGTTTTGCCCAGATACAATCCGTTTTTCTGGAACTGCGTCAGAGTCTCGAGTGCTGCGCGATGCAGCGGCCCTCCGGATGGCATGAGGAAGACGAATTTCAGGAAGATGGTTGGACTGAAGTCATTGTAGTATCGCTGTGGCCACAGAAGTCGTTCGAACACGCTTTCTTCTGCAACCTCTGCGCCGAGGTAGCCCAGAATCGTACCTAGCGCACCGGTAATGTCCTTGAAAGAGACCATAGATAGATTTTGGGCTCAGAGATGGAGGCTTTGAACGTCCGTTCAGAGTTCAGGATGTCTGGTGGAAAACACTGGGGTTTAGGGCTGTCTGACACACCCATGTGGATTAATATATGCAAGATTATCAGGTGGCTGAAGGAGCAATAATCAGGCGGCTGGCCCCGATGATCCACCAATCGCTAAGTACGGCGAAGTACTTTGATGTCGCATTGACTTTGACAGACCAAGCTATACATCTCGGTCAACCCTCAAGGCAACGCCGCGACTTGGCTCGATCCCATCAACACAACTTGGCTATTACGATGGCGTATCACGGTGACCATCGGAGTGAGAACTTTGGAGAGAAGTCATGCCACTATGGCCTTTACGTCTGCTTCACATCCCCACCATGACTTCACTACAGCGAACTGGTGATAGTACTTATGGAACAGTTCGATCGCCTCGATATGCGATCCTGACTTACACCTGGGGTCGCTTCAGAGCCCCCGCAGACATGCCAGCTCTCCAGGTCGGAGGGTTAAGCTGGAAGGTGCCTCCGATCAGAGGAGAACACTTTACTGTCGATGCCTTTCAAAGAGTCACCGCCCATATGGGCCAGTCTGTAGACTTCGCCTGGATAGATGTTTGTTGTATTGATCAAGAAGACTCAGCCACCAAGATGTATGAGGTCGGAAGGCAAGCTGGAATCTTCAAGCAAGCGGCCTATGCCTATGCTTGGCTCAACTTCCACACGCACGAGGAGCTGCAAGGCCTTTTCGACATTATTTTCGACCTTGACAACATCATCTCAGGATGGGAACTTTGGGAGCTCTCTAACGCTCAAAAGGGGTCCTGTATCCCAAAACTTAGACACATCTTGTCAACATTGAAGTCGCTCATGCGAGANCCCTGGTTCACTTCTCTATGGACGCTTCAAGAGGCCGTACTAAGGAGAGATGCTATGATCTTATCCACCGATGGACGACCTTTGACCTTGCAATTTAATCGCAAACACAAAATTCGACTGGAGATGTTTTGCAACACGTGCTGGAACATGATGGTGAACATTGACAACTACGCAGATGAATGGCCGTCGGAAGCTAGACCACTCACCAGGCAGATACAGCAAGTCATCCGTACATCTGGGCTATTCTTCACCATGACGAACAATCCAAACGTGCAGTATGGTATGGCGTACTACCGCGTCACCAGACATCCACTTGATCGTGTGTATGCCATTATGCAGGTCTACGGCTTTCGACTGGGCGAGTCGCTGCACCCTGATGTTCCCGTCACACTGGATGATCTGGAGCTGCAATTGGCACAACAGTTGACTTCTCGATCACCCATGCTGTCGCAGTGGTTTGTGCACACCGCACAGCCGCAGCAGCATCGAAGCTGGATGATCAGTCAGCGTTCACATGTTCCTTCTGAATTGATCTTGTATCCGACCTTCAGCGACGACATGACTATGCGTATGTTTGGTGCCATCGACCCTACACCAAGAAGAACAGCTATCTTCTCTGGCTTTGCCCGTCCACTATATCAGCTGGATGATATGTGTCGTAAGGAGCTCAAGAGATTCCACGCATTGTACTTCGCCCTGGATGCCTGGTCTACAACACCCTTAGACAGCATCGCAGAGCCTCGAAAGCTGGACTCTGACCACCACCACGTTCCTCAAGGCTCTTTTCGCAAAATGTTCGAGAGAGAGGTGACACTCGGATTAGGGGCTCAGCTGCAAGCGTTTCTGCTGGGCGACAGCAATAGTACGAGTATACCTTATGACTATCATCGTGCTTATGCTGTAATACTGGCCCGAGAAAGCATGACTGCAACGTGGAGAAGGATTGGTCTTGTTTGGTGGGAGACTGTTCACTGCGAACCAAAGCCAGCCTACCGCGAATTCGTTTCGTTTGAAGCTGAGGTTCATTGAGTGAATGCTGCTTAGCCAAGATGTTTAGCCACAACACCTGCACCCGACATCTCAAATTTGCGATCTCCTCGTGCGGTGTCTAAGTCCTTTGAGTCTCTGAGCACGCCACTACTTTTTTCATGCGTTCGGATCCTGCCCACTGAGGCTTCGGCAGAAAGATATCGCGATATCCTGGGATCCAAAACATTGAGCCCTCATGTCAGAAAAGTGGTGTTTCAAACACGCTTACAGCCAGATGCAAGACTCTATGAATATTCGAACCGGGATATGTCAAAGGGCGATGGCTACTGGGAGCTTCGCCCTTTCTTGCTTGCTGCAATGCGACAATCTGCCATGTTCATCAATTTCACTCATGCTGGGTTGGTCTTCTCGACTCGATGTGCCGGAGAAGAGGACCCATGGGACCAAGGACCTGAGAGTGAAGAATTTCAGTTTCAAGTCCTTTCTGCGTTTTACCAAGGCCTGCTGCATGCGAACAAGCTNCAAAACCTCAGCATTAAGAATTTACACAACATGACGCCAAAATCGTTGATGGGGAAAGCGGACACTCCGCAGGAAGTCGAACTCAAGAAGAACTTTGACACGGTCATGAAGAGAACCACGCAACTAAGTCTGTGCATCACGACTGAGGATGCATTTGCCTCTCCAGAAAACACTCTCCCACTCCCAGAACTCCACGATTTCTTCGGCTACGAATTAAACGAATACTGGCTCTAGCCTTTCGCAGCAAATCTGGAGTATCTGAAACTCTATAGCAATAGAGAGGTGTACTGNGGGTTCTATCCAGCTTACACCCTACCTTATTTCCCATGCTTGCGTACCATGATCTTAGGCGATATGAGCATCTGCAATGAAAAACAAATACAATGGGTACTCTCCCACGCAAACACACTAGAAGAATTAATCCTCGACGACGCCATGATAGGCATAGCAGTAACAATGGGAGAAACTTTTATCGACACTGCTGCCCACAGCGTCATTTACGAAAAAGACCACTCGACAAATCCACCGGGCCATCAAGCTAAACCTCGCAGCTATCTTCTCTCTTCACAGATCTGGTTGAATGATACCCGCTGGCATCACCTCTTCCACCGCTTTGCTGCTGAGTTACCGCAACTCGGACATTTTGCCATCAATCATAGTCATGACGACACATGGGCGTACGAACATGCAGATGCATTGTCCACTGCTTTGAAGGTTGGTCGATACGCCATCTTCTGTGAGACTTATTGGTTGAGTTTCTCAAACTATCAGCCGCGTGATTTTGTGTTTAGAGAGTGGGAGGAAGATAAGAAAAATCGGATACAGATTCAAGAGCCGGGATGTGATGATGAGGATTGGGAGGCTTTGACAGAGCTTCTCGAGAGGTTAAGGAGGAGTCGGCTGGGCTAGATGACACCGTGTAGAAGGATTTAGTGTTGATCATTTGAGTTGTTCAAGAAACATTGTTCAGGGCAGTCACGTCAGTTATTGTGTCTGGTAGAATATGTTTTTCTTTTCGTTTGGGTAGCGAGTGTATACTCTGTCTATTTTCGATTCTGGCGTAAATAATATATGTGCGCTTCTCACTCATGTCAGCTACAACTGCATGCTTTTGTCTTCTTCCACCCTGAAGCTATGTCTTCACCTTGAACTCCACAAAGCCACTTTACTACCATTCATCTCCTTCATCACCACCGTAATCGTCGTCTCCAATGCCAAAGTCTCCGGTCAAATCCCCGGTAGCAGCTTCAAATTCCTCGTCCTCGTATTGTGGAGAGGTAGGTTGGGCTTCTTGGTCTGACCAGTAGTCGCCTTCGTCATCATCGTCATCCCCTTCTGCTTCCTCATCTTCTGCTGGTGCGGTTGGCACGGCTTCTTCTGTTGCGGTATGTGCGGATTCGTCATGTGGAGAGGCCTGTGTGGCCGCTGGTGTAGGGAGAGCAGCTTGTGCGGGTCCGGCTTCAGGGGATTGTGAAGCGGTAGAAGGAGTAGCGGCGCGCACGCTCTCTGGTGCAGGTGTCGAGACTTCCGATCCAGCCCTTGACTCTCCATGTCTACGATCACCATAGATTTTGCCAAGAGCAGCATAGTTGACTCTTTGCGAGAAACCTTTGGGAGCTCTCTTCTCCAACATACGCAAAGAAGCATCTGCTGGCGACTCTACAGGTGTTCCCGCATCTGTGAGGACAGTGCCATCGCCCATGCGACCTCNTCTTTTGCGCTTGTTGGTTTTCTTGTCTTTGCCTTCTGCTTCTTCGAGTGCCTTCTTCAATTGCTTGGCTTGTTGGGCGCGGAGCCAGTCTTCGTTGTGGGCGACCCAGATCATTTCCTTTACTTTGACCTGCTCCTCGCTCAACAGCGCATTGGCAACCTCAGGATCATCAGCAAACTCGTCTTCACCAATAATCTCAGAATCGGAGACGAGAGTATGAGTACGACCCATGGCTTCGAGCCTTAGAGCATTTTTTTGCACGATGGCGGCACGTTGTTGTTCTGCAAGTGTCTTTGCGCGTTCTTCAATCTTCTCCTTCTCAGCTTGTTCCTTGGAGGAAACACATTCGCGTTCCAGGAGGATATTCTGGATTTCGCCTTCGAGTTCTTCTTCGGCCATGAAATCGGCGTCGGTAAGGGGTGGTGGTGCGATGGTCTCCTTCTTGCGACCGCTCTTGACTTTGATGATTTCTGTGGGTTCGGGTGTAGAAGATGTTTCAGTGTTTGCTTGTGTATCGGAGACAACACTGGCGCTCCGGCGAAGGGCTGGATCGAGAGGAATATCAGGGATGGCGAAACCGTCTGCATCACGGCGGGGGTGTTGCTGCTGAGTTGCAGCTTGGACGGCGGCATTGCTGCGGGCGCTCGACACCTNTTGTCGTTTGGCGGATTGTGCTGCTTCTGCTTGAGAGGACCCAGGCTCAGGGGCTGCAGAGGATTGACGTGATGACTCTTTGCTCATTTCATAGGCCTTGCGCTTCAGCTGTTTCCTCAAGAGTTTCTGTTTTCGAAGTTCCGCTTCCAGGAGAGCCGGGGGATCTGCTTGTTCCCTGATTCTCACACCCTTTTCGCGGAACTCATCAATCTTGAGATGAGCAGCACGGGTACGCTTAAACTCTTCGAGACGTTTTGAGATCGTGAGATCGGCGACCTTGACGACGAAGACGACTTCTCTGACTGTGCGACGGAAATTGTTCATCCGAGCTGCAAGAATGAGGCAGGCACCACAAAGACCAGCTGGGTGTCTTCCAGTAACAATCCAATCTCTCTTCATACGGCGAATAATCTTGACAGCATCCTCGGCGACCTGACGTGTCTTTTCACCAAACTCAAGCTTGCTGGCATACTTGAGAATCAACGGTTCAACCTCAATCATCTTGGTAGTTTCCTTGAAGTCCACAAAGAGGTTAGCCAGTAGACCCTTGTAGGTGTCACCCAAGCTGAACACGTTGACCGAGATGACTTCGGCAATATCCATGAGCAAGATTGTATTCTCAGCCTTGTTTCGACAAGCGATGTACAAACAAGCACCAGCGACCTCATCAGCGCGGCGGCCTTGTGTGAAGTTGCTGTTAGAAGCGAGTTTCCAGATACCCATGGCCTTGTCTGAGACATCAGGTGGAATGGGTAGACGTGCAGTGAACAAACGCAAGGATTCACGGCCATTGTTCTCGCTGTCCTCCCTGCTCTGCATCGAAGCACCTAGCCTGCGAGCAGCAGCGGCGCCCAGCGTCTTTGCGTGACGTGAGTTTTCATTGACGATGCCACCTTCGACTGTGGCAGCACCGGTAGACGACTCTCCAAAAGTGACTTCGGCGACAATGTTTTGCTCGCTGACTTGAGTACCACAGTTCAAACAAATCTTGGCACCGTCAATGACTTCGAAACTGGGAGCGTCACAGCCACATTCTGATCTTTTTGCTGGACGAGGGATTGGTTTGAAGGAGCCAGAAGTCTTGCCTCCAAGACCAGATAGACGCTGAGGTCGGCGAGGGGGAGCAATACCAGGCATGGTGTTGAGAGAGAAAGTAGAATTGAATTATGATTGGAAGCAGGAGTTGATGATGAAAAGACGTCAGACTCCTTGGTAAAATGTAAGAGTACTTTGACTTGGTGACTGATAGCGATTCGAGCAAGTCTTGGTGAACCGGCCCCTTCCGAGTAGTGAAGACAGTACCATGCAGAGGAAAAATGCGACCGAGACAAACAGGTCCAAAGTCCAGTTCCTGGCAGTCTCAGCGCAACACCAACAAGTCGCGAGCGCAGCGGACCAAAATGTGGCAGACAGTCCAGATATGTTCCTGGTATACACGTGCGATGCAGGCTTCGGATATGGTAGGGCGTCCTGATGGCAGTCGATGGGTAGAGGTTGGTGCAGGCGCAGTGTCGCGGTGCGGTGTGTCAGAATTTTGCGGATGACTTGTTGCTCACTTTCACGGCACTTTGGCGCGGCGGGAAAGCGCGCGATTTCGCCAACGAGGCTTGGCGCTCAACAAACTTCTGCGCTTGTGTTCGACTCTTGGAGTGGGCGACCACATTTGTGACGGCCTTGCGACTTTGACTCTTTGGCACTTCCCCCCCATCGCTCGTATTCGCTCTCTATGAGCCCATTGACTGGCCATCATGGTTATCCTGAACATTGCTTCTTTGGTCGCATATGTGGCAGACTCTGAGTGAATAGCTTTATGTCAGACTTATGCAAACGCACGGTCGCCGCTTCGCCGCCTCGTGCAATCTACACGTCGTCGCAGAAGAAAATCCTATACCAATGTCTTTCGTTCCTCTCGCTCATCGATTGATTGTAACGACTTACTCGATGTCTCAAAAACGGCTCTGTCATTGCTGAGGAGTCTCTCTATGCTCACCTTGATGGGCTCGACGATGCGAACATGCGCATCGCGACGCACCTTCTCTTCGTGCCACACTCTCAAAGTCGAACTTTGGAGCAAGCGCGTCGTAGCTTCGAAGGAGCTCACAAACACGAAGACTAGTATTGCATGCAACATAGGATCTACAACCAATGTGTCGAATTCGTTCCAATACAGAACTATAAACCTAGGATCGTCAGTTACGTTCAGTGTCTTCAATCCGGCAGCTACACGAAGCTTCTATACCTGCCGTGCGCAATGTATGAGCAAGGAAGAATATGAAAAGCTACGATCGGACCAGGATGCTTACCGAGCACATCAAAACAAAGAATCATTAAGAATAGTGAAACACTTTGATGATGATCCTGAGGCGCGCCGAAAGCGGGCAGAAAAGCTCAGAACATATTATTCGCGGCGGTATGCTTCAAATGAGTACAATCATCGGATGATACATCTTTCCAAACGATGGATGCTTTAATACAGCTGGGTACGTGATACTCTACCTTGGAAGTCTCATCAACCACTTGTTTTCGACAAGCAAGTCGAACACTATTGCGATGGATGTCACATCACTAGATACAGAGGATTGAGGCTTTGGTGGAAATGTAAACCGACTCAGTCGGTCTAAGCTCCGGCTTCTGTATCGGGTGAAGGTCAGGCCGACAGCTATCTTTGCAATTCCTGCTACACAACAAAAAAGAAATGGAGTGCAGTCATGCCTGAAGGTTATGAAGATGTTGAGACTTTCAAGAGTTTGGTAGCCCGCAAGAAACAGCTTCAAGGCGCAGTCCTTGAAAACGATATGTTGATGGATGATGCGATCTCACGCAGAAAACGCATGCTTGCTCGGTGTTATCGTGCATGGGTAGGCATGTTGCCTTGGCCGACACACCAGCCGCTGTTTTTTGAGTAGAAGGAAGAGCTCAAATGCACAAGTTGCGATCGGGCGAGGATAAGGGCTTTTAAAGTCTGGTGGAAAAGTCCTACGGGCAGTCATATCTGCCACTATTGCTATACCAAACCCGATTGGAGCGAAATCATGCCCAAAGGTTTCGAAGATGCCAGGTTATACAGCGATCTGGTGGCACGAAAGAAGTAACTTGATACAACAACCACGGAACACGCGAATACTTCCTCCGACACACCTCCCTCTAGTCATCACCGTCTTGGATCAGGGACAGCTCACTCTACTCTTCCGGTTCTCCGGACCGAAGAAGGACCTCATATGCTACACTGCGTTCAGATCCAGAAGCCTGGCGCGCTCACTTGGACATGATAGCTGCATCGAAAAAGAAGCGACATGACGAGGATTCTGAGTATCGCAGGCACGCGAGACAGCTCGCCAAACTCCGTCACGAACAGATGAAGAACGATCCAGCGTATCTCACTCGAAATCTTATCATTCCCTATTATTGCAATACCCATGGACTCGCACGGGGCTTCCTTGGAAGTTTTATTGTCCTATTGTTACATCTGAGCCAGTCGAACGTCATTGCAGCGGATGCGAAATAACAAGACGTGGAGGTTTCAAGATTTGGTGGCGGAAAGCCAACCAGACCGCAGAAGATTTCAAAACAAAACCTGAATTTCTCTGCCATATCTGCTTCAACCGCCAAGACGACTGGACCTGCGCGACGCCAGAGGGTTACGAAGACGTCAAAACTTTGGAAGAAGTTTTAGCCCGCAAGCAACAACTTGTAGGGCTTGATGAGGGCGAGCGCTTGGGTCCGACCGGGCTTTACCGCCAAACGGTGAAGTTCGAGGGTTGGTGCCGGCATGAGTGGTTTCGCGAGTTGCCTTGGAAAACCCATCGACCGTCTTGGACCGAGGAAAGGGTCGAGGATCATTGCGCGCGCTGCGAGTACTCAAGACATAGAGCCTTGAAGCTTTGGTGGCGTTCGAGTGAGGTTTTCTCTTCCATGCCTGCTTCAAAGATCCTCCCTCTCAGTCGAGGCTAGAGACTGAGTTACACTCTATAGTCCCCTGCTATTGACTCCAACGCGACATGTTTCCACGTTGACTGATCTCCATTGTATAATTCTTGGAGCACGACCCGAGAAGTCGGAATTCATCGATTCCAGAACGACATCGCTCGATACCTTTGTTCACACCATGATGCCTTCATATTCTCGCTCTTGTGTTTTCATCAATGGCTCGATGTTCATCATGCACACGACCTGCTCGCCACTCTTGACGCTTCTCCTGGATACGTATGTTTCCAAGCAGCAACACAGCGTCAACAACAATACAAACACTTGTCTTCCAAAGCAACCAATAACAAAACAAACCTCGGACCCGTGATTCTACCTCCTCCACAACACATGGCCCAAGCTTCCTTCTTTAGCGGACCGCTTCCAAATCGAGGCACAAACGTCTTCATAGCTCCTGCCCCGGATTATCAGCAGCTCCCAGCCGCGCCCGCCGCGGGCCTCTTGTCCTTGCTTTGCCCTGTTTCTCCCTCTTCTCCTTCTCCCTTCTGTTTCCCCTTTTCTACACACAACACACGAATCACACAAAACACCATGGTTGGAACACGCAAACGTAGAGCTGAGGAGAGTGAGGAGGAGGAGCTCCAATCGCTGCCTGAGGACTCTGAGGAGGAGGAAGAGTGAGTTGACGTCATGTTTGCTAGCTATCGCGGTGCTGTCGCGTTCATCTCATTCACGCGAGATGGTCGCTCAATCGCCATTGTTACAGCGAATCTTATGCTAGACCAATATCAAGGATGAATGCTAACGGAAGATTGATACAGGTACGACTCGTCTGAAGCAGAGGGCGATGCCGATGAGGACGATGACGAGGACGAGGCTGCTGCTAAGCCTGCTGGTATGTGTTGCACTTCCCCCTATACCATTACTCTCTTCTTTCTTCCTATTCTCTCCAATCAACCTCTCGATATACACTTAGCTAACACCTCTCCCAGCCCCTCCGCCTCGAAAAAGCGCAAGACAACCGCAACCACCGCCGCACCCGCCGACGATGACGAAGAAAACGACGACGAAGAAGAAGAAATCGGCGAAGATGACGAAGAAGTCGACCCCGCCGACCTCGACGACGAAGACGAAGCCGCCGACCCCGAAGACGAGGACGCTGGCGAAGATGCCGATGACACTGCTGACAAGTCTGGTCCCGCTGCTGCTGCCAAGAAGGCCAAGGAAAGAACTGTTCCTGGCGGCAAGGACAAGGCTGAGGTGGGTGATATTGAGAATGCTGCGGAGAAGAATGGTGGTCTGTGATGATGTGATGGAGCCATGTTTGGGGGTATGAGTTGGGGTCAGTGAAATAGGTGGTGGTTAATCTGTATGATCTTGCCAATTACAGGAGTATTTTCTTACGCATCACAAATATCCATTAGATGTTTCCCACGGTCCCGTGTCTTGCTGGGCCTCGATCTCAGAGCTTCTACGCTGTACACTCCATTCTCGCATCCAGTAACAGCTTATCACCATGTATAGAATAGTGATACGCAAAGCTTTTGTCTCAGTCATATGATAACTCGATCCTCGAAAATGTCAGCTAAGGAGAGCTTCTATGATGCCTTTGTGAGTGGTGTGCCAGGAGTGTTTAGTACGAGGGATAGAGTGCAGCATGCGAGAAAGAGAAAGATTGTTGCGCATGCGTTCAGTGCGAAGAAAGTTTTGGAATTTGAAGGATATACTGTATGGCTGAGAATTTGGAGAGTTGGATCAGGAAGTCGGGTGGCATTGTTGAAAGAGGAGAAGACAATGGGTATGCGAAGGTAGATATGATGCCTTGGTGCACGTATATCGCATTTAATGTGATTGGTTCTCTGGCCTTTATTACATCGTTTGGGATGGTGGAGAAGGGGAGGGATGAATGCGAGACGCAGTTGCTAGATGGGTCTATGGTACTCACGAAAGGAGCAGAAACATTAAATCGACGCGGTGAGGTCTCGTCGACTTTAGGTTAGTTGCCTTCGCTACGGCCGTTCGCTACATATCTGCCCGACCCTTTCTTCTCCAAAGGACTTGCTTCGGTTTAGAACTTACACGGTATAGCTGCCAAAGCCGTCTCTAATCGTCTGGTCGCGATGGAAAAGCAGTGCGACAATCACCACGATATCTTGGCCTTATTGCGTTCAATCCTTTTAGTTATGGGTCCAGGGCTTGTGTGGGACAGAACGTGGCACTGATGGAACTATCGTTGATTGTGGCAACGCTGTTTAGACGTTACGATCTTGTGCTGGAGCAGGAATCGTTGGAATGTACTGAAGGCTTCTCAAAGAAATCAGTCGAGTGTTGGGTAAGAATCAGACGAAGATTGTGATGTGAAGCCGAAAACGGCAACTTCTGGTAACGTTCTGATATTACAATTACCTTTTATGCTGTGCTGAGAAGAACTGATCGCATAGCCACCGTTTGATCATATAGTCTTACACCTTGACCATGAGTTTACCTCCTGCCTTCATGAACCTGACTACTGCAAAGAAGGAAGTAGCAACAGCACAAGAAACGCCTCCGTAAACCCACAGGCCGGTCCAGTTGTTGGTAGGGCCATAGTTCTGCAAGATAGCACCGCCACCGGGTCCCTAAACAAGAGCCGAATTAGCAATAGCTCTGAAAAAAAAATGAAAAAATACCACGAGTTCACCAAGATCCTTGACAACTCGTGGTACCAGGTTTGTACTTACACCAGCCAAAGTGCCAAACCCGATGAATCCGAAGGCCATGCCAATTCTGCTGCCAATCTTGGACTTGTCCGCGGTCAGAGCAACAAGACAGACGGGAGGTAGAGCGATGAAGACGCCGGAGAAGAAACCAAAGAGAATGGCGAGCGTAACGATACTGCCCAGCCCGTCCACGGCAATCATGCAGAAGATAAGGATTGAGCAAACAGCCGCACCAGGCAGAATGATATTGAACGAGCCAGTTTTGTCGGAGAGAGCGTTGGGTAAAGTACGACCGAACACCGAGGCTGCATTGAGGATGGGTACAATGTAGAAGGACATGCTGGCATCGGTGTAACCATTGGATTGGCCGAAGAATGAGAGGTAGAACAAAACGGTGTACAATCCGATGAAGCCGATCATTGCGCCGAGAGTGAAGAGCATGAATGGGATATCCTTGAAGACTGTTGTATCAATCAATGCACGAGCCCTTGGAGGCTTGACACGCTGCTTCATAACGAAGATGGGGATGAGCAAGGTGGCCAGGGCAAGGAAACCCAAGACACGAACAGACCATCCAAAGCCAATCTGGTCGAGCAATCTGTAGAACACAATGGGGTAGATGATACCACCCATTGAACTACCAGAAGCTGCAAGACCAATTGCAAGACCGAGTTTGGTGTTGAAGTACGTCGGGAGAATGGCAACAGCTGGGACGAACAAGAGTCCAGATCCGATACCAATGCAGAAGCCCTGGGCCAGAAGTACTTGCCAGAAAGTATGACAGATTGAAAGCATCATAAATCCTAGTACAATAAGGAAAGAACCAACACAAAGTAATGGACGAAGGTATCCTCGATCAAAGATAGGACCCGAGAGGAAGCCCATGAGCAATACACAGTACGACTGGATAGCACCGACCCATGAGATGTTAGATGACGAAGCACGTATCAGAACACCAGACTCGTAGTATGTTTGGAAGACTCCGAACTATAGAAGCTTGGTTAGTTAAGCTTAATCGAGTGCCAAGGGCGGGTAGACCAACAGTGTTGAGAATTCCTGGATGCCGGTATTAGTTTTTGGTTACAAACGTGAATTTAGCATGATTACTGACCCCATGTATTAAAGAATAACGCGAACCTATGAGATTTTGACGGTTAGCTTGGTTACAATGGTGCGTGAGGGCTGGCGAAGGTGTAGTCAAGTTTTGGTGAAGAGTCACCAAAGTTTGACAACACCCCACAAGAGCAACATCTCTTACCCGGCCTGTTTGACGTCAGTTTGATTACAATGGTAAGCACATGAATGTAGCAGAAATCCTTACAGCGACTTGTAGCCATGCTTGGAGACCTCCGTTGGGTACGTTTCCGAGGAAGTTTGGTGGCGGAGCTCTTGGTGCGGCGGCCTCGACGTCCTTCTCATTGCTGTTGACAACGACTTCGGGGTTTGGCGCGGCTTGCTCGTTGGGAACAACCGGAGGCTTCTCAGTTGGTGATGTTGTCGATGGTAGACTCTCACTGGATGTTTTCGAATGCGCCATCGTGAAAGATGGGTAGGACAGAGACAACAAAGGTATGAAAAGGGATGAGCCGTGTGAGAGAAAAACCGGTGATGGTGGTCGGCGGGTGCGACCAAGTTATGTACCGGGAAGGGTCTAGTTTCGGACTGGAGGTTCGGTCTCCGACTCTTTACAAAAAGACCGAAGTTGTCGATTGGCTGCCTATGTCGAAAGACAACGACGATCGTTTGATGGTTTCAAACTAGGAAGGATCAGAAACGGCGTCTGTATGTGGACGCTGGGGACAGCGCAAACACACAAGTATTTTTGTAGTTTGTGGTGCGCAGGGCTTGTGATTTTTGGTGATGCGCACAAGATCTGCCGTGTTGCACACGCAAAAGCCACGCGAGAGGGATGAAATCAACAGCTCTAATCTCGGAGATAAGACGCCCATCTCCGCCGACACGCTTGAAATTGTCCGCTCGCGCGAGTGATGATGCTGTCAACGGACTATGATTCTGATCGCGAGTTGAGCGGGATGCTACTGTTATTTTTGTACGTATTTTTTTTTAGTTCAACGTTAGAGATAGCTACCCCGGCTGTGTATTGTCGGCTCGTACGTGTTATGGTGCTGCCACGCTCCCTGCATCAAGGAACATGCATCGAAGTGGCTCTTACGTGCTTGCGCTATGGTCAGATGTCTGCATAGTCGTTTACATACTTTCTCAGCTCGGATCAATTCTTGAGTGGATGCTTGCAGGTAACGTCCTTGTGATCTAGTGAAAGGATTTGAGATAATGTCGAACGTGGGTGCCGTCTCGAGTGCAAGATGCTGAGGTGCTTTGCTAAAGCTTGTACTTTGCTTTGATTGAGTAAGCACGCTTTGTATGTACTTTCCTCGATATCCTTGTCAGAAGCTCAATCCCTTCTCCTATTGAGCGTGATGGAACACACCCTTCCTATGCTTGACAGCACTCGCTGCGAAGCTAGACGTAATTTGAGTCTGCGATAGGAAAAGAAAAACACTCAGGGTGGTTGCGCGACAAGACACGATTATTGGCCACTCGGGACACGTGCTGTGTCCCAGATGAGCTATCTTCCAATCCATGTCCTACCTCTTCATCGTGCGCCACGATGTAGGTATACAAGTCCACTCGCTTACAAAATCGCAGCATGTTTGAGTATTCTCGATCGTCGTGTCTCACGGGTATATATAGTACTCTTCAAGCTTGGTGCGATGCTTCAGATAAAACCTAAGCTAGCACCATTTACGAACTCCTGATCTTCCGACTCATGCTTAATAAAGAATTGAACCGGCTAAGTTCTCTCATGTACGGATGAGTTCGGTCTCTAGAGACAGTTCCAAGCACTTCGTCACAGACATGATGTGCAGCAGCTGTATAGCTGACCTCTTCTGAACGGGTTGCTCGCTCATCGCGCCGTCTCCAAGGTGCCGGTATTATAGCCTGCGGTGGCTTGTGGAAATTCAAGCCTCAATCGGTAGTTGCACAAGTCTTTACTGTTGAGGGAGCCGAGGCTAATTATGAGTACTTCACACCGTCCAGGGTACGAGATCGCAGACAACCGAGGAGCGTTTCGAGATGTGTCCGAGTCCCTGTATCAAATAGATTGACGGGGCACCGTGTGGCTTAGATACCAATAATCGCGACCAGCAGAGCAACCGACAACAAGACTGTGCCCACACTGCTCGACAGACCAGCACCAGCTGACAAATCTGGTGCCGATGTGTTCCCAGAAGACGAATTTGTCGGGTTGATACAGAAATTGGTGCTGTTGCCACTTGACGCCAAACTTGTATTTGCAGGGTTGCAGACCAGAGCCGAAGCAGTTTCCGGCGATGTCATGACTGCCGCCAATGTACCATTAATCATGCCTTCCTCCCAGCCAAATGGTGTGCATGCTTCCACAGGTGTGCCATCAAGGTCTTTGTTCTCGCATGCTGAGAGGATGCCTTGCGTGCATCGGTATGTAGGCGTGAAGCCAATATATCCCGAGGAGCCCTTGTTGATTGTGTATGTGGTGTTCTCTATTGCGCCGACCAATGTCGCATTGAAAGAATACCCGGTTGCGTTGCTGATAAGTTGGAATGCCCAGTCCGGAGTAGAGTCCGTCAAGTTCGTGGTGCGGCGGTCGGTCACGTCTCCGCCAACCGGTACTGAGCAGTCAGAAGTCCCATTGCAGACGACACCTTGACTGACGGCGAAAGTCATAGAGGAGGATTTCGTGTAGTTGTTGGCTCCTACGATGGTGAAGTTACCGCAGGTGGCTGCTGCCTTGCTATGTTGGCAGAGGGCCAGCATTGATAGTAGCGATGCTGAGATGAATGACTTCATCGTGTAGTTTTTATGATGGGTGTTGATGTAGGAAAGAGATAAGTTGGAAGTATCGGAAGAGGCAATATCAGTTTGTAGGATGAAGGGGGTGAGAAGATATATCAGCGCTGACGGATCCTTCGGATGCCAGATACGGAAGATGCCCAACGCTACTCCGGGCATCAAAAGGGGCCTGACACTTGGGCAACCTCCAGATAGATGATGTAAACAAATCCATCATAGTAAATTGTGTCATGATGCCAAGTTTGAAAGAGCGTTGGAGCGCATCATCGCCCCTTCCTCGGAAGGTTTTCTGACCCCAGATTTCGTAAAGGAAAAATAAGCCTCATCTTTATTTTTCATTCCCGGCCCATCTTCAACTATAGTCATTCCCGGCGGATCAAAGAATTTCTCTAGAACAAGGGCGAGGATCTTGGACGAGAGAATGTGCTCATGGAGCATCGTTACAATGTAGCGCAGGGCTACAAATCTCAACGTCCAGCACTCGGTGACAACAAGGATATCGGAACGTACGGATGCTCTCTGTATCATCGCACAGCATTGGATGTCCGAGGAACTCTAATGAACGACCGTTCTTCTTGGATTTCTTGTCATAAACCATACGGAGTCATGGCCAAGCAGAAAGCCCTAACAGCCAAGTATTGATGCAGCTTCTCCATGTGCAATAAACAGCCACAGCGTGGTTATAGAATCGCACAATACCTTCTATAACAGAGCAACATCCACGGAGAGAACGTTATGTTTATTTGTCTCCATGGTGACATCTCTGTTCCAAAAGAAATTGTGCATTTTTACAGCTTATCATAGCACATGCATTAGTGTGGCCAAGGGGCCGAGTACAGGGTGTGACTGTCTTTTGCACGCGGAGGGAGGTTCCTTCAGCCCGACCCTTGGGTGATATGGAGACGAGGATTATCGGAATCCGTCCTTTTTCAACTCATCAAAAGCCCTGGCGATATCCCTCAGATCAATCTCCTGATCTTCTCTCGCTCTTGCAAGCAGCCAAGCACCTTCTTCCCTTCGTGCCGCTGCGATATCCTTCCTTGTTCCTGTATGTATAGCACTGTACACACTCTTGTAGATTCCTTGCACGGTATACCCAAGCAGACCAGCGAGTCCGGCATTAGGTTTCCAATACATGCCTCCCACCCCTCTGCCAAAGCCCTTCAGTGCACCCAATGCCCNCTCCTTCTTTGCACCCTTGAAGGGCTCGACTATAAGGCCGGTTATGCCGTCGTACAGGCCGAAAATGAGGCCTTTGCCTGCGACGACCCCACCACTCTTCCAGTCAGTAACGGGACCAAAGTCGCGCGGCTTGTCGCCGTACATGGCGGGAGCGTTTCTCAGGCCCTCAGCCAAGGCGAAGGGGATGTCGACTAATCCGCCTTTGAGTATCGTGTTACCTGCTTTGCCAAAACCTCTGGCTACAAGATTGCCATCTGATTTCTGGTTCTTGAGATCGAGCTCTCTACTAGTCGTCGTCATGGTGGACTCGATTTTTGCTTTGTCCTCGTAAGACGATATGATAGACATGCAATCGTCGCCCTCTCCATCGTCCTTCTCTGGCTGCAATGATCTGCTACGACTTCCTGGTCTTGGTGTCGAGGTCCCAGAAACAAAGAGGTATTCATCTCGATCGCAGGGTTGCTTTCCTTTGCTTTTCTTGAATCCGTCACCGATTGCCATACCAGATCTGTACACTGTACCGATGGCTGCACTAGCAGCGCCCGTGATAGGATCCCAGCGTTGGTTCTCAATAATGTAGCACTTCATCTCGTTCATCCCCAACTTCTCGCCATCGATCTTGAGGCGATCAAGCAGAAGTTCAGCAGCCAGCTTTGACAGCTTGATGGTACGCTTGGAGGATGCTTTGTATGTCCATACCGCTGGCAGATGAGGTAGGACGTCGCAGCGAAAGGTGTGGCGCGGCAAATTACGGTGGAAAGCTTGAACTGCAGATTTCACGCCATTCTCTGTTGACATGCGCTGCGCGATGTTTCGAGCGGACTGTGCTGCTTTTGGTGTCGTAAGAAATTTGATCGCTTCGCTGAGATTTTCGGTTGTGAGGTTCTTGTGATGAATTGGTCTGGGACCCGCGCCCGCTGTGTGAATCATCTCTCCCCAGAACGGTTNGACTGGCTCATTGTCAGCTAAGTTCATATTCGAAAGCTGGAAAAGCACTTACTCGCCAAAGAAGGGGCACACAAGGGACGGTAGACCGTTCTTCAGACCACAAGCAGCTGTGCCTGCTCCTCCGTGGTGGATGACAGCCGAGACATGTCGGAAGAGCCATTCNNTATTCCCATCGTTAGTTATCTATGGAGCAACGACAAGAGGAGTCAAATTACCGTGTGGACAGTCATCCAACTCAAGAATATCTGATGAGCCCGATATATTGCTCAAACCGGCCCAGCCTTTCGAGAGAATGCAGCGAACGCCAGCGCTTCTGACAGCCTGAGCAATGATGGTAGATATGTTTTCGGGATTTTCAAGAACTATGCTACCGAAGCCGATGTATATCGGTGTAGGTCCAGCATCCAGAAAATCTAGCAAGTCGGGCGGCGGCTTGTAATCAGGCATGTCTCGAAAGAAGAATCCGCAGACATCAATGTGTCGTCCCCAGTCCTGTGGTTTAGGGACGAGAGCACTCGACCAGCAATATGTTGTAGGTATGTTCTGTGTGTATGCAAGAAAAGGTCCTTCGGTCGTGGGGACTGGTTCGAGGTCCATAGTCTCACGCCATCCATTCACTACATCGGCCAGACCTTGCCACGTCATCCACTCGACCATGGCGTATGAGAGTCGATTGACCATGTTTGGCTCTGCCTTGTTGTCCTTGATATTGGCCAATGGATGAGGAAAACTTTTCGTTGCCGTCCAGGGCATGGTGAACATAAGATGGACCGGGATGCACAGAGCCTGAGCACAGTGGATATGTGCGAAGCTCGGCGGGTCGGCGATGATAGCATCCGCGACGAAAGGTGCACCCGTGACATCGTCTGGCATGATACAAGACCTCCAACACCCTTCGAGCATCTCCCGGATCATTTTTCTCTTTCTTGTAATTTCTCCTGCTTGCATAGTCTTCATGCTGGGGATCAAACCAGGATTCTTGACCATATAAGCCATGAGTTCATTTGGATCACCTCCGATGGGATAGAACTCCAGCCCAGATGTGGTGACAAAGCCGCGAAAAACACCATGTGTCGCTAGTCTAACTCTATGGCCAGACTTTTGGAGCTTATGTCCAAGGGCAATAAAGGGCTGTACATCTCCCCGGCTACCGACAATCTGAATAACGATGTTCAGACATGGTGGTTGTTCGAGATCTTCGAGTACTGGCTCCTGATAGTCGGGTGGTGGCTGTTCCAGAGTATCTTTGATGAAAACTGAGAGAGTGCGAGCGAGTTTTGAATTGACATCAAGACGAACCCGACCATCATCTTGCATGTGCGAGTTACCATCGCTAGCAATCAGAGTGTATGGTGGCGGAGCATCATTCCAGTCGTCCTCACCCAGGGTGTTCCGGTTCGTGTTATGTCGAGAGGATGGCAGCGTATCGCTAGGATATGTGAAATCTGAATATGAGGGCTTCATCTTGATTGACAATGGAATGATCGATGAGCGAAATGAACGATCGCCGATAGTATTGGGCGACACAAAGTTATAAAGGAAAACTCTCCTGCCTACCCTGTAATCTTATACGTAGCTAGGTATCGTGTTGTTGAGACACTATCCCGTATAGCACCGTATTTGTAAAAGCGTATTGCGCAGGCCGTATGCAGCGTATCGAGTCGCGCGGAGCTGCGCTCAGCCCTGAATGCACCAAGGCGGCCACTGACTTCTCGTGCCAACATACTCAGGACAACAAGATAATGCTCAGATTCGTGGAGATAGAACGGAAGCAGCCGTCGTGTCTGACACCGGCCTTGTCTTGTCGAACGGTCGTCCAGAGGGTGTCGGAGGTGCGAGATGGAAATTATTCTCGTATTCAGAAGTCGTGATAATTCGCCACCCCAGCTTCGAACTTAATGCTCTCAACTAGCAATTAGACTACTAATCTTGCTATTTGATGCTTTATACAGCTGCTGTCGTCGCAATATTGGTGTACTAGCTCTAGGTAACTAGTTGCTATCTGTTACTAGCTTTTAAGCTATATTAACCTACCTAATAGGCTTTATCTAAGCTATAATCTCGCTATTAAAACATGCCTCTTAACGACTACGACAAGGACCTTATTGAGGCCATGTTTCGTAATGATAGCAACGTCGAAGTAGTCTATAAAGTAGTACCCTATACGGCTCGACCTACGCTCTACCGCATGTAACAAAATGTCACTAATTTTAGTAGGGTTAGGAAGCCTCCCTTTACGCTTAAGCGTATAGGAGCTCTACGTAAGATTACGCTAGAGATGCGTGATTATGCTATGCTATTACTTAACTATAGAAACGATCTATAGGAGGAGGAGTTAGCCTTCGAATTATGGTGCGAATTCGGCATTTAAGTGTCTTAACCGACTATTAGTCGTATAATAAAGGAGGAGAGGCTCTTGAGTAAGGTTAATACTCGTATCGCTAGTCGTTAATCCCTTATCGAATAAGCCCTCTATAAAGAGAGGCTAGTAGAGCTAATAACTCGAGGCTATAAGGTTAACATTAACCCTATAAATATGCTACTCTACCTTAACGAATCTATAGTAAGCGAGAAGGCTATGTTCCGACGTCGTTTATAGTTAGTAATTAGCCTACCTACCTTTATAAGGTTAGAGCTAGTATTAAAGGTAAGGTGCTCGGTGCTACTAGCGCTAGATATCCATAGATACATACTAGGTTTAACCCTTATCGTTAAGGGTGCGGTTACATAGGCTATGTATAAGCACTAGCTAGAGATAGTTATATTGCCTTAGTGTAAGCCATTTCTAGAAAGAAGGTTAATTATTATAATAGACAATTGCTTAACCTACTACTTAGATAAGGTGTATGTTAGATTTTAGTGTATAATTGGTGGTAAATTAACGCCCGCTAGATTACTAATCTAGGACACCAATTTAGCGTATATTTGCTATACCTACCGCTATACTCGCTATACCTTGACCCTATAGAATAGACCTTCTACCTCTTAAAACAATAGCTTCGACGACATTGAGATCTAGCTCCTCGGGTTAGTAACATAGACCCTTAAGCTTATAAGGAAGCATAGATCCTACACCTCGAGAGAGCAACGTATTAGGCACTCGATAAGGTTAATATTAGGAACTTATTCGTTAGAAGTAGGGTATTACCTTAAATTTAATGGTCGCTAGTGTCGGAGGTGTTATAAGCTAACGACGAGGAGCCGGAAGTAACGCTCTAAGGGTGCTAAACATGGCTACCTTAAGGGCCGGAGGGTGCTCGAGGAGTTATAGTAGGCGAGCTATTTAATAGGCGCTAAGCTTGCTTATAGTTATTAACGAATTTAGTTAGTTCCTTATAGAGGACTATTCGGAGGCCGGATTGCTTTACTACTCGCGACAACTGCTTGTTAGACGACTAGAATAACAAGCGTAAGTTCTAGTAGTCTTACTTAAGCTAAACCCTTGCTCTATCGAAGCTAGCTAACTAGTCCGGATAGGCTTATTTAAGACCCTCCTAAAAGGCCTTCTAGTTAATAGCGGTATTAAGCTTAGATAGGATAGGTAACACTTGTCGAGGAGCAGCTATAGGAGGCGTAACGAGAGGAGGAGGAAGAGAAGGAGGATTAACTTACTATGCCTAAGCTAGACCGACATAGAAGTTGTTAATAGTTAAAGGGGTTAATAGCGAGGTTTAGGTAGAGCCTCTACCTTACGCTAAGGCCTTCGATAGCTTAACCTCGTGCTGCTAATGTCGTCTAATAATAAGCTATACGACGGAGCGAGAAGGCTCCTTAAGTGTATAGAGACCTACCCTTACCTCTTCGCGCTACTTTGCTACGGTGCTAAAGAGGATCTTATAATAGTGACCCTTATGCTCGAGGTAAGCGAGACCTCTACGCGCATATACATAGTAGTGGTTAGGTCGTTTATAGAGGTAATGTTAGGTAACCTCGTCCTAAAATAAGGCCCTCTTATCGAAGTAAGTGGCAGTTTGTTATATAGAGTGCTCGGATCGGCGAGCTCGAGGTCCCGATGTCGTTAAGGGTACTAGTGTAGAGGCCTTATACGAAGGAGGAGCCTCTAGCGCTAGCTCCTTGCTATTTACTATCTAAATAGACTCGATTATAATAGACAAATCTTTAAGGCCGGTAGAAGCATTAAAGCGAACGAGGTCTATGGCCTTCTTCTACTGCTCGTTACTATGCTTAAGTCTATATAAAGTAACTGCTTTAGTTAAGCGTACACCGCGAGAGCCTATTAAAGTTATTAGAGCTCTAATCTTCTAAGGGTAATAATTAGTGATTTCCTAATCTCTAAGATAAGGTATAATCGACCGATCTAGCTCCTAACGAATTGTTACCTATGTCTTCTTACTGTTAGCAAGGTCGGTATCGCCATTAGATATCTTTTAGTAGCCCTAACGACTGTCGAATTATAACTTAAACGGTATTAGGGTAGGTAGTGTTATAACGGCGGAACTCGTAGCGATAGCAGTCGAATTCGATAATACGCTCTTTACGTAGAGGGTCCCTTTAGCCTTCTAATTGACCTTAGAAGGTTTAGTAACCTTATTTGTAGAGGTGGTTAAGCGACGAACAGATGTAGCTAGGTTATTACATGGCTTCGCGGGTCGCGTTTTAGGCGCTAGGGCCTATATCTTAGTCTTTTTAGAAGTTTTTAATCCCCTTTTTTCTAACGTGTTCGTAGCATTAGAAAGTGGTTTATTAAAGAGGGTACCTTTCCTAAAGGTGGTTATAGCTATTAGGTAGAGGTATTACGTTTTGTTATAGCCCGGCGAGGTATAGATTCGGGAGGTATTTGTTAGTTAATAAGGCGAATAGGAGCCTTACCGCGCGTGGCCCTTAGCGTGCTTATAGAGTATCCTTCTCTAATGTCTTTCTCTTCTTCCTCGAAGTGTACATGTCGTCTTAAGCCTATATAGGTAGGTAGTTAAGCTAGCAAGGGTAGTGGCTCTAAGAGGCTAGATTCGCGATTTCGGCTTTGCAAGCGCGTATGTACGCTAGTTTAAGAGGATACTACTACGAGCAGAGCATTAGTAGCACTAGATTAATTCATATTAACGTGTATAACAGGTAATAGTACTGTGGTTGTATAGCAATCTAGCTAATAGTCATCTAACTAGCAGTTGAGAGCATTAAGTTCGAAGCTGGGGGTGGCGAATTATCACGACTTCTGAATACGAGAATACCCGACATGCGATGCTGATGTAAGCGACATCAACTTCGACGCGCCCCGAGCAGTGCTAATGTCATCACCGTCCTTACAAATACATGGATTGTCTTCTAATCAGACGCTTCAATATGAGCATACAAGGAGTAGAACACTTGGCCTCAGATATCCATATTCCTACATAGGCGTCGGTCACTCTGAGCGTTTTCTGAATTGGTCGAAGGATTGGGAATGTACGAGATGCAGCCGCCTATCTGTAAGCTGCAGCTTACACAACAAATCGATTGCTCTCGAAAGCTTTCTAATCAACTCGCCAATTCCTTTGCCTACAAGATAAAAAGCAGTGATGGACTGCGATGGTGACTATTCATATTATCATCGTTCACGCTTTTACCTCCGGCGCAATGACTTACAACGTACTGATTTCCGGAGCCAACAAGGGCATTGGCTACTCCTTCGTGGGAAAATATCTCGGTCGCCCTAACATAACAGTCATAGCCACTGTTCGCAATCCCAACTCTGCAGAGGCGAAGAGCCTTCATGACCTTCCCTTGGCTAAAGGCAGTAATCTCATCGTTGTGAAGATCGAAAGCACATCCGATACAGACGCTCAAGAAGCCATTGCCAGCCTCGCTAACCACCAGATCACGTACCTTGACCTTGTGATCGCAAATGCCGGGCTATACGCGACCAACGCTTTTGTTGAAGTGTCCAAGATTCGTAGCGAGGACTTGATACAGCACTTCAACGTCAACACCGTCGGGCCCCTTCGGTTATACCAAGCCACATCGTCCTTGTTGCAGAAATCTCAAAAGCCGATTTTCACTTACATCAGCACTGCTGTTGCATCCATATCGATGCAAGAATATTTTGACTTTCCTATGGCGACATATAGTGCTTCCAAAGCTGGGATGAACCTTCTTACCTACCGTATTCACATCGAGAACCCGTGGTTGGTCTCTTTCGCGGTACATCCTGGGTAAGTTGATTCCAGGTACATTTACATGACCATAGACGAGCATAGCCTGACGGAACTTCTTCATAGTGTGATCGAGACGGAAAATGGTCTTAAGGCCCAAGCAGCAACGGGAATGTCCAAGGACATGGTGACACCTATGGAGTTCGCTGTTGACGGCATGGTCGGAATGGTAAGTGGTCAGCGCTAAGCCTGTATTGCTGGGATGCTAAAGTCTATCGCAGTTNNTGACAAGGCGACTTGCGAGGAGACCTCTGGCAAGTTTTTGTCTTTCGACAGCACGCCTCTGACCTGGTGATGCGGCTTCAAGGAGAGTCGGTTCAACACCAGCAGAAAAGAGGAAATAGGGGTGGAAGGGGATTTCGAGTACTTGCCCCATGACTTTGCAGCTGCCTCTTCCAAAGCATGAGTTGAACTTGTTAGAACGTTTCGGTGTATTACCTTGTTTGCGTGAGCGTATTTCGTATCCATCCGCCGTATGCGCCGTATTTCTGGCTAGTGCCACCTGGCTGTGCGCTTGAGCAATCTCAACAAACACCACGTCTTATTCTGAGAGGAATCATCAAGAATATTTTGCGTGGCATAGGAAATCAGACTGTCGCTCGACGCGACCGCGCGAGTCTACCCGGGGACGTGTCGAGGCACATATCCAGAGCCTCGAACGTATCATCAAGATCTTGGTCGACAACCTCCGCTTCGATGCGAGGAGATGATTCTCAGCTCCATATGTTAGGTCGGAAAAGCTCCCAGCAGCTCGAAATAGATTGCGACTTGTCATACTCTCGCCAATATGGACCACGGATGAATGGATTCCAAAAGATTGGAGTGCAGAAATGGAGCTCCCCACTGACAAGCTATGATGTAACCAGCATCAACTTCATTCGCCGTGATCACCGAAAAGAAAGAACAAACCCCGATCCTGCCTCTTCTCTAACAAAACTTTCACTCGCGGATTTGACCAAGCAATCTCATCACAGACAAGGAAAACTCTTCACAGGCTTATTCAGAACACGACACCATGAGTCTCTCGCGCGACGAACAGATCGCCGAATATGGCTGGACAGCTCTTCCCTGCGACCCTGAAGAGTGGAGCGGTGATAAGGAAAACAACAAAGATCCTGTTCCGCAAATCTGTAGTGAAGTGCCTTTGCCCGACACGCCATTGGTCAAAGCCGCCATGGAGCATGTTAGACAAGAACTACCAGAGCATACATTCAACCACAGCATGCGAGTCTTCTTTTACGGTAATACCTCCTTGTCCTCCTTGCAATGTACGCTGAGTAAAGGAAACNNAGGCATGGCAATAGCTACCCAACAGTTCCCTTCCTGGGAGTTCGGCCCAGAGACATGGTTGCTAACTTGTCTGTTCCACGACATTGGGACTGCAGACAAGCACACACATGGCACATTCATGTCTTTTGAGTTCTACGGAGGCTATTTGGCCATGGATACGCTCAAGAAGTTCGGCTCTCCAGCTACACAAGCGGAATCAGTCGCCGAAGCTATAATCCGTCACCAAGATCCAGTGGAAACTGGTACCATCACGACCATTGGCTTACTGATTCAGCTGGCCACTCAATTTGACAATATGGGATACCGTCCTGACTACGTCCATCCAGATACCATCAAAGATGTCGTGGAAAAGTATCCTCGTCGGGGCTGGTCTGGCTGCTTCTCGAACAAGATTAGAGAGGAGGTTGCGGTCAAGCCCTGGTGTCATACTACAGCGTCCACTGAGAAGTTCCCTCATGATGTGGAGCATAACGAACTGATGGCGCCTTATGATGACAAGTTTTAGGTTGCAAGTGTACCCTCTGAGATACAGTTGTCATGTTGCACTCCATAATCGTCCGTCTCCCATGGATCATAACTGTGTCCTTGGGTTACCCGTCTTGTGCTTAGGAGAGATTTATTGCCATAGCTGCATTTATGGCACCCGTGCGAGCTCGCTCCTCTTTTCCTTGACTTCTCTTCTTTCTCCGGCCATTTTTCTCTCTGCTTCCTCGTCTGGTATCGGCCACTCCATCAGCTTTCCAACACAAGAGAAGACAACATTTTCGCCCTCGATATAGATTGGCATTTGTTGTTCTCGAGGCAGTACGGGCACGCCTTGTTCGCACTCCTTATCACCCGTCCACCACGAAACAGCGGATTTGACTGCAGCTCTCACCCCAGCTGTAATGGCAGAAACTTCCCGTTGCTGTCCCTCAGTCTCCCAAAAGCTCGCATATCTCCACCAGAAGATCTTGCGACCGGTCTGAAGCGCAGCCTCGTAGGTGCCGCCAGTCTCAAACCCGTGAGCGACCATGTAAAGACGTATGTCGAAGCTGCTATCACCCTGCTTTTGCTTGGACCCGTTGAAAGGAATGTCAAAGGTGATTGGGATGTTGGGCTTGAGGTGAAGACCGGATTCTGAGCTCAAAAGTCTGGTTGGTCCCGAGCCGTCAATGACCCCGGTACAAGAACGGTAGGAAGTTTTCACACGTTTGTGTGTTTGTTAGTTTGTGAACACGATGCCTACATCAGCTAGTGCGTTGTCCGAGACAAAGAAGTTATCGTCATCACCAAGGTAGCAGATGACAGGAGCTTCGGCGTGGAGGGTGAGGGAGATGGTCAGGCTGAATGAATTACTGCCAGAGAGGTCGAGTTCTGTTTGCGCGCCATGGAGGACAGCAGTGATGTAAGGTTCTGATCTTGTGGACTGCATTTTTGTGATTGTCTGATGGAGGACTGTTGTTGTTGTGATGATTCGACGCATTGTTGATGTTATTGTGATGAAAACAGGGAAGTACAAGTGAATTAGGTGGTGAAAGATCAAAAAGACAACTGCCAAGCTGATGACCAGCAACCTGCGTCATTATGTCAATTATCATTCTCCTAACTGGACCCCGGCTAAGTCAACCGAAGACAGTCTTCGTAGACGTTGTATAGCTCTTTCCTGACAAACAACGACGTCTAGCTTAGGCTCAAGCGAAGTGCAGTAGATGTTCTGCATTGTTTGCGCAGCTAGAGCAATATCCGTAAACTCGGCCACCTCTGAGAGATAGCAAAAGCGTGGCCAAGCCAGGAGAACAAGACGAAGTAAATGACGCAATTTGTGCTGGTCAATACCAAGGCTGACAGTACTCTTATCCAAGGCCTGGATCATCTTCATATCCTTATCGAAGAGCTTTAAAATGACTTTTAGATGCCCCGGTGTTGGCTGAATTGAATGTCGAAAGCGTGACAAGTGTAGCTTTTCTGGATATTGTTCTAGTCTTCCAATAGATTCGTCAATAGAGACAATCTTGTTGGCAAACATGATATGCAGTCTTTTTGATAGGAAGCCTTCCTGTAAAGTCCAGAGCCTTTGTTTCCACATGGAATATCTGAGTCGCATCAAGCAGTCCTGGTCGGAGCCTACCAGGCTTCTAAGCAACGACGGCTCAACGACGACTGTGCTGTGAGCCTGCTCAAATACTTTCGAGACATGCTTCAGAGCAAGCTTGCGTGCATTCTGATTGACAGGAATGCACATCGAATCGATCCAGAAGAGCGTTCGCCCTGATCCATCACCCAAAACATTGTGAGCGGCCTCGTGGAGGAGCTTCATCTGACAATGGGGTAGAGCATGTCTCTCTGTGTTTCCTAGCCCCAACGCACGGCAATGACTTATGGCGATGTATTGCGGAACTGGCTTTGTTGATTGTCGTAGATCAACCACCTCAAGTTCAAGGACTCTTTCAGCACCATTCATCTTTGGGAAAGAGAGCAAAAGAATCTGGTCCGCTCGAGTCGAAACTTCTGTTTCTGCCTCGCAGATCGTAATGTCCCTACATTCGCAGTTCGGAGTGGTATGAGATGGGGTGTATGAAGCTCGTCCCAACAATTCTTCGTGCATGCGATGGATGCAACCTCTATGATTGGCGTGCTTTTCACGGGACATGAAACTGAGGACGTAGCGGATGGAAATTTCTGGTGAGAGAAGAGGCAAGTCCCTTGCACACCATCCACTTCCCAGCAAAAGACGATCCACGATGTCGGATCGGAAGCGAACGAATCTGGTGTCGGAGAGAGCTGGTACATGAGGATGGAAAAGCGGCCGGGCTGAGACGAGTGTTTCCACTAAGATTTGTACAGATAATAGAAGGACCCGTGACAGCCAAGCTCGCTCCATGTCAGCGTGGCTTGTGCCAGTATCTATAATGGTGATCAACTTTTGCACAGTGTCCGTAGCAACTGAGATGCAAGAATCAAACCTCTCTTTGTGGAATTTGTTATAGAGAGGAGCCTGTTTATGACCTGCAGCAGTAACAATATGTTTGGGAAGATCGCTGCTGTTAATGACCCGAGAGCCGTCCTCCTTGGTTTCGACGAAGGATGCAAAACTTGTTATCCTTTGGGGAACATTTGTCCGGCTTCCGATACCGATTATCTCTCCAATAAGCCCAAACCATAACCATGCTTGTAAGAAAGAAAGGGTTTCATCACGTGGAAGCCCACCATCAAAGATGGCACCAAGGTCCATTCCAACGCGGCACGGAAATGTGAGGAAGCCTTGATCATCATAAGAGAATGCATCGTGGCATAAGAAAGGCACTTCAATCGGAGCATGGGCAAGCCCATGTATCGGTAAGGGAAGATGGTCCATGAAGCTGCTTAAACCATAATCGTGTATGGCAGATACGTGAAGATGAGCAAGAAGTAGAAGGAATCGAGGAATTCGTCCCATTATCAGTTGTATCTTTGCACATCCGGTCTCCGCCGAGGCAGTGATGTAATTCTCCTTGGCTTGCAGCTAGATTAGTGTGCAGGTTGTGTGAATGGCTTGCGTCAATCATGAAAGCGCTTTACGTTGAGAGATGGTTCGGTCAATCTTACCTGTTCAACAGCATCCTTCAGGACGCCTTCGCCAATGATGTTTTTATGATACGCAAATAACGCACTCGACCGCTTTAATAGGTCACACGCCAGCCGGAGTCATCCGATCGCTTAGATCAAAAGATCATCTTGCGAATTTGCGCTATCCAAATCAAGAAGCCTGTGGCTCGATCTAAAATTCGTTTCTAAATTCAGGCTATAATATACAGGGTGTTTTCACATCCGATGGATAGCGCACATATCTCAGCGTCTGTATGTTCAAGGATTGCAGCGAATAGTGAGTGATAACAAGGGTCAAATGTGCAGTCTGCAAGCCACACGCTGTCTAATCGACGCCACAATACACTATTCCTTCGACATATGGAAACTAGCATGCGTTCGCGTTCTTACCCGATTGCCTCGATCTTCAAAACATAGAGTGTTGGATAACATCGCTACATGTGGCGCATGCAAGATGTAAGCTACATCATATATATGACCACCTAAGGTGTCGACTTTGACCTGCCATCTCGAAGCAGATGTATATATGCAGGTCCATCCATGGGCCTATATCTCCATCCGGTCCCTAGGGCTCGTCCCCTCGTATACCAACATTCTCAAGGGTAGAGAAACTTTGCTACGATGGGTCACTCGATCAACCAAAACGTTATTGTGATTTATATTTGCCTGGGTCTCTTATCTCCTTTTTAGGTAGGATTTTTCGAGATTTACCACAAGTCTTCGAAATCTGGCTTGTTAACATATGTATTTAGTGGAGAAGATAAACGGTTCACCAATAATACCCTTCTTAGAACCACGCACAGAAAGAGTAAGGCAAGATGTAACAAGGGGCATCTTCCTGAAACAACTGGAGAATCCATCCGAAGTCTTCACAGTACTAATGATCATCGGAGGCGACATTGTACAGAAAGCTGTTGCTCAGATGACCTGTGAAGAGCCCCGAAGTTTTACGTTTGTTGCTTTTAGCTTTGGCTGGGTTTCTTATGCTTTCAATGCATTACTGTCCGCTTTTGGCGAAGGCAGGTTAATGCCAGATCCAGATTGTCCCGCAGTCGTCATTACAGTCAAGTCCCGCATGTCGAAGGTGAATGCATCATGGATGATTGGTCGCTTGATCCGAGATCTTGAGCGGGAAGTCGAAAGAAGTCTCGAGGAGGATTTCGAAGCAGAGTCAAAGCATGGGCAAACCTGGATAGGCATCGTTCAAAGGGTTCTAGATAAGCTGGCAGCGAGAAGGAGGTTCGTCATCGCCCGCTTGTGCTCTCCGTCTACGAGGTATCCATTATCATCGTTAAGAAAGATAAGACCACTAACTCATTTAGGGCGTCCAGGATGAGCCATCAAAAGACTGGATCTGGAAGTTGTATTTTCCGGTGACGATTGTGCAGATGGTTATTGCCAGCATTCCAATATACTCTCACAAGGATCGCCGGAACTGGTCCATCTTACTGATCACCATCATCGGGACTTTGCTAGCTATTTCTACAGGCTCTTTGAGAGAATGGAGAGACGAAAAGTTCGGCCGCGATGAGAAAACTCGCGCGAAAACAAAGATACCGGACTTTATACTCACTCGTGGCAACGGTCATGGCCATGCTTTCTTAGTCAAGGGGTCTAGATTGAATCTCGAACATCTCGCAGGAAGCCGGCATAAGGCAGGTCTGGGAACCAGAGTGCTGTCTGTGGGCTTTGCTATATTGTGGGTCATATTTCTTATTGTGGCTGGCGGACTTAAAGAAGATACGTGGTATCTTTTTGGCGTTGGCGCTCTAGGCATGATCCAAAACATTGCTGTTGCCGGCTGGCAGAGATGTTCAGCTTCCCACGGGATCCCGCTCGTAAGAACTAGAATGTTAGGATCGAAAGGGCCGAAGGTGAGAGAAGTATTACTAGAGCTGGAGAAAGATACTAGGTTCGCTGGACTGGCGGCTCGACCGGAGTACTTCCCAGATTATACACTAACACCGAAAGAGCGCAAATTATGGAAGGATTTTGAAGATAGATGGGACGTATACCAAGAGGAGAACGATACGGAACGAGCGCTAGAAAGAGTGGTACCTCTAGGATACTAAGCAGAGAATCGATTGATACTTCTTTTTCAGTCTTGGTTCATCGCAATGTTTTCGATGTTACGAAACCTACGCTATTTCGGTTATCATATCCAGAGTGAAAAGCTTCCCATGTGTATGTGAAATGCACTTGTTGAACCGCACAGAGGTATGCACATACTTATGTACAGGTGCAGAGACGCCACCGATGATGAGATTCAAGTAGAGGTTCCAGCGACAGAAGACCTTTTGAAGGTTCTACTGGGTACTGCCCCAGATCAGACCACCCAAGCGGAGATGAATAGGTCGTTCCTTGTCATATGGCGAAACAAAGAGCAGTGCCATGATGCCGAAGTATATGCCATTGCCTGAAATACCAAGAAAGGCACGAACGATGATCATGGCATCCAAGGTTGAAGCGGCGGCATCCAGAGGAAACGATGCGAGGAAGATGTCGCGTGAGATTGCAAACAGCCGTTTGGCATTGTACTTGCTGAAAGGACTACCAGGCGTGATCGAAAACCACTCATCCCCCGAAGTATTCATCTTATCTCATGTGCATTATATCATTGTAGCCTACCCAGCTAAAATTTCATCGGGAGAAAATTTCTTATCTTACACCAATGATCCCACTTAGAACCAACTCTTCCTACGACTCATCTTCTCATAAGCCGCTCTCATGGGACTCAACGGACTCAATCCGCCGACTCCCAACCCATGCCCCTGCAAATTCCTCACATCCTCATGCCCCACCTCCCTGCCATCTACCTTGTTCTCCATAAACAAATGCTCCCCCGCCGCATTAACAAACCAACATCCCCTATACTGTTCCCNCCTCGGCCCACCCCCACAAGCCCCNNCCGCCATCAAATCACTCGGCGGCGAATTGACCGCCAACGAAAACAAATTCAGCGGTTCCGAAAAATCAGTAACGAGTCCATTTTGCGAGACAAAGTACACAAGGCAAATGATGTTGATCACGAAGATGGCAAACAGCACGACAAAGAAAGCGTGAGGTGCTTGTTGGCCATTACCACCCGAAGCATATTCCTGGGCTCGCAGAGTGGCGTTGAAGTATTGGTATTGTCCGGGCGACAAAGATACAGAGGAGTAATTCCAGAATTGGGTGAAGGGGGCATCTTGCCAGGACATGAGTAGAGTGGAGGAAGCAAGTACAGCTAGAGCTTCAGCAATGGAAGGGCGATCCAAAGGCAATGAGGGGCCAGAGACAATCAGCTCGGTAAGTAAGCGTGCGTTGGCGGCTTGACCGTCCAAAATTCCGTCGTTGAGGGATAGAGAATTTGACCATTCGGTGCCGATGCTGGGCCAATCTAGACTAACGGTGTCGTTTCCTGAGGTGGCGTTTGTTATGCTGTCGATGAATCGCATCGAGTTTGTCAATGCTGCGTCCTTTCCATTGGAGCATTTGGCTTCTAGACTTGCTCCCACCACTGAAGCATTGTATTCAGTGGAGCAAANAGGCGTCTGGAACACTTTTAGAGAGCAGAGAGCATAGTTGTCTGTTGCATCTCTTCCTAATAGGTAGATTGCTTTTCTTCCATACACGCCGGTGTGGTTCATTATGGTGTTGTAGCTTATGGGTAGTTTGGCGAATACGGNGGGCGACGTCTGATATTTTTCTCCCCATTCGAAGATGTCGTCGACGACTGTTTTGTTGAGGTAGGTACCGTTGGGTACATTGCCGGGTTGATAAAAAGCTAGTTGTGCTCCAGTGGGCCATTGTGTAGTGTTCAGAGTGTTGTTATTCCATTCTGTGTATACGATTGGCGAGAGCTCTTCTTTTGTCATTTGTGCACACAGAACATTGACTGCTGGAGATGGGACAGAAGCTTGAAGCTGATACACACCCTGGCCATCCAAGTNCCTGTATCAGTGTTAGCAATGATCCTTATCAAGAGCTTTTGACGGACGCACCTCTGGCTGTAAAATGTTATTGACCGAGTCCCAGGCTGCTCCGGGCACACCAGAATGCGGCAATGCCAGCGTCACATTGTTGACGATCCTCTGATGTTTCTCCGAATTTGCCGTGACATTGCTGTACTCCAAGTCAATCCAAGGAGCCGTGACGGTAGTATTCTCATATATCATCGCAAAGCCCTTGGGTCGATGAACAGGATCGCTTGATCCATTACCGTTTCTCGAAATAGTTGACCAGTCAGAGATGTAGCGTTGGTAGTTGTAATAGCTGTGCGCAGCATATTGAATCTGGAGACAGGTACTACCCGCAAGCTCATCCTGCGTGGCTGCAATTGGTGTTGCACAGTTTATCCCCAGATACTTTGGATTGGCGAAGATGGTTTTGACTAGTCCTTGCATCGAACCTCGTTCCCAGGGTCCGTAGCGAAGATATGGCTGTACCAGAGATTCAGACGCTGTAGTGTAGAGCATAGCCACCACAGCAGCAACCAGCGAAAGCACACCCAGAAAAGACAAAATGCTAGACTTGAGGGCTTCGAAGTGCGTAATCATGGTTCCGGGTTGCATAACCCAACTCCGCATATCCATCTCAGCAAGCGTGATGCCGCGGCCTTGATTCTTCATGAACGCTCTGCGTGAAAGCACTTGTCCGAGAAAGGAGACAAACACCGTTGCAAACGACAATTCGATTGTTTTGGCAAACAACGCTGTGAGTAGATCTGCAATGTACGGTGTCATGTTTCCGCCTTTGCGAATCCAGTTGTATCGCGGTCCACGAATGGCCAGGATGAGAAAGATTCCAGACATGACCGTAGAGTAGAAAGCCAGCACCAGTATCGTCACAGAGAGCCAGTTCCTGCGATTGTGGTGAAAGTGTTGGTGAGCAGCACAAGTATCCGTCGGTCCGAAATCTGTCTCACTGGTCAGTCACCATGCACTCTTTCCAGTCAACGAAAAACGTCGCAAGCTCACCATTATAGACTGCCTTCAACGACTCTGCAAAGCTGCGACGGTTGCGCAGACGCTGTGTATCAGGCTCATACGCCGTGCCCTGCGGAAAGCTACTCTGCGAACTGAATGCTGAGGCCTTGACCGCAGATCTAGGACTCCAAATTGGTAATTCATGCTCCCCAACAGAGGGACCCTTCTTCATATCGGCATCCATCTTCGAATTCTCTTCAGTATCTCTGTCGACATTGATGCCTAAGCCATGCAACTTAGATGTGTTGTAGTCGTCATTATAGGGTGAAGCATCTGTGATGTCGTCCTCGTGGTTCTTGATCACTGTGTACTGTCCATCGTCCACGGGAGCCAGCCGAGCGAAGGTTGCTCGTTGGCGTGGAGGTCGTGGTGTGGAGTCAAAGATGGTGGATGTCTGCGATAACGCAGGCGAGGGTGTTATGATGGCTTGAGGCGGTGAGTGCAGAGGCTGTGTCTGTTCATGGTCCATGGCTGACTGCAAGGATTGTTTGTTGTTTTTGCGTTCCTGCTTTATGTTCCCACAATACAGAGGTTTGTTGGAAAAAGTGCTTAGAGGATGTTGCTGCAAGCCTCTTTGGTCCTCATGCACGAAGTGAGTGGGAGTTGGTGAAACACGACTGATTTGCTTGGGGAAAGGATTATCTGCGGGCCTGCGGCTTTATGTCAGTGTTTCTGCTTCGACCGGAGCTCGTGTACATTTATTGATCAGGGCTGGCTTCTGCAAAGTGTCGCAATATGCTTCACTGTTACTACTTGTGGCCACGAAAGCTGCGGCCTTGGGAGCATTTCCGGCCGTATTGTCTCGCTCGTACCATGCGGCTGAGTAGCTATTCCTTAAGTACTCACCAAAACCCCAGGCCGTGAGCCACAGACTACCTTTCTTGGATGGAGTACGCAACTTGTCAGACCCAAAAGTGAACAATGGTCAAGCAATAGTGTAGTCCGGGTGTGCCTAATACGTACCTGTCAGCACTACAAACAGCGACCTTGCAGGCGACCTTAGTCAGTTGCGAGCAAAAGCGTGTCGTTCCAGATCCATCGCGCACTCAACATTCGATCCTACCAATACAAAAGCCAACAAAGATCCTGCGAAAAGGTCGAGGCGTCCCATGTGCGAAAAGACAAGGCATGGAGACGTAAAACCCCAACAACCATCTCCACTTCTTTGCACTGGACTCACAACTTGGAAATGATTGTCTGGATGCTACATCCTGGCCCTCCTCCATATCTGCGCGAGACACAGCAGAAACCTTGGAAGCCAGAAGCCAAAAGAGGTGATGAGGTGCTGCAAAAGACCGTAAAGGCTGAGCTGCAGGCGGCCGCAAGCCACAAGCCCCGAACGTACATGCTCGCTACACTGCAGATCAGGCGATCCTAATCACTCTGTTCGGGTACAAGGATACCCGTATTGGCTACTTATCTAGGTATCTTGGAGATGAAGACCAGACAAAATCCCGGCAGTGGTGTCAGTGTTGGTGTGAAGTGATGAAGAATAAAAAGAAGTCTTATTGTTGCCTGTGAGGATTAGGGCTTTCGGGTGCGGCGACAGCGGTAGATTACATCCGAGGCTGCGTAGGGTTCAGCACGAGCACGAGCGCCGAGCACGAACAAATTACGCCCCTTGGCCTCGGGGCTCGGGATCTCCCAGTCACGACATCCTTCCGCTGCTCAACCTTGAAAAGGTACCTATATTTATAGCGATAAGACAGGAGTCTTCGAAATCACCATCGAAACTGCAACATGTCCAGCTGTAGCCTCTGACACACTGGCAAGTACAGCTAGCTCTAATGTTCCTTTTGCCAGAAGCCCGTCAATAGACTTGCATAAAACGAAGCATCTTCACAGAGCATGCCATATCAGAAGACTCTTCGAGATAGAAGCTGCCCTAGTGTAGGACCCGCGAGTGTGCTGTACACTCTTGCCAAGATGTCAACTTGGCTAGGTCGCGTACCAAGTGTACGTACAGTGGCTGGCTGACCGCTCCTGCTGGAATGCATGTGCAAATCTGAACTTGATGATCAATATCGTTTTTGATATTTCTCAGCGATAGAAAGAGCCACCAAAGAACTATCGCTGTAAGAAACTGCACATCTTTAGACCATTAGAAGAAGCTAAAAGGTAGATCTCAAAAGGTAAGCCGGAACCCAAGCCGCTGTATAGCATATAAAAGTCTCCGTGAAAAAGTGTCGAAGAAAGAAAAGCAGAAGATGAAACGATTGAGCAACCAGTCTAGTATCCATTACTCTCCTTTCCAGCACCTCCATTAGCCTGTTGTTCTTCTGACTTCTCATCTCTAGGTTGAAGGTTAACGACAAGTCCCTCCTGGATAACGAAAAAGCTATTTCACAAACAAGTCAGCGAAAGTTCTCTTCACCACAAATCGCATCTCTCTCGAAACCAAGATGACAGGATAAACACTTACAAATTCTTCTCTGTCAACGGCCTCTGCGGATCCGTCAACGCAACATCAAAATGCCTGAAAAACGTTGGCACCATCTTGGTCATCTCCATAAACGCAATGTTCTTGCCAAAACACATGCGAGACGCGCCGCCAAACGTGAGGAAATATCTCTGCATTTCGGCCTTGTTGCCTTTGATCCAGCGATGGGGGTTAAAATCTGCAGCATCGTGGCCAAAGACTGAGGTATTGCGGTTGATTACCCAAGCACATGCGCCAACCACATGGCCGGCGGGGATATAGCGATTGGCGATTACGCAGCCGCCGTGGGGAACGCGACGGGGTAGGAGGCCTCCGATGGCGGGGTGGATGCGTAGGCCTTCGAGGATGGTGGCTTGGAGGAAGGGGAGGCGGTCTGCTTCTTCCATGGTGACTGGATCGCTCAATCTGTGTTCCCTTTTCGCTTGCTCGAGTTCCTCGCGCAGGGTAGCCAGATGTTGAGGGTTCTGCAAGAGATGGTAAATGATGCTGCGCAACGAGATCGCTGTGGTGTCCGAGCCGGCAGTAATGTTAGCAGCAGCCATACTGATAACGGCTACATCAGTAACTTGATCCGGTTTCTCCCTCTGCAGGCGAAAGAACTTTTCCAAGATGTCGTTGCGGTCAGTGCCGCGTATTTTTCTCTCTTCCACTTCTTTAAGTGCGCGTTGCATGAGACTGCCAGTACGGTTGGTGACGCCCAGCCAATTCCCAATATACGGCTTCAAGAAATCATGAGTCCAAAACACCCATGGCACATGACCCAACCAAGATGCAGAAGCCAAAGTACTCTCGACAGATTTCAGACTCCCGTCATCATGCTCGGTATCCATGAATCCGAAGCGCTTGGAAAACGTAATCTCGCCAATGACATCGAAAGCAAACAATTGAAACCATTTGCCGAGATCGATTTGCGATGTCATCTTCTCGCGCATGCGGTTGATGAAATGGTAGATTGTCGAGTCGACGTAGGGTTCGAGATCCTTGAGTGTTTCCATGGCGTAAGGGCGAATGACTAGTTTCTTCTGGGCGGCGTGGACGTGAGGGTCCTGTTCGGCAAATGGGTCGAAGGTGCGGTGGCCTTTGAGGACGGAATACCAGTCTGATTTGTGGAACTGAGAACCAGCGCCATATATCATTTTTACCCCATCGAGATCTGCTACGCTCCTGATTGGAGAAAGAAAGTTAGGCCATGATGAGTTGTGGGCGATGAGATGACCAGATTGAAGACATGTAGGGAAGGATATGTTAGGCTTGAGAGAGGGTAAACAACGTTCTCGAACTGTGAGAGGGTTGGAAGAAATATCGTGTTCCATTAGAACCTCAGTCTTTCTTTGGAGTACGCGACAATGACAAGGAAAAATGATATGGTTCAGCACTCACAATTCCTTGGGAGCAACCCTCACTAACGGTCCATGCAACTCATGCAATCGTATCAACTCTCTATGTAGGTCTCCCTTCTTCGCCCTCACAATCAACCATCCCTTCCCTAAACTCGCCCAGAATGGTCCGGGCACTCCAGCCAAAGGTGCAAAGAAACGCTGATACACTACATATCCAAGAGCAAAGGTGAGGGAGATGGTGACAAGGTAATGAGACACCAATGTGGTGGCGACAGAATCCAGAGACGGCAGGAATGATGACATGGATAGTAAGGCTGTGGTTGCCATAGTTGGAAAATGCAAGAGCCAAATGGCAGAAACCACAGACAGACAGGTCCCGAAGAAGCGGTTCTCGGTGTCAAGCTTGTAACCTGCGGCGTGCAGTCTGGGTTTTGTTTATCACCTGGGATCTGGTTTCCAGCAGGCGGGGTATCCAGATATCCAAGCAAGACGTTTTGTACGAACCGACCAGACAGAGATCCAACAGACAAGGAGGTGAAACTCAGGCGAAGCGCCGAAAAGGAGGGATCACTTGCTAAAAGTAATGCATTGGTTAGCGGGGCCTTTCCTCGGGTAGAGTGTTGATTGACAACTGGCTCGGTCCAAGATTTTCACCACCTTTGCAATCTATCATATCAATTCATATGGGCCACGCCTCTTCCCGTCTTGCTCAATATGCTTCCCGGCTTGGGACCAGAGGCGCAGCCCTAGTGGATTGAAGCGAGAGTGGAACCATGTCACCAATTCGTCGGAATCTGGAAGGACAAGCATTCCACCACCCAGGGCAAACCGTCAGAAATAGGTGTCAGCGATCAGAAAGACCCCTCTGTCTCTCCACCCCGGAGGCACGCTATCGTATGCAGGCTGCGAGCGAAGGGTTTATTGTTGTGTTGAATGGCGCTAAGGCCTCGCTTGTCATTGGCTGCGAAGCCGGATGCACGTTCCCCAGCGAACATAGATTAACTTTAATATGGCAAGCTTGCGACTGTGCATATGCTTGCACCCTCTGGGAGCTGCTGGTGTGGAGAAGCAACCTCAGAGCACCATCGCACGCTATCAGGAGTCAGGACAGAAAAGAGGGCAGGGCATGAGGGGGATCCGAAGAGACCGAACCGCCGCACGCGCTGCTGGTGGCTCTACTGCATCATGGCGTTTAACAGTGTTATCTGCCGACTTTGGCGATCATGTTTTCAGTCTCGCTTACAGCCGCAAGGGGTGATATCGTGTCTTACTTGTGTATAAAAGAAATAGGGTCTCGATCATCTCGCATGAGATTTGACGCGGATGGTGCGGAGACGCGGACGTTGCGGCACCCGCGCAAATTCCTCTACTATCTTGTCCAACTTTTTGATGAACTCTGGAGGTGTTTCAGACGTATAACGGTCATGTCATGGGGACTAGCAGCCGTTCGCAGCGTTTCTCTATGTCTTATAGTAGAGTCAGTGATAAAACGCAACGCTTATACATACGAGCTGGTTCCTCATAGGTTGGATCTCTAGCCCCTCGGTCGAGCCTTGATCGCAAGAGGCGTAAGATAGAAAGGTCGGGATTTCGCATATGGACGCATCATCCGACCGATCATCTGAGCCATCATCTGAGCCCTGAGCTGGTGCGTTTCGGGAACAATCATCAGAAAGTGCTGATGGGCGGTTGACTGACGCGTTGACACTTCGAGATGTGTCTTGATAGATGCGGTGCCGTGAAACTTGAGAAAGCAATAGGGAGCGTATGTCTGGATGTCTAATCAGTACGTACAAGCAGCGACGCACAATTCCATTGGTCAGATAACCACAACCACGTGGGGGCGCGGCATAGAGGACTGGTATAAACCTCCGAAGACAAAGTCGCGTAAGAAACAGGAACTTCGATATGTCAGGCAGCGAAATCACGGCATCCTGCTTCCCGTGCTGCTCAAGGAACTGCTCGCGAACACTGCGATAATGTGGGTCAACATGAATGTATTTCGAGGACATCTGTCATTAATATATTCCGTCCTTGCATTTGTAGTTCGGCTGTGGTACGTCGCTCGCTACCAACATTTGCCGACATGTCATGCTGCATGGTAACTCACATGAATTCTCCTTCCTGAGACGAACATCTGCCTGCATTTGGTAGGTCATGTAACGAGATGCGTGCAAAAAGCGTCGAATTTTGTTGTGCTGGCATGAATTCCAGCGGCTTGATGTGCTGCTTCCTTTCCCACTCCGTGATAACGAAAATGCTGCAAGACGCGTTGATAAACAAAGGGTATCCTCATCGTAAAACCTCAAGCCTCGCTCCCGCTACTTCTGAAAGCCGCACACAGACCGGCATATTGATGCGTCAAATCCAAGATATGTTGAGGAAGGGATGTCGCTTGGATGATACTCCTGACCTTGACGGCGCCTTCTTCTTCAATCAGCTTTCTGATGACATGAACCAAAGAGGGCGAAANACTGAACGGCAATGTTAGTATACTACAACAGACAAGGGTTGAAATCGTCCTTACCTCCGAGTACCACTTGTACTGCCAAGCGATGAGTCTAATCAGGGCACCCAATTCTCCCCGCACGTCACCATACCTCTCATATGCAGAGAGAATCCCGCGCATGCCCTTTGGCGAGAAGCGCATGTTGAGGCATGCTTCCCAAGCTTCGGCTGCATCATCGGGTCTGTGTAGGCGGTCTGCAAGCTCGCCAAGAATTTCCCACTCATCGGCGGACTTCTTGTAAGCGAGCTGCTGCGACTTGTATTGTTGAGCTTCCGTCCTCCAGATCGTGTAGATGCGCAAGTCCTCGTACAAGACCATGAAAAGATTATCGAGCCAACGCTCGCAGAGACGTTTGTGCTGGAACTGGGTGTATTGCAGATGTTGCGGGTCAGCAGCCGGGGGCTGAGGGTCCGGGGTCTCCATTGATGGCACTGCGGTGACGGTGTGTTGTGGCTTGGACACATCGTCTCCGAGAGCAGCAGAAGCGGGTGGTGTGTCGCTGTTGGTGAACACCGAACCAGCAGTGGATGGTCGGTCGTCGGTGATGGCAGGGCTTCGCAAAGCAGTGGTGCTAGCGCTGCGTGAGTGGGCTTCCTGCTGCACAACAGCCTGTCTCTCGTGGCGGTACTCTTCCTCCATGACGAAAACCTGACTACGGATTTTGAGAAGATGGTCCCAGCCGATGCGCTTTGTCACCTCGGTCAACAATGAGTACGCTTTCTGAAAAGTGCCCTTGTAGTTCGCAGCGCTCAATCTGCGCAGGTTGGGGTGGACGAGCTCTTCTCCCACGGTGTTAGAATCGTCAATCTCATCACACATGGCTTCTGGCGCGAGTGGGAGGGAGACACGAGCGGGCTCGGGCATACGTGGTGAGTCCTTGTCCTGGTAGGTGAACATGGGACACGAGTTGAGGGTCAAAAGCGCCATGTCCCACTGCTCGAAACTGATGTAGACTTCGGCCAGTCTCGCCCAGGTCGCAAATTCGCTGGGAGCCGAAATGACGCTTCGCTTTGCAATCTCCAGGGCCAAGTCGCTTCTGCCCTTGGACAAACAATATTCAGCCTGACAGTCGAGCAAGGGGTAGTCCATAGGCATCTGGTGGATGGCTTCGCGCAGCAACTGAACAGCCTTGACTTCTTCATCTCCCATGATGTAGACACGGGCGAGCAGAGATGATATCTCAGGGTCGCGCGTGCGTAGCTTCTCGAAGAGGTTGATGCCTGACGTGTAGCGGCCGGTAGTTCGGATGTAATTCAGCAGGCCAGTTGTGAGATGGTTCGACACGAGGTTGGGTACTTGAATCTCGGGATCAGAGCCCAGCTGCCAGCCTGCGACGAGTTAGTGCGTGGTAGAGGAAATTGTGAGTGGTGCAGACTCACCAGCAAAGAAGAGACGCTCGGCAGCATCCAGGAATTTGTGCTCAGCCTCGGTGTTTGTGATGGGATTGAAGCGACGGACGCCGACAATCTTCTTGATGGTGTCACCCGAGCCATCATCAGCGTACGAGTAGGCGCGCAGGACGCTGCACAGATATGTCTCCAGCCAGTGTTCTTCGGAAGCTTCGAGCTTGTCACCACGCTCGTTGACGCAGTAGCTCTCGACTGTGCCAGGGATTTGGACTTGGACACGCATGTCGAGGCGGGAGAATGCATTATAGCAGCAGTAGAGACCGGAGGTGACTTTGTTGGTCTTGTCGTGTGGAGAGTAGACGAGAGTGTTGATGTAGGCGGCGAGACTGGCAGACGAAGAGGCATCGGTACCGGTGACGTGGTGGTAGAGTCCGANCCTATTAGAAGGGCATGGTCAGACACGGCGGGCTTCAGGAGGCTTCGGCGCATTGTGTTGTACCTGCTTGCTGGTCGACTTGACAGGCTGCTTGAAGAGGTGCACGAGATCAGGCGGACCCAATTCTCGCAGAGCCTGCAAGTTTTCCGTGCGAATATCTACTACCGAGGTTGAGTCATCCTCGAAGATCCTGGTTGTTATTGTCAGTCGACGAGGTCCTGAAGCTTGAAGGAGGTGATTACGAACTCGGGGACAGCTGTTTGGATCATTGTCGCTTGTGTTGGTGACTTGAGTGAACCATGCGCCAACAGAAACAAACCAAGACAACAGCAAATTGGGTTGCTCCTTCCAAACCGAGCACCTTCCTTTTCTTGTGTCGCAAGTGGCAGGTCGCTGTTGCTGTTGTTCAATGGACGCGCGCGCCGTCATGGTCCTCTTGGCGTCCCCGCGGGCAAGAGCAGCCCCATCTGGCCCTGACGCTCCTTCCGCAACAAGCACCTTGATTTCTGTCTCGCGATTGTTGTCTGCGCGCCTTCCTTTTCCACACACCACATCGTATGCCGGACCGTGGGATATTCATAGCAGTCGCGTGGCCACCCGGGCCTGCCATTATCCATCATGGCCACCTTCAAAGCCCTCAACCTAGAATCCGACGATGAAGAAGACATCGAGATCGACGACACCAAGGAAATCCAGATCGAAGAAGCCCTCAAGCTATACCAGACTGCCCTGAAGTTCCACTCGGACGGNCCCCCTTCCTATGTACAAGCCGCCGAAGCATATCGCGCCCTATTCGAATCCGACATCTTTAAATATCCTGAGTCACAACAAGAACTGAACCGTCTGGAACTTTATGGTCCACAACCAGAGGCAGACGATTATTTCGATCACCACCAAGAACACGTTGTACCGACTGGAGAAAATGCGCCCAGCACGCTGCCTCAAATCATCCATCTCGCATACAAGAACCACGGCCAGTTCTTGCTGGAGTCTCTACAATACGAACTGCTGCACTCGACCCAAGATGCTCAGCTCAACACCAAACACATCCTCAAGGCGTCTGCCGCTGCTCTCGAATGCTTCGTCGAGGCCATAGACAAGGATGACACGGATCTGGACTTGTGGAGACGTTCTGCCGCTGTTGGAGAAATGCTGAGCAGCCATCGCATTGCTCGCTTCTGCCTCGAGGCCGTATTGGACGACGACGCCCAAGGTCTGGACTCTGTCCTATCTATACCTGGCATCTCAGAAACACTGGCTGGTCAGCAGCTCCGAGACCTTGTCGCCAAACTGCAAGACGAACTATCCGTACTGCAAGCTCCATTGTCAACCATGAAGCGTCGCCAATTGTCTAGCATGCTTAAGCAGAAGCTGGCCAACTATTCAGTCATCCACAACTACCAGACGGAACATCCTGCACTGGCCGTTTCGTCACATCAAGCCCTCCGTTGTGTGCTCAGCTCGCCCAAGTCGTGGCATGATCTGGGCGACATCCTCCTGCGCCACTATCTCGCTGAGCAGGCAGGCACCACATCAGCTCTACCTGGCCTCGGTATCTCGTTCAACGCCGATCGTCAGTCTCCGGATATCGAGCTTATTGAGCCTGATCAGCCATCACCTCGTCAAACCTCGGTCCAACCACCCGAGATGTCTTCGTTGGTTGAAGCCCAGTTTCCTGGTACCGATGGGGGTCAGCCAAATTCCCCCCCACCTGCTTTCAAAGACTCTGAGGAAACAGAGAATGTTCCTCAAGCTCCATCCGTGACAGTTCTGCCGACTCGCAAACGTTCAAGCGACGCTGCTGGCTTAATTGACAGCAACTCTGCTGAGGGTGCACGATCAAAAAGCAAGCGGCTGCGTGCCAGAGAGTCGATCGTCGATCAGAGCCAGCTAGAAGACGACACCATGATGGACCCTGTCCAAGCTGATGATGCTTTGGCAGATCTGGACTATGTCGACAATCAATTATTCGAATCACTCGACGAGCTGTTCGAGAAGGTTCAACTGCCAAAGTTTGCAGTTTCTCCCAATGCTCGTAAAGATTTACGCGAAGCTACAACTAACACGGATGTGACACTCCAAGGTGTGGATCTTGCCTGTGTGGACATGTACACCTTCCTCAACGACTACTCGGACGAACGAGCACGGGTCTTGCTCAACGCTAACAGCGACCTTGACACAACTTCCGATGCTCATGTCAAGCCGAGTGGTCGATTCTCTGCCGCCCCTAATACTCAGTCCCGTACCGCCGACAAGCCCGATCTTGACCTTCATGCTGAGCTTGATCGTTTCACTTCTCAGACTAACTCAGACTTCCTTCATATCAACGATGTACTTTACGAATGGGTCGTACAGTTTCTACATCCTGACCATGGCATGCTAGTACGCCCAGGATTGTCCACCAATACCTCTAGCTACATCGGCCACACATGGCCGCAAGATTTCAAGTCGCTTCTGGTTCGTGTCCTCGTCACGATGGATGCTTTCATCTTTGAGACACTGTCTGACTTTGTCCTGAAGTGGGATAAGGTCCTGCTTTCAGATCCGAAGACTGAACAGTCAGATGATGCCCTTTCATTCATCGAGGTCATTCAAACGCTCTTCGAGCTACATGTGGACGTCTACTCATTGGTCAAGGAACCGAACAGTGGCGTCGATGCCGACACTGTAGACCTGCAAGATGACCGTGCCGAGCGATGGGGCAACCTTGCACGCGATGCAATGAATCTGCGTACTAGCCTACTACGGACACCGAGCTTGAAAGACCAGCTCAACTTGCGCTACTTGTGGACTGTCACTCATCATATCAGTGTGTCAAACAATATCTCTCAGGAGCAAGTCATTGCTTGTTGGTCCGAACTGAGATTGATCTTCGAGGCTGTCGGAGAAGTCGTGATTGATCTTCCCAACAACTCCGTCATGCCGCAGATGTCGGTCGAAGCTATCGATAGAGAACTCTCTAGGCTCACGACACAGGACTTCTTCACCAAGGTTTTCGATCCTACACAAAATGACCCTACCGTGGTTATTGAAGGCCTCGAACCTCTTCTAGAGACTTTGCACCACGACACGCATAGTGACAACATGCCCAGCTCTGATAAAGGTGTCGAACCTGCAAATTCTGCCTCGACCCCATCTGAACTCTTGAACTTCCTGAAGAACAGCAATATCGGCATGCAAGTCTCNCTCTGGCAAAGACTGCGTGAGGCATACGAAACGATCGACTACCAACCCATGGTCGTCTGTTGTTACTTCCGTGTCATTGAACTTCTTCTTTCGGACCTCAAGTCATCTTCTTACGCTGACAAATCTGTCAACGAGCGTCAGACTGTGCTCCTGAAGTACATGCGTCTTATTAACGACCTTGTCGGCAAGATCAGTGCCTCGATCATCTCCCATTCTGATGCTCTGGATTGTATGGATGACGAACGACTTCAGAACACGACAGGCTGCTTGATAAATCTGCAGAAAGTGTTACATGCTTCGACAATGCTACAAGACGAGATTAAGGTTGGAGCAAAGCAGACACCATCTTCTAGCAATGGCGCACCGCTCAAGTCGTTCACCACTGTCACAAAGGTCCTCCAGGAGATGCAGTTACAATCTTGGACTTTGATGTACAAGTTCTATCGGGAAAGCATAGCTCAGAACAGTGAGAAGGTCGAAAAACCGAATGAGTCCTTGTTCGAGTATCTAAGAGCTGTTCACCAAGTGCTGGGAGCTCGAAGCATATGCGGCGGATCAGAACGAGTTTTCCTCAAACTCGCAAAGTCAGAAGTGCTCCGCTTCCGGAATGAGTCAGAAGAGCAAAACGATGACTTTGACCTCGAGTTTGCTCAAATTCTCTATGACATGTTTGGCCTCAAATGTTTCCTCAACCCGAGTTATGCGCTTAGGGAGCACAATTGCGTTCATGATGCTTTTGTTGACAAGACATCGGGCATGCAAGCTGTCGATCTGTTACTCAACTTGGCTTCTAGAATCAAGATGACGGAGCTACCGAAACATCCTCTCAAAGACACGATCGAGAAGGTACATGGCATCATTGGGCGCAAGAAACCATCAGAGGCAATTCTCCGCAATCGCGATGTCTACAGAGGCTTCCTCAAGTCACATATCAACCCTGTCGATTTGTACAAATGCTTGAGGGAGNNGGGGGAGCTTGCTCTGGCGCCAGTACCTGCTGAGCACGCCATCTTAGCGGCCAAAGGCTGGTATTTCCTGATGGGCCATATCTCACTGAGCAAGTTCAGAGCTCAGAAACGCATTGGCCCCACTGCGACTGAGGATCTTAACATTGCCGTAGCATTTTTCATGCAAGCTCTTGAATACAGTATGGATGACTGGGAGCTGTGGTTCCGTTTAGCTCAAGCATACGACTCTAAAATCGAAGAAGCTGTCTCGTGGACTGCCGAGAAGCTCAACGGCGATATGACAGAGCTGATCGCATGGCAACGAGCTGCTATTCACTGCTATACCATGGCTGTTGCATTAGCAATGCGCTTTGCTGAACCAAGCGCAGACACCCAAGCAAAGTTTGGTGAAATGTATGCCGACTTCGCAATGAGGATCTACTCTTCATCCAGNGAGCCGTTCGGCATGAAGGCTTTTGCGGTTGATGATCTTGAAAGATTCCTCAGTCGGGCAACCATCACGAAAGTGCCTCCTTTCAAGGCCTTGACTCCTTTCTCTGCCTTCAAGCTTGCTAGAGAGCTAATTCGTCGTGCTATTCGCATTAACCCCAACAAGTGGAAGCTACACTTTTATCTCGGCAAATGTCTTTGGAAGATGTACTGCAACGCTCCAAAGGAAACTGAACGACCGAGTATCGATGCCATTATCAACGAATTCTGCGAGTCTATCAACTTGTTACCACGAAAGAAGGATTCGAAGCGCGAGCCGATCCTGGAACCTCACTACAAGCTCGTCACTGTGGTGCACAAGATGGTGACAAGACGTTTCATTGATGCAGCTGAAGGTTGTAGTATCCTCACTGCTACGCCGTATGCTGTGAAAGTTGATCCGGTCTCCAACTTTGACTCATGGGAACCTTACATCCTCAAGGTTCTCAAAAGTCTACGTGCAGCAGACAAGGTTCATTGGCACCATCGCATGATCTACAGAACAGCTGCCATTCTTTTCCATGATGGTACCAAAGAGTCATACTGCTTGGCAGCGAAACATGAGCTTATGCAGCAAATGTTTACGAAGACCATGATGATGAACGTTTGGAAGCCTGAGAACGAGCGCCCCGGTCGTCACTTTGTCTACACCACGCGGTACGCAGACATGTTCATCAAGATTCTCGAGTTTTTGGAAGACCGTTCGTTGCTCGATGCTCTTGCGCGTCGAGTCCGAAAGAAGACNGGGGAGTTCTTTGAGCATGGCAATCTCTGGCAGTATCTTTGCACTGCCTATCTCAAAGTACTCCGTCGTCATGGCCAGATTCCTGTCGCACAGGAAACCGCAATCTTCAGTGGCATCAACCATGAGGACTTCCTCAGACGCAAAGATTATCTGGAGAAATGGTGTCAAGAGCCTTCAAACGCTACTCACCCTGTGCTAGAAACTATGCAAGAGGTTATCGAACTCAAGAGGATCAATGGTGGTCTGATGAAGGCGGCATCCATCGATGACCTGATTGGTGATGCCTATGCTTATCTTTACGACACTGTCGGACGAAGGCTCTGGACTATGGCAGAAGCCAAAGATGAGGCTAGCAAGCAGGAGGCGATTGCCAAGGAACAAGCCGCTACTCCCTCTGTGGAACGCAATCCCATGATGAACCTGTCGCACCTCATGAATGTGGATGGCGGACCCGATGCAGCTGTGAAAACACCCGGTCTTTCTGCCGCCAGTTCGGTGCCTGATGGTACTGCGACACCACCAACGGGAGATCAAGCACCAGCTTCACGCCGCAAGATTGGTGTGGGTAGACGTGAAGTTCGTCTGTGTGCTGACGCCTGTATCGCCAAGATCGGCGCTGGTCTTTCCACACCAGCAGGTAACGAACCTCCTCGACCCCGTCAAGAAGTCTCAGTCGTGATAGAAACACGACGTCCTTCCTCAAAACTGGCTGAACAACAAGGTATCAACACGGCAGAAGGCAGCGTCGCAGGTAGTATCCACGATTCCGCTGATGACGAGAGCGATAGCGAGCTCAGCGATGTCGATGAGAGTGTTGTCAACTCTGAAGGCCTGGCTTCGCTCGAGGCTCGTCGCCTTGGAAAGCCTCCCCCGACATTACCTTCACTGTTCCCGAATCTCCTTTCTCGCTTCTCTAGCGTCAAGGACAGCGATATGATCACTGACACTGAAGAGGAACATGAAGATGGCGTCGAAGGTGCCGAGGAAGTCGAAGATTATGGCGGAGAGGGCGATGAGGAAGAAGTCGAAGATGAGGACGGTGAAGAGGGTGAACCCGAAGCCAACAATACAGCCAATTTCGAAGAAGGCGAACCCGGAGCAGAAGAAGCAGAGGATGTGGACATGGAAGATGAAGACGAGGAGCGAGATTCACTACCCTCGGCCGTTATGGAAGCGCGCATGGCGTAGTTTGCCAGACGATATGAGGAACACATAACACATGTCCAAAAGACAAGAGAGCTTATAGCAGCCGAAGTAAAAGAGCAGCAGCTAAAGCAGTTGTTGCGTGCTTTGATGGCTAGGTTTGAAGCGCGAGAGAATGAATTGGCTCAGAAGGAGAAGCAAAGAGCGGACGCTGAGTAAAGGCATTATTAGATACCCCCTCGTGCCGAGAGAAATGGAAAAATTGCTTATTAACACAAAATTCGCGTCTGATTTATTTGGCCGATGACTAGTTGTTCACTTGTGGTTGTATGGATCATCGAGTCAATCTTACTCAGGAGCATCAAATGGAAGATGGAAGATGAACAGAGGATCATTCCTTCCGAATCTCGTCGTCTATTCGACCGCCCCTTCCGTTTCTGTGTTTAGCTTCATCGCGCCTTCCATTCTTTCGTTTTGTTGTATTGTATGTTTCACGTACGAACTTGACTTCATCACGCCTTCCATAACCTCTGTCTTCATTCGCATCTTTTCAACTTTCTCGTCACTGTCACAGCTTTTTTGTTCCAACAATGTGTGAAAAGTCTTGCCAGTGTCTCTTGTTGTGTTTTATGAAGACCTTATCAAGAGTACAATTAACCTCAATTTCCATCACTAGAAAGTCCTGATTGTCTCGTTTCCTTTCTTTCGGGTCCCAAGATTCCGGGCAGTTGGCATAGGAAACTTGAGAAGTTGACTATTGAAGATCCACACCGTGATCAAGAGATTCTCACGATTCTCTACAACTGCGTGAGAAGTTGATCACACTTAGCAGAATAAAAGCCAAGGGAGGTGAGAAGGTTCTAGAGGTGTCTTTTCTTCCATGAAAAGGGAACCGAATCATTCAAAATCCTGGCGTAACAGTATAACGGATATCCTTCATCATCAAGAAACAACCTTCTGGTCATTATAGGAAACACCACTTCCCACCATCTTTCCCTTCTTCGTCTTATGCACCCAGATATAGACGAAAGGATATATCGTCTCAGGAACCATAGTCAATCCGATAACCGCAACACTCACATTCGAACCAACATACGACCAATTCTGCGGCACATTCATATAGCGCCAGGCAAACACGCCATATGCCGTCCAACAACCAAGGTATCTCGTCANCCCTGTTGCAATATCAGTGTCTTGGCTTACCATCTCATCTTACCAGACTTTTGCTTACCAAATCTCCAATGAATGCCCTTTAGTATCCCAATTCTNTAAAAGCAAGTACAAACTTCNCCAGCCAATGGGAAACTACAATGCCAGACCAGTCCAATAAGCAGTAATCTGTTCACGCTCGTCGGGCCAAAATCNTGCGATTTTATAGAAGAATGCGAGAGAAACAAGGACACCGAGAATCATTCTTTTGACCACTGGAGAGCGAGAACCAGGTGCGCGGGTGCTGAGGATAGTGACTACTGCAAAGGTAAAATCAAGAAGAAACCACATGGAAAAACTGATAAGCTCGAATGGTGTGATTGTTGTTGTGTAAGCATAGAAGATTTCGTAGGCCATTGTTCCACANNGCTGGTTGCGATAAGTCAGTATATGAGTGTCGCGAGGGATGGGTATTTCTTACGTGAACTCGATGAAGCCAGCGCATGTCTTGTCGCGATACGTGTGAATCATGCAGAATAGGTAGCAAAGCGCATAGAGGACGCCGCAGAAGATAATGAGGCCATCTTGGATGTACAGATAGCTTTGTGGTGGGTTAAGTGCCAGGTCAGAAGGTTGCACTACCAGATGTGCACCTCGGTAGCTGTTCGCAAGTTCAAATGTCATGTATGATCGTGAGAAGTAGTCGATTGTCTCGAATGAGGTTGATTAAGGTAGGGAAGTGTTCAAATAGAATACAGAGCCACAGCAGCGAGACTCTTTGGTTATCCTCATATCATATACAGTCGGCATACGATATGCTTTGAAATATGCTCTCCGCAGACTTTCGAGCCAGCAAGTCAGTATCCACTACCGCTGGACGGCCGCGGAACAGTCATCGTCGAGCATGCGTACATAGCAGCCTGTATATTTTCTAGGCTCATATCCGAATATTTCATCTGGATACCATAGTGAGAATTTCTTCAACTCAGCACCAAACTACTCACTCGAAGATTCATAGTAGTTGATGGAAATCGGTGTATACCGATGACGTGGTCAAACCGGAGTGGGCGGAACTCGGGAGTGCTTGGCGCCAACACAATCAGATATCGACATGGCAACTAGGATCCGGATCGGACGTCGCCGTATCTCTTGGTCCTTTGAAAGTGAAACATGCGACTTCACAATCAGGACAACACTCACTAGCCAAAGTACAGAAACAGTCCGTCTGCGTTGCCAATATCGAGATTGGCCTCCATTCGATTATCCCTCTCGTAACTTCTCCCCACATCCATTCCTTGATTGTCTGTTCAGGTTTCAAGATGATCTTGTAACGTTTGCCCTCTACTAGCGTGTTTCGACAGCGTTCGAAAAGACAGCTGCTCTCGAAGATGACAGTGCGTACAATTTTCTCTCCGAGCTGAAGCGTAAGAACCTGGTGTCGAGCGGGTGAGGTAGCAGACCAAGGAAATGATAAGGCTTGTAATTGTTCAGTACTCAAAATCTGTGGTGTATTCCAGTAGGAAGGCGACGGTGGCAGTACCTCCTCGTTCGTGTCAGCGTCTACGACGACTAGGAAGCTGTCCCAAAGATAGTCCTTCGAGGACAAGATGGTATCGCGCGTGTGAACAGTGATGCTACGCGTGTGAGCGCCGATGCTACGTGTCTGTGCGGTGCTTAGGGTAAGAGTCAAATTGAGATGCATCTCATCAGGTACACGACATGGTCCGGAGCCCACGTGTGTCGGTGTTAGGGACACAGATGCAGAAATTGACGGAGGCTGGTAGTAAGGGTTGGCCAGTGGAGCCATGATTCTAGGATACGATTAGCTATCTTTACTCCACTGCGACCCAGGTATGGCATACTTTGGCGTCTCAGTGCACAGGGTAAAATAGGTGAGAAGCATTTCCGCCGTACTACCCCAGCTACCTGCGTGCATGACTTCAAGCATTGGACCTTCCATGGCAGGATCTCTTGTGACAACCTTCGGACCTTTATGCCGCATCATATGCTCATCGATGTATAGGAAAACATGTGATTGAGGTTGCTCAGGCAGTCCGGCATAATTGATTGGTAATCTACCAGACAAAGGCCTAGTCGCCATTTCATCTTCGTGATGCGATAGTGCTGTCGATAAATTTGGCACGACGTACACGTGCAGCTTCAAGGGTATGTATTCCAGAATTCTTTGGTTGAGAAGGGTAAAGAATAGTTGTGGCGATTCAGGCCTTTGACCAATGACATAGAGATTGAACGAGAAGTGTGTCTTGTCAGTGGGTCTCCTGACATGATTGCAGTCGACACATTTTCTTCCGATGCTGTCAATGACTTCGTCTACCTCAACGTAAGCTGTCATGACAGATATGGTCCTTTCTATATCTGTAGGCATAGGTGGTACTGGTGGTTTCTCAAAATGTGCAACGCTTTTGGGTATTGCGGTGTGTGGGTCGCATCGCTCGCCGTATGTGATGATATCTTCGGATTCAAGATAGTCGGTGAACTGATCACAATCGTCGTCTTCGTCATCATCTTCGGCACTGATCCGTGGCCTCTTCTCGCTTCGTAGATAACCGCGAGTGATCTGTCTGGGGACTGGCTTGTTTGGCAGAGTGTTGGATTCCAAAAGATTAGGATCATCCGGCCAACCCAAAGCAACATTGCGCTCCATCAACGAGCTGAGCGCCCATTCGTGGCCTTCGTCATCCCAGACAATCTGCAGAAAGCCTTCAGCAAGCTGATTAACGTTGGGGTAGCGTAGTACTGTAAGGTCCTTTCGAAGCTTAGGCAGTGCGAGTTCTTCATCATCATCTCGCCAGCTCGGGTGATCATTAACGTGATTTTCAAATTCACGCTCACTGCCATCACGGCCAAGAAATTGGGCAGTGTACTCTACCGAGAGCAGACCCTTGATCTCCCATTCCACCTCGTCCACAACAAGAAGCTCTTTCCTGTTGAGCATGATTGGACCCTTTCCCAACGACTTGCGGTATTGTTGCTCTTGCTCATGGTGTTTGATGCAATCCAGTACAGAGGCTTGAGCAAGACTGAATATTTTCAAGCGTCAATGGCAGCTCTCATTGAACCTAACACATGCGTCGTTGGAGATGATGTAGCTTCTCAGCTTTTGAGGAAATTCGCTGTCGGTGGAAAGACTGGCGGCACTCACCAGTATATACACCTGGAACGGAAAGAAACCTAATCCGAGTCGTGATGAACCTCCAGGAATGGTGATTTTGTTTCCAGTGTGATCGGTGATAGTCAATGTTTTGGATCTGTTGCTTGAGAGCTGTTTTCTAGGATGTTTGCCTCCTGTTGATTTNNTTCTCGCCGTCTGCTTCGCCCTCGCCATGATGTCTGGCGTACGTTTCTGTGGATGGATGTTAAGATCAGAAAGTCATCCAAGCATGCCAGGAGATGCTGGACAGCTGTTGCCTGAATGTTTCATCGCGACGCGGGGACAAAGAGACGCGACAAAGCTGCGGCAGACTCATTCCTTTCGCGTCAACATTATATCTCGACATCAATGAAGCAACTCAGGAGGGTGTGATCATCGATGATTCAGAGTTCAAGGCGCTGTCTACAGCCCAGAAAGCCATTACCTGAAGTAACGTTACCTCAACACGACGTCTTCTTCCTGTTTTTGTGGTTAAAGACAGAACGCCAAGAATGCAGAAAAATCCCTCAGTAAAAGGGAAGAACATCCATCGTACTTGCCAAACATATGCAGAAACAACCCCCAACTAGAATAACGTATTCTATACGCTACCTACAATTTTGGGTCGTGCAAAAACGCAAAAGGATAAGGTCGTACCCGGGATCGAACTGGGATTACCGGAATCAGAATCCGATGTGCTAACCATTACACTATACAACCAATTGTTGGAAACGAGTTTGGTCATATGATACATAATTCACCAACGCTCAAAATACTGCTCGATTAAGTTGCTGAGACCTTTTCGAGCGTATTGCAAGGAACAACCGCAAAACCACTCTTCGAGATCCACGTAGCGAGAAGTAAGTCAAGAGTGTGTTGTCATAGAAGAATTCACGCGCAAACAAGAATCAGTTGAAGTGGAAAAGAAGCTCAATGGCTTGTTCATTATAGAATCCTCGCATCAATTATGCGTGGTTATCATCATCTGTGGAAGCTAAACGTAGAGAAATTCAAACATTGGTATCAGAAAAGAAAGAGAAGAACTTTTTAGTAAGCGGTAGGAACCTTCTCGCCCTTCTTCTCGTACTCGAGAACCTGGTCAGGGTCGGTGCCAATGACAGGGTTGTGCGAGTTGTGGCCATCCCTGGTAGGGTCGTGGCCCTGCTGGGTGACGTGGTGGTCGTCGCGCTGGGAGAGGGTGTACTCCTCGTCATCAATGTGCTTGAAGAGGAACCAGAAGACGACGGTGAGGATACCACCGGCAATGGCGCAACCACCAAAGTCCCAGGTGAGGTAGGGGTCTCTGATGACGGCCGAGCAGGCAAGACCGATGAGGTAAGCGATGGCGGTGGAGAAGAGGTTGATGGCGGAGACGAGACCACGCATATTGGGGGGAGCGCGGGAGTAGGCAATACCGTAGGCGGGGACGTTGATGAACAGCTCAGAAATACCACCGATGGCGTAGGGGATGGCGACCCACCAGATGGTGATGGGGGCGACGAGGGAGATACCGTCAGCGTCAACGCAAGTCTCGCTGGAACCGAACTTGCCGCAAGGGCCAAGCTTGTAGGCGTATGCGTTGAGAACAGTGTAACCGACACCACCAAGGGTGGAAAGAGCAAGACCGGTGGTCATGCGTGCAACGGGACCGTACGAGATGCGGTAGTGGCGAAGCAGAGGGTAGAGACCGTAGTTTAAAACGGGAGCCATCAAGATAATGGACAGAGAGTTGAAGTTGCTGATGACATCGTTGGGGACACCGTTGGTAGTGAGCATAGTGGTCAGGTAAGAAGCGGCGGAACCGATACCGTTGTCGTTGAGGTACTGAATGGGGAAGAAACAGAAAATACCAGTGGCCTGGAAAGTACGGCGGACGTCCTCGACGAACTGATCATCCCAGGAGGTTGAGTAACCAGTGCCTCTGGCGGCGATGACTGAAGGCTTGGCAGGCTCCCAAAATCCGTGGCGACCAATTCTCTTAAGACCTCCGGCGCGGAAGCAGATGCTGAGAACCTTGAAAACGTTGGGAAGATCCGAACCGCCAGGAGGGTGGAGGACGAGGCGCTTACGAAGGTACCAGAGAAGAAGAGGAAGGGGAATGTAGAGGATAAGAGGGATGAGGAACGCCAACCACCAGCCGATGTACTTCTCGCAGTAAGCAGTGGCAACACCCATGAAACCACCAATGTTGATCAGAAGATAGAACCAGAGCATGGCGCGCTCGGTTGAAGCCTCAGGGTCAACAATGACTTTCTCGCCCTTCTTGGTGGTGATGACCACGGGCACGGTCTCAGGCATCTGATCGAGGAGGAGAGGAGAAACATTGGGCTTGAAGATACCTGCAAGACACGTTAATACGATGCTTTTTCCAGAACCAATAGGAGTAAACTTACCAGAACCAACGGCAAGCAGGTAGACGGAGATGAAGAAGGGTGTCTTGGCGGCACCGGTAGCGAGGAGACCGGGAGCGGAAGCACCAACGAGGAGAACGTGAGCAACACCGAAAAGCAGAACACCCCAGCAAATGAGGTTGAAACGGCCGGTCTTTGCGTCGGCGAGGTAACCGAAGATCAAGGGAAGGGCGTAACACAGCAGGGAGAATGACTGAGAAACCGCGTTGGCCTTGACAGTACCCATACCGAGGGCACCAGCAGTCTGCTGGGTACCTTCTGCGGGTGCACCATATCCGTTACCGCCAACAGGCATAGGACGGTTGACGAAGTTGCTGAACAAGGGCTGACATCCATAGTAAGAAGCGCGCTCGCAGAACTCGACGATACAGATCAAGTAAGCAACGGTGGGCAGAGAACCAGGGATACGGCGGAGAGTCTTGCGCTCCTCCTCGGTGGGCTTGCCCTCGTAGTCCTCGGTGGTGAGGCCAGGAGCATGAGCAGGCTCAGAACCCGAGGTGTAAGGGTGCTTCTCGTCCATTGAACGTTCCGGAGATATTTGGTCGGCCATTATGGATGCGCAGGTCGATGTGGAAACGGCTGAATCAGAAGACGGTCGCAGGGACGAGGGACAGGTGCATCTCATATATGTTCACTTTCCAATGCGACCCCCGGGCCCTTCACTTGGTGCACTGACTGTGCAGGCGAAGCCCGGGTGCTACAGCATGGCGGATAGATAAGGCCATGATCATCAGAAGATCCGAGGCACGATAGAAGAGGCAATTCCTAACCAATCTCCAACAGGCAGGTCAACAGAATCGGCGCCGTTCGAGCCTCAAAGCTCTTTGCCTTCGAAAAATAGGCTGCGTCTCGGTCGAGTGCGGGTATCTTCCGGTGGTCGCTCACCTGCCGCAAAAGCTAGCACACGTTGAGACAAGTCCAGGCCTGGGCAATCCTCTAGGCTTGTCAAACGAATGTGATAAGCAAAGTGAAGAGGTCGCTAAAGCAAGCCAATTCTTGATCTTAGGCTTGCCTCGTTTCTGTCGAGCTTATCACGCGATTCGAGCACTTAACCGACTTTATTTCGTGCTTGGAGGACGGGCGCAAACAACAAGCATACACGCGCGCAGGCGATTGACCTCTTGCCTGCTCGGCGCAAAGCGATATTTCCCGTTCTTGACCTTGAGCACGCCATCGCAGCATAGATTCACGGTAGCCCTCGACAGGTGTCCTGTTCGCGAGAACGAAGTCAGGTCAGGTTTGGAACGCAGTTGCAAGGCCCACCACGGCAAGTCCACGACGGATGATTGTGGAAATCATGTCGCGTGTGTCTGCCGCCAAGGACCAAAGATAACCGAAGCACGCGATCACAGGGGCAACCAGTGGACGTCGAGGAAAGGGAAACTGCTTGTCAAGAGAACTCTTTTTTTCAAACCAACGCGGAGAGAATCGTGGAGTGGCCAATCGGCCGCCAGCCGTCTATCTGCAGCGCGAAAGCTTGGGTAATGAGTGTGTCTCTGACTGGTCGAAATTAGCACATGTTATTTATCCTCGTGCGCCTCCGAGCTTGTGCTGCATCTTGGCTGCTTCGCTGCTGCTTCGAGATGCTTTCCTGATGCAATTTCAAACAAGAGCAACCGTGGTGTTCGACAAGAATGGAAGGAAGGGCGAGCGTTGTTGCTTGTACCTGATACCTGACCGCTTGGAATCGTTTACACCGAAGCTTATCATTATTGCCACATCAATCCTTCGACAAGTACTATTGGAAGATCTGCGTTGCTTTACAAAAGGAAGCATCAACACAAAAGGTGATGGGTGTGTTTGCCGCTATCTGGGTACGGGGAGACCGAGTCCACCAGTCCGCTTGAGCCTCGTTGTCAGCAATAGTGAAAGATAGCGGGGTCGTATATTGACCTGGCGTTCCTTCGATGCAACCTCCCCTATCGCTCGTTCCGCCACGGTATGCTGCCAAGGACCCGTCCAGATTCATCCGGTCAATGGGAAGTTGCGAACCGCTCTGTCGCCTCCAATCCAACTGCTTGGAATCAGCATGCCTTGGACAGCTTTATCGACTCATGCGAACCATATGCGATTCCACACTCCAATAATGCTCTGTATACCCTAGCCCTACACTGTGTTTCACGGACGACCCTCCGTTGCTCTTCGAAGCTTCTGAGTTCTTCCAAGAAAGTCATGCATCAACGTCAAGCTGCAGCAATACGAGTCAAAAGGAACCAGTCACACGGTTGCCAGCGGAATCCTTACGATTACTCGCGTGCATGATGCTCTCAAACTAAGCTGTCACCGTTGCGCGATCGTTCCGTGAACCCCTCTCGACGCCCGAAACGCTTCAGCATGGCAGGCCGCAGATGGCGGAAGCTCGTGTTGAATGAATGAATGAAAATACTATCTTCATTTTCTTAAACAACACGACTGGCTGTCGAGCGAAGCGACTTAAAGCCATGAATAGAGCTATCAGCTTAGTATCGTCCCAAACGCGATTCGTGACAACACATCAAATCCTTACGCATGTCGAGTACGCATGCCATGTCTAGGTTACATCTTCAGCTATGCCATCCTTCATCACTTATTTACCTTCCCATTCGAGTTTCCCCATCCTTCGCCAACATCGGGGCTGAATCTTATATCGACTACCAGCATCACTCTGTCGTTCACTCTGTCGTTCGGCTCCCACGCGAAATCCGACCCAGGAAACTCATGCCCGAGGTTTCTAAGTTTGACCGCCGTCTCTCTTGTTGCAAACTTTCTCTCAGTAAACGAATGGCTACCGCCTATGGAACATGGCCAAGCAGTCACCGATATTCTGCTATTCTTGCCACTAGCATCTGTTCCTTCAAGGATTGTCTGCTCCTAAAAGCTCATAATTGCATGCAAAACACTAAAGAGAGGAAAAGTGTTGAACCACCAAGGCATTGTTACTATCACACTGATCGACCGACGGGTAGCGGAGCAAGTGGGGAAGGCTTAGAGCACAGTCTAAGGCCCGGATGGCCATAAGTCGTGGCCGCCATCTTAGCTGCTGCTATCACCCTGGTCGCAATATTATTCCATGCTATCGACGACAGTCATCGACTAAGAAACAAGCATATAGGATATCAGCTACAGTACACTAATCTTCTTAAATAGGAGCTCTATGATTGACTGGAGCTAGGTCAAATCTTAGTCAAATATAAAACAACTTTTTGGAATTCGAGTTCACACGAAGTGAAACTGATTGTGCATGGGATGAACACGTTTAGATTGTTGCTTCTACTTCTCATGCCATCATTTCACTGCACTTGGGCTTACAAGGTAACCCAAAGGCTCTTGATACCACAAACGACAGCCAATCCAGAGAAGGACACAGACGATATGGATTCTTGGCGTTGATGGTATCTTGTTTCACTACAAACTTCCATTTCCAACTTGTAGCGCCATGGCCATCCCGCTTGCTTGATGCCACAGCATATGACAATGAAGCATCCAGATGCCTGGGTTACCTGCCCGAAAGCGAAGAATCACATATCCCCTCCGAGGAACATAGACGGTATCTCGCATAGGCGGATCAGTCAGATCCAGTGCACCGCCAGGCAATTCGGTATCCACATATGGATTGTAGGATCCCCAGCCGAAAGAAGCAGTGTGAGAGGCAATGACATAGAAGCTATGGCCGTGCAGATGCCACGAATGACTGTCTTCATCGAGGTTGTTTAGAACAATGTCGACCCACAAAGGATGTGAGTCGTTATAGGGGATATGAGCTACAAGCTGGTTGTCGTTCCACAGTGTGCGATCCACCGAGATCAATGGAGGATCCTGAGGTGCCCATGAGGTATGATTGACAAACCCATGCGGGATATTGGCCAGGTGAGATAGTTTAAGTGTTGTCGAGTAGAGCACAATGGTTTTGTCGGCTTCGAGTGCCATGGGTATTGGTTTGTCAACCCATGTACCTCGGGATTCCTGCGCAACACGATGCTTTCCACATGGTTTTCTGAGTGGCGGCTCTTGATATGTTATCGAAAAGTTATGCACTGTTGCGAGTGCGGGATTGGAGTACTTAAAATTCTCATGGCTGAGCTCGATGCTGATATGAGGGGTGTTGAGTGCTGTAGAGCTGGGAGAGATGTCAAGGTCAGCCCTCTGGCCTGGCCAAATAACCTTGTTGACCTTGGCAAGGTTCGCAGTGGTGACTGCGTTTCCACCATCGATCTCCACCAACGCCATATCGAAATCTGGCAACTTCACTTCGACACCGGCGAATGAACCAACATTGATAACGCGGAGCTTCGTTCTCCCAATCGGTGGCAGCGAAATTGTTGGCCGTTCGATAGAGGTGCATACAACTGGTCGAGCGGGTACTACCATGGAGCAATTATACGAACCCCGTCCGTTGAGCAATAGTGAGTCCGGCACTGGCTCATGGCCAAAGGACCCAGGGCTCATGTATTTCGATAACACGTCCGTAGCACTGCGATGATACCAATCGCTGACCATCAGAAGCTGTTCTGTTGCAATTGAGCTTGCGCTTCCACGCCTCGAATCTTGTTGGAAAGGTTTGTGGACGATCAGACCGCCATACAGTCCATCTGCCCTCTGCACTTGGTCGTGGGCATGATACCAGAAGGTGCCGTGCTCGGATGATGAGATTGTGAAATTGTAGATAAACATCTCTCCTGGTTTGATGGCAGACTGGGTCACGCCAACCGCGCCATCCATCGCATTTGCATCCTCCATCTGGATACCATGCCAATGAATCGCTGTGTGAGATGTCTTTAGCCCATTCTCGAGCTCGATTACCAAGCGATCGCCTGAGCGAGCTTCGATGGTAGGACCAGGAAATTGCCCGTTGATCAAGAACACGAGTTTTTCGACGCCATCAGGATACTGTAAGACGGAGGTTACGCGCCACTTGAATGACAGAGTAGTTGGCTCTCGTGTGATATGATCCTCGGGACGCAGCTGGATGTTTAGCCTTGCTATCGTTGATGAAGATGATGTTGATGAAGATGATGTTGATGGTGGTAAGGTCGAAGGCTTATAGCTTCCGCTGCTGGTCGTTTTGAACGAGCTCGGAAGGTCAAGATTCCCGTAAAACCTCGCAGTAAGCGAAGTAGAGACGACAAAGACAAGGAGAACGAGGCAGACGCTTTGCACACGGGCGCGGACATGACCGAGAACTCGATGGTTTCCCAGCATCGTACAACACCTGAGAGCGCGCAAGCAAATGCGGGACAAGTGTGCTGAAGATGTAGTGTCTGCGCCAGAAGTCGCGATGACCTCAACGGCTATCTGTCCGGTTGTAAAGAAAGACGGCCGGCATACCTCGATTTACATGATAGCGTTCGCTCTTCTATCAGAAGGAACTGGACATAGGCAACATGTAGAACACATGTTCGTATGGTTGCACCTCTGCCTCTGCCGGAATTTTGCCGAATGGCTTGTTGAGAATCAATCCTTGTTGAAGCTTGTCTATCACCACGACACGCAGCTTCAACGGTGATACCAATTGGCTACAGCGGCGCCAAGAGCCTCCGTCGACGGCCTATCACTGGCGAATACAAGCTGCGTCCGGCGATCATGTTGCCGTGTCCCGGCATAGCTCTCAATACCTCCACGGTCAACCTACACGTGGAGGTTCACACCTTGTAGGAGTGGTCGACGTGAACAGAGCCTAAAATTCATTTCGCATTGCCGCCCTGTATGAACATTACTGAGAATGCTACTTCGTATGGACTCCACTTCTTGTGCTTGTAGTACCCCTCGACACCCAACAATCTGTGGCCAACGGGATTATATATCAAGCTTGAAAAGACTCCATCATATTCCAGCACAGCTTTAACACCACGAGTCTTCGAATTTAAATTGTGCTCATGACTACACGCGCTCTGACCGTGTGGGCCGCTGTCCTGTTCGGTTTACGCGTAAGCGCAGCCGACTCNCTCAAGGATATCGACCATGTCGTTTTGTTCATGCAGGAGAACCGCGCCTTTGACCATTACTTCGGCACCATGGCTGGTGTCCGAGGATTCGCGGACCCCAATGTGCACTACAATGGTGGAAGATCTGTTTTTCATCAGTAGGTTCCCCAGCGGAAATAGTCAGACTTTCTGCCATGGCTGATACATACGAAAGGNGACGTCAATTCTACCTTGACCAACAAGACGGACACTTTGCTCCCGTTCTATCTGAACTATCTTGGTGGTAATTGGTCGGAAGCGACGCAGTGTTTGATTGCTGGCGATAATGGGTGGGATAGTAATCATGGCGCGTTGAATGCAGATCGCAATGACAAATGGGCACTTGCAAACACCCCATGGTCGTGGGGCTACTTCAAGCGCGCTGATCTGCCTATACACTTTGCAATTGCCGAAGGCTGGACAGTTGGCGATATGTATCAGGTGCGGTTTGAACATTGACTTCTGGAGGATGTTGCGGCTGATATTGCTCTANNGGAGTCCGTGATTGCTTCAACAAACCCCAACCGCGTGAGTTGGATAAGTGGTTCCATCAACGCACCAGGCTCTCCGCAGTCTCAGTCCGAAGGTGGTATCGTCATTGATAACAATGTAAGCACTAAACTCATGCAAATGATACATCAATCTGACATATGTAGNGAAACTCCTGGATGCGAGGGCCCGAATCTGAACTGCTATCCCACCACGTGGAAAACTATACCAGAGTACTACCAAGATGCTGGCGTCTCATGGCAGGTCTATCAAGACACAGACAAGTATGTGATTTAAAACTCGTCAAAGAAAGTCGGTTGCTGACAAAAGTTCAGCTTCGATGACAACCCTCTTGCATGGTTCAAGCAATTCCAAGATGCATCCAACACAAGTGCACTAGGTCAACGTGGTATGGCTTATGTTGGACTTGACAAATTCTATGCCGATGCTGCAGCTGGAACCTTGCCTCAAGTTTCGTACATCATTGGCCCTGCCGAACTCTCCGAGCATCCTCCATATCAACCCAGGGACGGAGCATGGCTACAACGAAAGGTCGTCGAGGCTGTTGTCAATGGCAAAAACTACAAGAACACTGCCCTCATCATCAGTTATGACGGTAAGAAAGACCAGGCTTCGAATTGATGTTCGTTAACCCCTTGTCACTANGAATCTGGCGGTTTGGGCGATCATGTCGTGCCCTACCATTCCCCTAATGGTACAGCAGGCGAGTGGATTGAAGATCCTTATAATGAGTTTGGATACGTATATACCGGCCCAGGTTCGTCTCTTGACCCTTGCTCTACAGTAAATATATTGATCTAGCCTNNAGGTTTCCGTCTGCCGTTCTACATCGTCTCCCCTTGGACGCGTGGTGGCAACGTGTACACCGAACATGCTGATCACATATCGCAAATCAAGTTTGTTGGTAAGTAATCGACTATACTCAGACCATCGTAGGAGACGACAAGCTGAAACGATGAACANGAGCAATGGCTTCAGGCAAAAGGCTACAACAACGTTGAATCCACGCAAATTCCAGCTTGGCGCCGACAACACATGGCAGATCTCACAAAAGCATTCGACTTTTCTCACGTAGGTCTTGCGGATTCTTTGGCCCACGCGCATACACACCAGATGGCTTGCTTCTAACATCTTTACAACAAACAGCCTGACTATAGTATTCCCGTCTTGCCCGATATTACCGCNCCCTCGGTCGATGAATCAGGAAACTACAATGGATATTCTCTATGTCAAGCTAAATACCCCCGCGACTCACGTCCTCCCGTACCTTATGGCGAGCAATCCGAAGCCTCAGCACTTGCCACCGAGCAAGGCTACAAATTAGTGCGTGGCCAATTGACCGAAGGCCGCTTTTTGGTGTTCGANAAGAACGGTTTCGCACTATCGGCCAGCAACAATTACTTGACCGCCACGCGCAGTAGTCCCATCCATGAGATCTTATCCCAGCGATGGATTTTGCACCAGGTCGAGCAGGGTGACAATCAATTTACCCTCAGCAGTGTGGTTAGTGGCAAGTGTGCTGCAGGCATTGGCGAGATGAGTGATTGTTCTCAGGCAGCGCCAATCTCTATCAATGACTTGGGCAATGGCAAGGGTCATTCGTTGCAAACCTCCACAGGACAACACATCTCCATCAACACGGATGGTAAAGTTATCCTGAGCTCAAAGGTCGAAGGATTCCAGATCTTTAGTGTTAGCTACAAGGCTTAGATTAACATCATACCGTGAGCTATACAGATGCACTTGTGTTAGAGACTATAAGATATCAAAAGTTTAGTGTAAACTGAGGGTATCACCAACTTTGTCACTTGCAAAGATCTAAGAAGTGATCCATGGAGCGCTTCTCTTTGGTCCAAGCAAGAACGAAAAAGTGGACAATGTATGGAGGGTCACCGAACAGGAAAGAGGTTTATCATCGAAGAAAAGAATAGTATGATCATCTCTTTACTACAGATCAATGACTCTAATTCGTCTCTTGCCTAGCCTTGTAAGCATTCACCGACCCGCCCGCCAAGATCTTGGCCTGTGTCTTTTCTCTCGCCATGCTATCTGCAAGGCCATCTTCTTGCACAGATCCCCATCCACCGCCGCCAGGAGAATTGATGATGATTCTATCACCTTCTCCAAGCTTGATAGTGCCTTTAGCACCCAGATTTACCACTCTCTTCTCTTCAGAATACTCGTCCCTCTTGATCACTAGATTGAGGCCTGATGCGCCAGCTTCACCACCTTCAAGGCCATATGGTTGACGGCTGCGTCGCTCAGAGAGGATGGAACATTGAACTGGCATGCGGAACTCGATGTCCCGGATTGTGCCTTCACCGCCCATGTGTTTGCCTTTGCCTCCTGAGCCTTCGCGCAAACCAAACTGTCGTAAGATGCAAGGATAGCGCTTTTCGAACACTTCGGGGTCGGTGATGCGGGTGTTGGTCATGTGCGTATGAACACCACTTTGCCCTTGCCAGGTGGGTCCTGCACCAGAGCCGCCAGCAATGGTCTCGTAGTAGCCGAAACCATTGACATGGTTGCCTTTCTCGTCTTTGCCGCCTGTGCCAAAGGTGAGATTGTTGCAGCAGCCTTGACTGGCGGCGCACGCGCGGAAGGCGAGGAGCACGACGTCGGTGATGCGTTGAGAAGTGAGAACGTTGCCACCGACGACACCTGCGCCTTTTGCTGGACTCAGCAACGAGTTTTCAGGGATCTTGATGTCGACCGGATTTAGGCAGCCTTGATTGAGAGGAATGTCGGAGGAGATGAGCGCGCGGAGACAGTAGATGATTGCTGAGTTTGTGATTGCGACCGGTGCGTTGGTGTTGCCGTAGACCTGAGGACCCGTGCCCGAAAAGTCGAAAACGGCAGATCCGTTTGTAGGGTTGATTGTGATCTCTAGAGCGATCGATGTTCCGTCATCCATGTAATCGACTGCCTTCAGAGGCTTCTTGCCAAACTCTTCGTACTTTTGCTTGAGCAGTTCTCGCACGGCGATATCGCTTGCTCTTTGGATGGCATACATGTAGCGATGAACGGTGGCCAGGCCGAACTCGTGGATCAGTCCTTGGATCAGTGTAATACCACGTTTGTTGGCGGCGATTTGTGCTTTCAGGTCTGAGATGTTGTCCTTCAGACATCTGGTGCCCGAGCAGCCGTCATATTGTGCGGGATCCTCGAGAAGTAGCTTTGTGATCGCTTCCTCATTGAATCTGCCTTCCTCAACAATCTTTAGTGACTCAATAGCAGCACCTTCCATGTACAGCTGAGTACTTGTTGGGGGCATTGAGCCTGGAAGTATACCACCAATATCAGCATGGTGGCCTCTAGAAGCCACGTAGAAAGCAATATCCTGTCCGTCAAAGACGGGAGTGATGACAGTGATATCAGGCAGATGGGTTCCGCCAGACGAAGGATGGTTGGACACAAGTACATCGCCGTCCTTCAGCTTCCCCTTCCACAGATTGTGTTGGTACTTGACTGCGAATTGCATACTGCCAAGATGGACAGGAACATGAGGTGCGTTGGCTACCAAACCACCATCGTTGGAAAATAGCGCGCAAGAAAAGTCGAGTCTCTCCTTGATGTTGGTAGATACAGACGTCTTTTGAAGTGTTCTGCCCATCTGCTCAGCGATAGACATAAAGCGGTGGCCGAAGATGGAAAGCTGGATGGGACTGAGCTCATCGTTCACAAGAGCTTTGTCGACAGTCATAGTGGATGTTTCCTGATCGATCACCACACAGCTTTCGAGCACGTTTGCGATAGCGTTGGGAAGGACCACTATAGTCTGAGTCTTGTCAATGATCAAGGCCGGACCGGGGATTCTGCTGCCGACAGCGATAGTAGGTAGCTCATAGGTTGGAGTTTCCAGGTATCCTTTGCCCTCACAGTACACACGATTTGAAGCGTTGGGTACGGCTTCGGGAACACTGAGAGAAGCGGCTTGTGTCAGCTGTGCGTATGGACTTGCGGCAATCCTCTCATGCGCAGCACCAATTGCTCTGACGCGAAAGTCGTCGACCAGAATGGGCTTTTCTTGGAAGAGGAAGCCAAATTCGCGCTGATGTCTTTCCTCGAATGCCGATTGGAAGTCCCAATTAGCACCCTTGAGCACCATGAGAGAACTGCTTGAGCCGGCATAACGAAGATTCAAGAAGGTCTCATAAGTGATGTCCTCATCGGTGAACCCTTGCTCTTTCAGCTCGATTGATGCCTTGACAGCGAGATCTTCGAGCTGCTTCTGAATGATTTGCTGAGTTTTTGAGGAGTAGGTCATGGCTGCTGGCTTTTGGATCTCATGCACAACGTCTGCCAGGCTCATTCCGTATGCGGATAAGATTGATGAATACTTGTGAATGATGATCCTTGAGATGCCAAGAACCTTCGCCACAGAGCAGGCATGTTGTCCGCCAGCACCACCGAAACAAGCCAAGTGGTGTGCAGCAGTGTCATGGCCTCTGGCTTCTGTCAAGCCTCTGATAGGTCTTGCCATACCCTCATTGGCAACATTCAAGAAACCTAGAGCAACTTCTTCGGGCGAGAATGTGACGGCACCGTCTTGACGCTGTTGTTGGTTGATCTCCTCAGTCAGCGTCAAGAACTTTCGTGCTGTGATGTCGCGGTCGAGCGGTTGGTCTTCCTTGGGGCCGAAGATCTTGGGAANATAGTCTGGTAATAACCTTCCCAAGAACAAGTTGGCATCAGTCACGGTCAAAGGTCCTCCCTTACGATAGCAGGCAGGACCAGGGTGAGCAGAAGCAGACTCAGGACCAACGTGGAACAGACCATTCTTCCATGTAAGGATAGAACCTCCTCCTGCTGCGACAGTGTTGATGTCCAGTTGAGGTGATTGGATAGAAACTCCTGCGGTTGTGGTCTCGAAGACGTGCTCGTAGACACCCGCATAACGCGAAACGTCTGTGCTTGTACCACCCATGTCGAAACCAATAATAGGTCGGCGTTCGTCATCGTCCCATGATGTCTGAGCATAGCCAACAACACCGCCAGCCGGACCAGACAGAATGCCCTTGAGACCGCCAAACCTGCGGAAGTCAACAAGTCCACCATCCGATTGCATGAACTCGCAACGGGTGTTCTGAGCTCCAAGCCCACCTCTGAAGTTATCTGAGATTGAACTGATGTATTGCTTGATGACTGGTGTGAGGTACGCATCTGCTGTAGCACTCATTCCTCTGGGAACAGCCTTGATCATAGGCTGTAACGCGCTGGAGAGCGACACTGAGAAGCCCATTGAAACAGCCAAGTTGCCAACAAGGTTCTCGTGAGCGGGATATGCGTAAGAATGGAGGAAGACGATGGAAATCGAGCGGTATCCTTGATCCCATAGTTGTTCGAGCGTGTCCAACATGGCCTCTGGGTCTGGTCGTTGCAGTATACGGATACGTTCGCCAGTGACCGCCTCCTCGATGTCAGGATCTGAACCATCCAGCTTGACCGTCTCAGGATTCGGATTTTCCGTATAGTCTTCCATAGTCACGCGCTCGTCGACCTCGATTACATGCTCGTAAAGGACATCAGGTTTCGCTGCTGACAGATCGAAGATGTTTGGCCGTGATTGATTGCCGATGAGAAGCAGATCCTTGAAACCTTTCGTGATGAGCAGGGCAGATCTGGCACCCTTCCTTTCTAACAATGCGTTGGTTGCAACAGTTGTGCCCATCTTGATGTTTGCGATGTGGAAGAGGTCCAGGAGTTGGCCTCTGGGATGCGGGTGACCTGTAGCCAACTCCAAGATCCGTCTGATACCTTCCGTCGGTGCATCTTGGTAGTTGGCAGGATCCACCGAGAGAAGCTTCAGGATGATATCTTCTCGTCCAGGTGTCGCGGCGTGGACATCAGTGAAGGTACCGCCTCTGTCGATAGAGACGCGAATCTGAAGTGATTTGATGGCCATTGTTGCGTACTGAAATGAGTATGCCAAAAGCTTAGAGGTCCTCGAGATGGACTTATATCACGAACCTACCTCGGCCGCGAGGCCGCCATGTAGATTTACTCACATAATAAGGATCGTTTGATTGACCGGGCATGATCGGGGGCCCTCAACGCGATGTTCGAGTTGAAGGAGTGCGCGCATGACGATAAGGAAGGAAACGATCGGGGACCCACACCGACGCTTTGACCATCTCTCGCGCTCCTTCCCCGACAAGCACCCCCACCGATACTTTGATACCCGTCGCAAAACATGCCCGCCTATCAGTGGTCGCAGACTTGCGCGGAGAGTATGCTGGCTTGCCCGTGAGACCGATGTAGGAAGATATTCAGATATCAACCATATAGATGGCCAGCAGCAAGCTTAATATTCACACGTCGACATGGCCATCGAACATATATCTACTGGAGTGGCTGTGCGACTGGCTGCCAGAAAGGGCACTTTGACCGGCGTCACATCGTCTAGCCTCGCTCCTTCCTTTCTTCAAGCCAACCTCATTGTTCTACCTTCGCGTTATGCTGCTGATTTCCGCCTCATCTGTGCCCGAAATCCTGTCCCTTGTCCTCTCCTGGCCGAATCTTCACAAATTGGCTCCTACGATAGCCTGGAGTCTCACCTCGCCGGCTTGACAGGGCAACAGATTGCATCTGACATCGACATTCGCCATGATGCTCCCCGATACATGGTCTACCGAGACGGAGTCCTATCTGCCTCTCACGTCGAGAATATCGCTGCTGAATGGAGTGAGGACCACGTTGCTTTCTTGATTGGCTGCTCGTATAGTTTCGAGACTGCTTTGATCAAAGCTGGTTTTCCTCCTCGTCATACTTTTATGCAGAGGAATGTTCCAATGTATCGAACGAACATCCCACTCTGTCCTGCTGGGGTCTTCACAGGAGCGACTTATGTCGTATCGATGCGTCCATACAGGCGATCAGGCATTGAACAAGTGAGAGACATCACACGGCGGTTTGTAGCGACACATGGAGAGCCCATAGCTTGGGGTTGGAATGGCATGAAAGATTTGGGCATCTCAGATATCAACAAGCCTGATTGGGGTGACGCACCATTGGAGCTGGATGGTCAGCCACTGGATCGAAGCAACGACGATATTGTTCCTGTATTTTGGGGGTGTGGTGTCACNCCCCAGGAAGCTGTGATGAGAGCTGGGCTCAAAGGGACTGTGCTGGGACACGCCCCTGGACACATGATTCTGCTCGATGTGAAGGATGAAGATGTATTTAGCATTTGATCGTTGATATCTACATATGTTCTCATGAAAAGATTTACGATTCATTGGTTCTGTCAACTCAGCCGAATGCTCGTACGAAAATGAGCCCCAGGACGTTACTTTTTATCCTTCCGCAATCTGTACAACGCTCACTCGCTTTCCTGATCATCACATTTCAAAGTGTAAAATGATAAATTCTTGATTGATAGTCTAAATCAGTCTCGTGAAAACAGATATGTGTGCGCCGATTGTACATAGGCCATCAACAAATGTCTCGACGATCACAGATGGTACTTGAAGTCCGTAGCAGCATCTCCAGTCTGCACCTTCCTGGTATCTGCCTCGCCATTCGCGATTCTCTCCTTGACGTTGTTGCAATGTCTGAGATAGAGCCATTTGCAAGCAATCAAGATCTGTGCCACTCCAAGAGCTCCAAGCGAAAAGGAGTTACCGAGCACATATGGACTCTTTCTGTAGATTTGTCCTGCTACAATACCTGCAGTATTACCGATAGTCTGCTGGAAACCAATCGCAGTGGCTCGGCGGTATTGTGGTGCGACATTGACGTTCAGCCAACTCATGTTTAGACCAGGTCCGTTGTAGACAGCGACAGCACACAGGAAAGTGCCCAGGAACTTGATACCGTGTGGTGTTGGGCAAATAATCAGGACATATCCAATGATGCCAAATATGTTGGCGAATGCTACTAGCGGTCCACGAATACTGGTACGGTCCGAGAACCAAGCGACAGCCATGAATGCGAGACCACCGAAGATGTAGACCGGGATGGTAAGATATTGCGCTTGGAGGGAGTTGTAACCCAACGACTTGATAATAGATGGCAGGAAGGTCGAGAAGCCGTAGAGAAGAATATCTTGACTTGTAACTTCTTAGTGACTGAGCTCTTGACGTTCAAGGTAGAAAACATACCAGAATTGTATAAGACCACTAAGAATGACCTTGGGATCAGTGAGAGCGATCTTGACTTCTGCCCAGCTGAAATCCTCAGACCCCATGTATGCTGCGCGTTGTCTTGCTCTGACCTGCATCAACTGCTTGTCATCGTCGTTGAGGAAGTATGCATTGTTAGGATCGTTGGGCAAGAAGACAAACACAACGATTGCTACGCCGACCGAGAAAATACCCTTTGGTATGTTAGACTTGGTACTGTAAAATGACATGTTGGGACTGACCTCGATGATGTAGACCCATTTCCAGCCAGCCAAACCAGATACTCCGTCCATTTGAAGAATTCCGTATGCCAGAAGACCACCGAAAGCGCCCGCGAGGGCNNTCGTACAGACGAAAAGGTAAGCCACTCTCTTGGCCATCTCTTCTCTCTTGTAGACCATTGTCAGGTATAAATTCAAGCCTGGGAAAAGGCCTCCCTCGCAGGCTCCAAGAACAAGGCGAGCTATGTAGAGACCACCGACGCTGGTGATGAAGCCACTGAAGATGGTCGTCAAGCTCCAGACAACACAGAGACCACCGATAGTGTACTTGGGCGTGAACTTCTTCAACAGAACAGCCCATGGCGTCTCTGACAAGACACATGTGGCGTAGAAGATAGATACTGCGGTCGAGAACTGTTCTGCGCTTGCACCGATGTCTTCGGGCATGCCAGCAACTTTGACCTAGACTTTGTCAGCTAAGATACGTGCAGCACCTTTTTGTTGCAGTCTTACATTGCCAATATTGCTGCGGTCGAGGAAACACGCGAGGTAGGTCAACATGATGATGGGAACAAGTGCAAAGTCCAATTTGGCAAGAAGCTTCTTCTCCCTGCCAGGGTCGATGAACTCTCCAAGCTGTACATCGACAGCATGCTTCTCACCATCCAACGCGTGGTCGTCATATTTCTCAGGCATGTTGACCAAAGAAGTGGAATAGATTACAGGTTGATGAGTGTTCGAGAGATGGGCTAAACTTATGCAATATGTATCTTGTACTGGCCATTCTGGCGTTCAGCCGATCTTCTGCCTATCTTGTAGATATGCCTTCAACCACGAGGCATGTACCCCGCATGAGCGGGCACCTTCTCCAGGAGATAAGATTCCGTTCCTCTACGAGAACGATGACATTGCCGTTGCGAGCTCTGATCGCTCTCGATGGCCGCCAGGGTATCGGGATGTGACAGCGAGGAGAAAAGCGGAGCGATAGCAGCACCGGCAGGATTGATCGGGGACGGACAGCGACGCGCCAAGCCACTGGACCGTAAGGGGATGCGCTATCGCTGGATCGGGAGGCAGTCCGAGCGTCACGATATCAACTACTGGACAGCGAAGACCGGGAGACCGGAGCGACGTCTGACTCGTCCCTATACATGGCGCTACTAATTTTCATTATCACATCGCTCTGATGCCATCAACCATTAATAACATGCTTAGCACCTCGTGATATCCGGGGAAATCCTGTTCTTCCAACGTCCACACAGCTACGAACTCGCTCTCAGCAGCCGGCGGTCCCTTCGCCATACATGACTGTGGGGAAGTCTCATTCCTGCCAACTGACATGATCAGCAAAACCGACGTAGGATAGAGAAAATGGCTGCGAGTATAACAGGCATCTCTCCGTCGTCTGAATGCAACCTGAGCCGTCCAGTGGCATGCAACAGATGTAGAGGCCGTCGCACATACTGCTCCAAGGACCAGCCTATCTGCTCAAGTTGCAGCAAAGGCAATCACGAGTGTATATACGATTTTGATCCCAAAATTATGGTATCACAGAGGTAATACAAAGCTCACCAAGGGCAGCTGACAGGGTGGTCGCTGATCCCTATCNNCAGTTATTTACAAAACCTTCAGACCAAGCTGGAGTCATACGAGGGTATTGAACGCCATGCCAGCACAAGTCTTACTCCCTTCGTACTGATACAGACTCACNNAGCAAGTTCCTCAGCAGCAATTCATCCACCCTCGCTTGTCAGTGGAAGCAACGACCTAGAGCTCGACGTAAACCCTCTCATGGACAACTTCGCCAATCTTGTCATCAGCCCCTCTGGTAAGCACCATTATCTTGGAAGCTCTTCGTCAACAATTCTTGGTAGGAGATTTCAAGATATCGTAGGCATCACGAACCCTTATTACGATCTAGACCGAGAGTATTCGACGTATAACCATTCTGCCCTGCGGTTGCGCCGACTTTCGATTGTCGATAACGTGATGCTACCTCCTGCTGCCTTTGCAAAACGTCTGTACATCGCTCAGCACTCCTATATCGGAACAATCTTTGCATTCTGCACCCCTGAAGTNTTTGAAGAACAATTACAACAAGCATACAAAGGACCTCCAGATGTTGGTGATAGAGAAGCCTGCCTCGCTTATTGCCAAACCCTCCTGGTACTGGCTTTTGGTCAGCTATATTCCGTCAACCAGTGGTCTGGTTTTGATGGGCCCCCAGGCTTTGACTTTTTCACGCAAGCTTTGCAATATTTACCCGACATTCACGAAGAAGGATCTGTCCTATTCGTAGGCGTCTTGGCCTTGATTGGGTACTTTATGCAGAATCTCAATCGCCGCGATGCTGCCTTCTTGTACGTAGGCACTGCGTTGAGGATGGCCATATCTCTTGCTTTACACCAAGAAGTACCAGATCCTCGTCTCGACGAAGCGAGCAAAGAGCATCGTCGTCGCATCTGGTGGAGCGTCTATTCACTCGATAGGATACTTTGCGTGAAATCTGGTAATCCCTTGACTATCGATGATCAAGACATTGCCGTCAAGCTTCCNAAAAGAATGGGCAATGAGCCCGAGTACTGCTCTGCAGTTTGCTTGCGACACTATACACAACTGTCTCGAATACTTGGACGGATCATGAAAACAATCTACAGAAAAACACCCAAAAGCGGCTCGACACTTATTGCGTCCGTCTCGGAGATCATGACCGATCTATCCACATGGCACCGCGATTTGCCCAACGAGCTTCGCTTCGATCCTGCGAAGCTGAGTGTATCCCGAGAGTCTGTCTCGACACTCCTGCATTATCATCAATGCATCAACCTCACTGCTCGACCTCTTCTCTTTCATGTGGTAGAGAAGCGGTTACATGGAAACGCTGACGACCTTGGCAAAGACTGGAAAGATGGCTTATCTCCAACGACCATCGCTGTCATCTGTCTTTGTGTCTCGGCTGCAAAAGACTCTGTTACTATGATGACACATGCNTCAAAAATGGATCTCGTCGCGACTTATGGCTACATGGATGGCGAACATGCCTTCTCTGCGGCTATCGTTCTTGTCATGGTTTGTGTTGCCTTCCCTGCCAGTAGATCAGAAATCTTCGCCATGGATCAATCACTCGAGCTTCTTCGGAGTATGGCTGACAGAGGCAACACACACATTGCTGCGAGATATCAATTGCTATCTCACTTGCGCTCCTTGATCTCGCTCTCGGCTGCCAACGCGACGTCTACCCCTCCTGCTGCCCCAATGCCCCAGCAAAACACGACATTTGTGGACGTTGACCAAATGTTTTCATACGATGCTGGAGATGTTGACTTTGGGCTCTGGGAGGAAGGCTACACAAATCCGGATCTTGACATAGACTTTGGAGACTTGACGCAATGGACGCAGGCGGCACAGAATACCTATGGTGTAGCGCCAATGTGACTGCATACTCCTTCGGATGGACGATCGTTCTAAGAGCGGAAATGAAATATTTTTGAGGTCTAGGTGCCAGAGATGGAGTTTGGATATGTTCACTTGACGATTAGCATTATCTTGGGTCTGTGTGATGTTCCCTGTTCTCACTTTCCTCTTACGATTGGTTCCAGTTTGTTGAAGGTCACTCGCAATACATGAATACATGCAATGGTCGGATTGGAGCAAGCACAATATACGACTTACGAAGACCTAGTATTGCAAGACTATTCGGGTCAACCAATCCATACTGTCAGGGTGCTCCCAGCAACAAGCTTCCATAGCATCTACATAATCTCTATACAATACCGCTGGCATTGAGACTTTATCAACACAAAGACCATACTACTCCAGCGATTGGGGCTATTATGCAGCCCGCTAGTGTGAATACCCTCGCAAGATGTGGTGTATCCACCACGTTGTATACCTCGGAGCAATTTTCAACCGTGCCTAAGCCCAAAACAGACGAAACAGCGACTTCGAACGATGCACCCTCGCACTCGCAACCACGCAACAAATATCGGCACATCCTTCAACCGATGCGACTTTATATATTTACGCACATCTGCTAAGCTTTTTCGACAAGCAGTTTCCTCACCACTTGTTACTTTCAAGCTTTCGAAAACATGGTCAAGCTTAATACCATCGCAAGCGCGAATACTGCATTTATCAAGCAACAACGCCTCACAGCCGTATTCGTAGGAGCGACGAACGGCATCGGCGAATTCACCGTTCGCGAACTTTGCAAGACAAATGGAAACTCAGGACCAGGACTACGGATTATCCTTGTTGGCCGCAATGAAAACGCTGCTCGCACAATCATTGATGAATGCAAGTCACTGTGTACCACTGCAGAGTTTCACTTTGTGCAGGCTGGCGACATAAGTTTGCTGCAAAGTGTAGACAAAGCTTGCGATGAGATCAAGAAGATCGTGGAAGCGACAAAGACGAAAGGAATAGATATGTTAATCATGACCCAAGGAAAAGTAGAATTTGGAGGACGGATTGGTCAGTCTTCCACCCCTATCCCCTTCTTCTCTTATCTTCTAAACTAACCATCCACCATCGAAAAAGACACAAAAGAAGGTCTAGACAAATCAATGTCTCTACTCTACTACTCACGCATCCGCTTCACGACAAACCTTCTGCCACTCCTCCTCTCCTCTAGCCTCCCCACCGGCGCGAAAATAATCTCCGTATATGCCGCAGGCATGGAAAATCAAGGATCCCTACACGTCTCCGATCTCTCCCTCACCACACCCAAAAACTACTCTTTCGCAAACTGCCGCACCCATTGCGTCTTCATGAAAACCATGTTTTTCGAACACTTGGCTGCCAAACATGCTGGCAAATTATCATTTTCGCATGTTTATCCTGGCTTGGTTGTGCATAAAGGCTTTGAGGATCCAAATTTTCCTTGGTGGTTCAAACTTGCTTGGGGAGCTGCTAAGCCAGTGGTAAAATTCTTACCCATGTATATTTCTGCAGAGGAAATTGGACAAAGAGTGTTATATTTGTGCACGGACAGATATCCGGCGCAAGACAAAGGACTCGAAATCGCAGAGACAGCAATAGCGACCGATGGATTTGTAGGNGGAGGCGCATATTCCCTCACCTACACAAACGAAACCAACGACATCAGCAAGTTTTATCAGAAGTTGAGAGCTGAAGGGTTCCAGGAAAAAGTTGTTGAGCACACGGAAGCGGTATTTGAGGCTGTGGAGAAGAAAGGCGTGTTTTTGCCTGCATGAGCATGTGTTTGGAAGTTATGGAGTGGGCCATCGGCGCGGCTGTGCCATCATGCAAGTCTCAATTCCCATCTCTTAATGCCCAACAAGCGATGCATGGAATTCTTGCGACAAGGGCACGGCACTTATCCAGAGTAACGAATCACACATACAATGCTCCAGACATGTTGAATATCACTGTTAGCAAGATTCTGCCACATAAACTCGCTGTGGTCGTGGACAAGACCCGGTGATCATGAACGAGATGAATACGCAATACACTCAGATACAAAGCTGCTCTCTCTTCTTCCTTCCACTCATGGTCTTTTGAGCGCCACTGCTGCCACTTATACTCAAGTCTTGCGCCAAGCCTGAATGGTCTTGAGGACAGAGTAGTATGCCGGCTTCTTGTTGAAATTCTCGTCCCACAGCAAGGCCGCGCCTTCGGTAGGGAAAACACCAGGGATCCAAGAGTACTTGTCCGAAACACCNNCTATTTCGCACCAACAAGTCAGCTGTATGCCTTATAAAGAGCAAAAACGACGAAAGGGAAAAGAGGATAAGACAGCATAACTTACCCAGACAGTGATACCAACACACTTCTTTACGTTGATGCAAGACTGGACAACTCTAGCGTATGCATCTGCTTGAGCCTTCAACTTGGCATCGGTGGCTGGGGTGGTGAATCTGACGTCCAGCTCTGTGTATGCGACTTCGACGCCGAGGTCAGTGTACAATTTGAGGACGTTAGTCAGAGTCTTGACGTCAGGGGTAACACCGCCACCAGTTGATGCAGTAGCCTCAGAGCTCAGATGTGCCTGTAAACCAACACCGTCAATCTTTGCACCATAGCTCTGAATGAGCTTCACGATACGTTGAGCACCAAGGGCCTTGGCACTGCCGTACTCGAGGTTGTAGTCGTTGTAGTACAGCTTTGTCTTTGAGCCGGCGTACTTCTCGGCAAAGCGGAAAGCAATGGGGATAAAGGCTTCTCCAATGGTGTTGTAGAAGACGGACTTGCGGTAAGTGCCATCTTCTTCCAGAGCTTCATTGACAACATCCCAATGCGTGCACTTGTTCTTGTATCGTCCAGCGAGTTTCTTGATGTGGTTCTCCATGATGGAAATCAACGTCTTGTTGTCAAAGTTTCCTTGACTGACCCAGGCGGGCAGCTGAGAGTGCCAGACTAGATTGTGGCATCTAATCTCCTTGTCGTATCTATCGGCAAAGTCTACGATGGCGTCTGCAGCAGCAAAAGTAAAGTTGTTGCGTTGAGGCTCGGTGGACTCCCATTTCATGGCATTCTCGGGAGTGATGGAGTTGAAGTCGGTACGCGACTGGATGATGCCTTGTTCGATGGGGTCGTCGCGGATGGTAAGGGAAGTACCAATGTATTGGCGGCCCTTAGAGGTCCACGCTTGAGCGAGACCTTGGTTCTTGGAGGAGGATGAGGAGGTGCTGTAACTGAAGTGTTGATGTTAGACTTGTGAGGAACATTGAGTGTCGACAGAAAAGATTTACTCTGTAGGAGTGGCAGCACTGAAGCCGACTAGAGCTAGGGCCGCGGTGATGCTAGGGAGATGCATGTTTTCCAAGGTTTTATTCTGGGCCCAAGTGGTTGGTTGATGTACTGAGATGATCTGTCGATGAAGATCTTGCAATATACGAAGGGCAGAAGGTCCTTTTGTATTCGTCCTGGGATAAATCCCGAACACTATACACTTACCTCTGCATCTACCTCCTCTTCAACCTAGATTAACCGTCCACCAGCCGCAATCAAGATGCATACCAGAAGCGGCATCGCACTTTGGAGGAGTTCCATTGCAGTAGTCCGAGTCGGCTATACACGAAGCAAAGGCCAGGCCTTCCTCCACTGATCGCCTCCGCAGAGGTGCATACTGTGGGGATATACATTTCCCCTCTGGGGTAATTTACTTGCCCCTCACTAGTCAACCTTGATGCAGAGCTCATTCGAGGACTTGGACTTGGTGGCGCAAATTGATATGAAGTGGTATGCGTTGCCAAGGAGGGTAAACTCGTTGATATATCTTTGCCCAGCAAAGCCAAGCCCGTACAGGCTGTAAAGCAATAATTTGAGCGGTATACCGGGCGGGAGGCTCAAAGGACCCCTCGAAGGGAGAAGCTTGATGTCGGGTTGATTGTAGTTCGTTGATGTCGTTGTAGCCTGAAACTATTCACAAATGGCCGAGGTTGTGCGAACTGCAGATGACCGGGGGATGTTGAAAGAGCTGAGGAGATGGCTGTTTTGCCGCTTCGTCTAGCCCTTTGACGTGCAGGAATATTCCGCTTACTGGAGGAGTCATGGCCATTGTGTATCAAGAGCAAACTTACAATGTTTGATATAGACCGGTAATGTCGACATTGGAAGGAAAGATTGAACTTGTCAGAAACCTGAGAAGGAATGCCGGAGCTTGGCTTGGCAGAAACGCGACGAGACATTGAGGAGATTACAAGATTCACTCACAATCACTTCTTAATCACCGCTCACAGCGAACTTGCTGTATGGACCCGTGTTCTACTCACTACGTTAGATGTGCATGAATGCAATGGGTGACGCATGCAGCTTTCCGAAGCTCATTACCCACAGCAAGAAGCAACACGCCAACTCTCACACTTCGTCAAACATAGTCGGCACAGAATTGGAGCAAGAACACAAAATCGAATTGGAGTACCAATGACATGACGCTTTTAGTCATCTTCATCTCAACATACGCCACAGACTCAGACGCTTCGATGCATACTGCCAATGCTTAGAAGACCACGCCCTTGGTCTGCTTTATCTTGTTCACATTCAGATTCTTGATGAAACAGATCTAGATCAGCGACAAGCCCATTAATCCAACACCAACCGACAACATCCCTGTTTGTGCATATTCATATGCTTTTGGATACAAATGCGCTCAGGGCTGTTGACTGGATACGACAACTGAACAGGCAGACTCGCATAAATAGTCGTGAGATTGGCTTGCGCTGATTCAGGAAGATAGCGCACAAGTCCATTCTCGAACGTGTTTGTCCAGAGGGTGCCAGAGATTGTGTTGCCGATGGCTCCACCGACGCCGCCGCTGATGTACAGTAACGACAAGACGGCAGCAACGTGTTGGTGATCGACTGATGCGAGAACTGCCAGCTGCACGATGAGTGTGATGATGGCACCACCAATCGAGATGAAAATCTCGCACATGACAATGTAGCCAATGTACTGGTTGGGCTGACGGAAGTGGATCATGAGACCCAAAGCGAAAATGTAAAGGGGCACTGCGATGACCAAAAGCCATTTGGAGTGACCAGTTCTGCGGATCAGGTAACCCACGCAGAATAACAGGAACCCTGACACAACTGAGAATGTGCTGTTGAAGTATCCAGCCTCGGTCACTTTCAGATTACTGACAACCTGGAGAAACGACGTAAAGTGGGAGTTCCAGCAGTACTATGGCATCTGGTAGGTGGCATCGAGCAGGCAGGTGAATATGACGGTTCGGTTCATCAGGTATTGCTGCTTCAACAACGGCGCGGGAGGAAGGTAAATCTCATGCAGAGCAAACAAAGCCAACATGACAATACCAGTAACAATCATGGCAATGATGTAATCGGTCGACCATCCCTTCGGAGCTGATGTTGCCAGGTTGAACGGCAGCAAAAACACTGTCAAACCGCCAGCGACCAGGATGACACCAAGCACTATCATGACTTGTCAGCGTCTCTCCACAACACCAAGGCTACTCGCTCAACTCACAATCAAAGTCAAGAATACCTCTCCAAACTCTGCCAATGGTAAATGGACCACTGCTCCCTCGGACCAAAAGACCTTGTTTCTTAGCCTTGTACTCGTTGACCTTCAACACTGCAAACAACGGAGCAGTGACACAAGGAAAGATGATCGCGAACGCCCCAAAGCCCCATCGCCAATTGACATTCAACAAAAATCCCTCGGCAGCCTTGGACCCAGCAAACGCTGTAATCATATATGGCGACGACGTAAACGCAAACGCCAGACCACGATTCCTCAAATCAGTAATATCGGCCGCGAGCACGCAATACGTATAAATCAACCCATTGGTACCGACCGAGAAAAACACCTAGATTGCCATCAAATCAGCCCACGCAGCAAAACACGATTCCACAGATGCAAAAAGCTCACCTGCGCAGCACAAAAAGCCATAGATGCAAAGACCCCAAAGCACCAACGCAGACGCAACCACTCACTAACCCAATCAGTACAAAAAGCACAAGATCTTCCCAAGTGCCCATCCAGAGCCAACGAACACAACTGGGGTACTCGGCGCCAAAAACCCCAAGAGCCTCAACAAGACGTGGAAGGATGCGGACTCCTAGCGTGATCCGGCTGATTGATAAGATGTGTGCGAGTCATGATAAGATGACTGCTTGTACAGGCGAGTTCACCCGAGATATAGTGAATAACAAACGATGTATGGATCGCACTAGTGAAGACGCAAGAAACTTGGCGGATCCTTCTGCTGGGCAATCCTTCGATGTGCGGACACAGAAGATCTTTGCCCCTTTGTAGAGTAGCACAATGATGATTCCAAGGAAATGGTGTAATGCAGGGATCAGCGAAATATCCAGTGGCTTCCGGCGGAGTGAGGTATGAGAAAAGACCCAAAGTGAAAGGATAGAAAAGGCTAGATTTGCATGCTATAATCGACGACAAAGAAAAGCAGAGACATCTAATTGACCAGTGTACTCATTCTTCTGCCTTCACCAGCTACACCACCAATGGTTGCATCTTCGTTAGCATTACCGCCTTGTTTGGCAAAGATTCGTCGTAGATGGTTGGTAGCATTGAGATAGTGCTCCTTGACACCAGGAGTAGGTTTGAGAGGGTTGGGTGCCTTGTCCCAGCCGTGAGGCACGCCTTCAATCATCTTGTAATGGACGGTCTTGTTGATGCCCTTGCCGGTCAAGCGGTCGCGGAACTTTTCGCCCTCGGCCAAGAGCATGTCCCATTGACAGGTATGCATGATGATGTCTTGGGGCAGGGCTTCGGCGAGGAAGGCTGTGGGTGCAATGCCAGGCGAGAGGTAGGGGGAGTCGAGAGGAATCGTGTCTGGAGGATGAAGGTATGACTCGTCAAACAGATTGGTAAAGATGGCGGGGAGATCCTGATCGGTGCGGACCGAAGTGTTTCTGCGCTCTTCACGGGTTTGGGTGTAGTCGCAAGACGGGTACCAAGGGACGATGGCGCAAACAGAAACAGACTGGACCGACTCGACTTGCTTGACCGTCATTTGCTGTTTCTGCAGCGAGGCCAAGGTGGGAGCAACCGTATGACTGCGGCTGCGTATGATGCGGTCGACGCTCAGACTGGACGAGCTGGGATCTTGAGTCCTGGGCAGACTTAGCAGGGATGAACTCGCACCATGAGTCTCGATTCTGCCAAACTCGCTCTGGTGGTCATAAAGGCGGAGGGGTACGGTGAAGGCCATGTTGGCACCGGAGCTGAAGCCAGATAGAGCGATCTTGTTTTCGTCAATGCCGAGTTCGTCGGCGTTGTTGGCCATGTACAGCACAGCGTCGACTCCATCCTCAACGGCGGTAGGGAAGGGGTTTTCGGNGGCCAGACGGTAATCGACGCTCACGACAACGGCAGCACATTCGTCGACGACAGTTCCGCACCAGCGGGCATCATCACTAGGGCTGCCCAAGGTGAAGCCTCCGCCGTGGAAGTTGATGACGCAGGGGTACTTTTTCTTTGCAAAGTTTGTGCGGCGGTGTTGTTCGTAATCCTTGGGCACGTAAAAGTGCAGGTCGAAGTCACCAGGCTTGGAACTGACGGTGGCCTTAATGGAGCGCTTGAACGATGGTTTAGGAGGGTGGGGAGGCGCCATGCGGTGGAGCAGCATGCCAATGCCCATGAGGAAGCGCCACATCTGGGCCTGCAAGTGGAGGATCCATCTTGGACGCGCCGGCTCTGCTGTCTTGGTGGAGGAGGACGTCGAGAGTTTGGGAGAGACGGGCCNGTGGCTGATGAAGAGGGGGCTCGGTGAGGGCGAGGATTGCGGTGGAGGAGTGGTCGAATCTGCAAAGTCGTGGCGCTCAGTCTTGTTCGCAGCCGTAACGGCGATTGACGGTCGTTCTGGTACAGGCATTGTTGTTGTCGTGCGAGGGGATCAGAAACGCTCGACATTTGTTGATGTCCACGCGAACCCGCTGACGTAGGCGCCGCAACTCTTCAGCCACACTGTGGCTGAAGACTGTATGTCATGCGGAAGGTGCGATTGCTCGCGACTGCTTCCATCAGACGTCGATATGTCGACTGCCCACAGTGATGATCAACCAGTCGTCGCTCCTTCCTCCGGTGCTGCTCACCCAAATGCGCTTCCTTCTGCCAATTCAACTCAGCCATCGTCTCTGAACGCTCCATCAGCCCATGCGCCGGCGGCTATAACTCCTTCGATCAATGCTCCGATAGACAATACCACTATCCATCCCGCCATAAAGTCCTTCTCTCCAGCCACTGAAAACATCCTGGGGCGATTGCCTCCAACAAACTCGTCCACTGTTTATGGTAGTCAGGAGTGGGAAGCCGCTAGAAATGCCGTTCTCAAGAACATGACCACCTCGACCTCGCTAGGTGCTGAGGACACGATCGGTACTGGCGCAAGAGTGAAAGAAGAAGATATGGATACGTCAATTGATGCTACAACACCAGTTGTGCGAGGAGGACGGGGAGGAATCGTGGAGGCCGTCCACGAGGCAGTCGAGGAAGAGGCAGAGGACGAGGTACATTGGCAGGAACCNGCCGGATCGCCAGCGTCTGCAGCTGCAGAAACACCACCGTCCTCAGGTCGAGGTCGTGGCCGAGGACGAGGAGGTCGTCCGAGAGGAAGAGGTGGCAGAGGCGGCAGGAAGCCTCTTGCTGAGGGCATCAAGATTCACGAAGTCAGCTCCGATAGCGATGATGACTTGCTGGACGACGCTGAGAACACACCGCTAGCCACGACCTCACGTTCTGGTCGCGCAATCACAAAACCCACCACCTTCGTACCCGTCATACCCTCACCCACCTCTGGTACTAAACGTAAGCGCAATTGGGGACGCAGGAACCCGGAACTGGCAGTGTGCAAACAATGTCTCCGACCTCACAGTCCAGCCACCAACATGATAGTATTTTGTGATGGGTGCAACACTCCCTATCACCGCTACTGCCATTACCCGTCTATTAGTCAGGAGGTTGTAGATGTACCCGACATGGAATGGTTCTGCTCAGACTGTACCGTGCGACCGCCGCCTAATGTTGCTGTGGATTCGTTCGTATCTGGAGGAGACTTGATGGATCATCAGGTGTGTATCCTTCTGGAACAATCAACAATCTTTAGCTGACAGCTGCAGAAACGAGATGTCTTGATGTTGCTCCCGACCAATGCGCTGGTTGATTTGCTGCTACGAGCAGAGCAAGCGCACCCAGAACTGGCCTTGTTCCCACCAGGAGCTCTCCAGACACCTTTACCCACAACACTTTCGGACCTGCTTGACCCTCCCAAAGCTCAAGTGGAACCTCTACCACCAAATCCACCTGAGCCTCCATCTGATGAATCTGAACATGCCTACTATCCTCTGCCTGTACGACCGGATGATGACGTGGATGAAGGGTATAACGAGCTCGAGAATCCCACAGCAAATTACCCAAAGCCTGGTCAAGGACTGGCAGCGTTGCTTCCTCCTGAGGAGAATGATCTGAATTGGCTGGTGGATGACAATGAACAAGTCTACAGCCATTTCGTACCGTCTGGACGAAATGGCAGCATGGACGGTGCGACCATGGCAGGCGCAGATGAGGTTGTCGGCTGATGCTGGCTTGGAACCTATAATATTCTTTGCTGTATATATCTATTATCCATCCTTCTACCAACTACTGCCAAGGCAGTCCAGACTTGGTCAGTTCAACAGGGTCTTGCAGGGACTGCTGGTCGCGGCGTTTCGAAGGACAAAGTCCGACAAGGCGCTCGGACGATTATAGTCCAGTCGAAGCTTTCTGCTTTGGATGAAAAAGCATCATCTCCTTCCTCAGAAAAATCCTCCTTCCACTTTTGTATCTTTTGTCGCATTCATTTTTACACATCTCGTCGCGTTCGCCCAATTGAATCTCTTCCGACACAGCAAACATGGCCAACAACGCAGCCGCACCGCAACAAGGCGACCGTCTCGCCGGTCTTGCTCACTCTGAGCAGCACTACTTCAACTCGTAATTTACCTCTTTCCGCCATCCTGACGAGCACAAGACTGATAGACTCGCTAGCTACAACCACCATGGAATCCACGAGGAGATGCTCAAGGACGACGTGCGCACCCGCAGCTACCGCGACGCCATCTACCAGAACCGTCACCTGTTCAAGGACAAGGTCGTCCTCGATGTTGGATGCGGAACCAGCATTCTGTCCATGTGCGCATTCCCAATCTTACTTTCTACAACAGCATGCTGAGACATATCCCACAGGTTCGCAGCAAAGGCTGGCGCCAAGCACGTCATTGGCGTCGACATGTCGACCATCATCGACAAGGCAAAGGAGATTGTCGAGGTCAACGGCTTGAGCGACAAGATCACCCTTCTCCAGGGCAAGATGGAGGAGGTTGTTCTTCCCTTCCCCGAGGTCGACATCATCATCTCCGAGTGGATGGGCTACTTNTTGCTCTACGAGTCCATGTTGGACACTGTCCTGTGGGCCCGTGACCGCTACCTCAAGAAGGGCGGTCTCATTTTCCCCGACAAGGCCACCATCTTTGTTGCCGGCATCGAGGACGGCGACTACAAGGAGGAGAAGATCAACTGTCAGTCGCGTCTCTTTCCTCTAGCCCACACACTCTTGCTGACATGAATGCACNNAGTCTGGGACAACGTCTGGGGCTTCAACTACTCTCCCCTCAAGCGCACCGCCCTCACCGAGCCCCTCGTCGACACTGTCGACCTCAAGGCCGTTGTCACCGACCCCGCACCCCTCATCACCCTCGACCTTTACACCTGCAAAGTGGCCGATCTCGCATTCCACCTTCCCTACTCGCTCCCTGTCCGCCGCACCGACTACGTGCACGCCCTGATCGCCTGGTTCGATATTGAGTTCTCGGCCTGCCACAAGCCCGTCAAGTTCTCGACCGGCCCTCACACAAAATACACGCACTGGAAGCAGACCGTCTTCTACCTTGACGACAACCTCACCGTCGAGGCCGGCGAGAAGCTCAACGGCACCCTTCTCTGCAAGCCCAACGAGAGAAACAGAAGAGACTTGGACGTCGAGATTGAGTATGCTCTCGAGGCCAACGAGCAGGGTCGCGAGGCTAAGGGCAAGTGCACCTACGTCATGTGCTAATCGCAATGACACTATATCTCGATTATTGTTTTTATATCGCTAGATGCTCGGTTCGAGGAAGAGGATGATCAAAAGTCTTCGAGCATAGGAGGGGGTTTTCGTTTCATATTTCAATGCTGCATTGGGAAATGGTGTTCTGGGACAAAGGGCTTCTGGAGGGTGAAGGAGTGAGAATCTACATATCGACGTCGATGAAATGACCAACTATTTTCTCTGCAAAATCTCGACAAAAACAAGAGCTTGTCGTTTTGTGATGCGAAAACATAGCAAGTGCTTTGTCGCTGCTGTTGTTCTTTTTCCATCGTTCGTTCCTTGCCCAAATTTGATTATCGGACCTCGGTCCCGTGTTCACCCATTCGGAAACTCGGCCCCGAGTATCCCCACATATTCGTGCCCGCAATCCGCAACCAACATCACTTCATTCTTTGCGACTAAGATAGAGTAGCATTCGTCCTTTCTTCTGATCTTACTGTCCTTTGTCTCTGTTCTGTGTATCTGTCTTTCTTTTTCCTTCTTCTAGTGTCAAAGGGTTGCGACAATGAGTTTCCAACTACTTGGACCACGCGCTGCGATGCCGATGCTCACACGACCTTGCTCGGTATGGAGAAGAAGATGGTGTCGAGGGCTGGCTACGGCAACGCCAGCAAAAGAGGTTTTGCCGTTGAAGGGGGTCAAGGTGTTGGATATGACTCGAGTGCTTGCTGGGGTGAGTTCCTTTTCATTTCTGTTTCTTTTTTCTTGCCTTTGCGATTGTATTATGTGCTTCTTGAGTGGGTTTGGTTTCTGGAGTTCGTTTGAAGAGGAGGATAGGTGGGAAGAGACGGGAATAGATGGAATGGAAAGAGCTTGGATTGAGGAGGGAGAAGAAGAGCATTACGAGATGCTGGGTATGACTGTGCATGGAGTAAAAGAAGAGATGGACGAAATTGTGATGTGGATAAGAAAGAGTTGGTTGCAGAGGAAAGAGCAGGCAGAGCGGATTCTGGCTTCGCAAGAAAAAGGGTTACATGCTCACCATCCTCATGCAAAAGCAGATGTCTTCATGAACCATAGTCCATGCCAACAAAACTGGAAACATCGAGGGCAATCAAAGAGCAGAATGAAAGAGAAGCAAACACATGATCAAAAGCACCACACTCATTCACCACCACGATCTGAGTAGAAGCACAGACAAACATCACAACTGACACTCTCCAAAAACAGCCATACTGCACACAAATGCTCGGCGACCTAGGCGCCGAAGTCATCAAAATCGAACACCCATTCCGTGGCGACGACACACGAGCCTGGGGTCCCCCTTATGCCGCCCACATCTCACCCACCTCCACCCCAACCCAAAAGTCATCCCCTGGAGAATCAGCCTACTTTCTCTCCGTCAATCGCAACAAAAAGTCTCTAGGATTGTCCTTCCAATCTCCTCTTGGTGTTGAGATTCTTCACAAACTTGCTGCAGAGTGCGATGTTCTTGTAGAGAATTACCTGCCTGGTGCGCTGAAGAAATATAAGATGGACTATGAGACGTTGAGTAAAGTCAACCCAAAATTGATTTATGCGAGTATTACGGGATATGGGCAGACAGGTCCATACGCGAATAGGGCNGGGTATGATGTTATGGTTGAAGCGTGAGTGTTGACTTTTTCGATTTCTCTTTGTTGTTTCTGATCCTCACGAAATCCGGGACTGCAGATGCTAATATGAGAGGGGAAAACAGANGAAATGGGTCTCATGCACATAACCGGCCACCGCGATGCCCCTCCCGCAAAAGTGGGCGTTGCAGTCACAGATCTGACCACAGGTCTCTACACCTCAAACTCCATCCTCGCATCCCTGATCCAACGCGGCATCACCGGCAAAGGCCAATGGATAGACGTCTCGCTGTCAGACTGCCAAGTCGCCACCCTCTCCAACCTCGCCTCTTCACACCTCATCAGCGGCAAACCAGATTCTGGACGCTGGGGCACAGCTCACCCTTCCATTGTTCCCTACAAAGGGTTTGAGACTCAAGACGGTAGTATCATGCTGGGTGGCGGCAACGATCGACTATTCGGCGTGCTTTGCGATCGCCTGCAAAAGAGCGAGTGGAAAGCCGACCCAAAATTCGTTACTAATGCGGACCGAGTCCAGAACAGAGATTTGCTGGAAGAGCTGATTACTACAGTCACCAAAACAAAGAGTACGCAGCAGTGGTTGGATGTCTTTGAGGGCAGTGGGATGCCCTATGCAGCTGTCAATGACATTGAAGGCACCATGAAGCATGAACATGGTAAGTCTTTTGCTCTTCACCATACTCACAAGTTGTTTTTGCTCTGCTGACAAGAGATGATAGTGTTGGCGAGAGATATGGTAAAAACCATTGAGCATCCTACCTGTGGGCCTATCAAGCTTGTCAACACACCAGTCAAGTTTTCGGAGAGTACGCCGAGTATTCGGTCTGCGCCGCCTACTTTGGGACAGCATACGAGTGAGGTGTTGTTGCAGCTGGGATATACCGAGGAGCAGGTCCAGGAGTTCAAAAGTCAGGGTGTGGTCGCCTGAGTGTGAGAAGAATGGCAGACTTTTATCTGTCTTGTTCGAAATAACAAGACATGCTTCATCTTGATGCTTAACATTCCTGAAGTTCGAGAAAGCAAGAACGAATAATTTTCTGTTGCAGCTCATAAATGCATTATGCCATAAGCCTTGTCGTAGATCAAGCTTACAATCATCTATCTTTTGTTTGTTTCGAACCATCGTCCCAATTCGAAACTTTTTACTCCATGCTTTGCTTTGATTATAGGACCAGCCTAGATAGCTTTGTGATGGCTTTTGCAGATTAGTATGAGCTGTGGAGTGCGCCCATGTCGTTGCATCTGGTTATCTTGTAGCTCTGTTTCATTGCGATAATTTACGTGTTTTCTTCTTCTGCGTCGTGCGTATTTTTTTTGCAAGAAGTCAAGATAACTATTTCTCCTTTTCTATAAAGTGAGAATGCTTACTATCACAGCAAATCCATATCACACCTTTCACCATCCTTACATGTCTTGCATTTCTCCGCATTTCGTTTCGAGATGCAGAATATATGAAAAACAAACGACAGGAAATAGTGTTAATGAGAATGATTCAATGGACTGTGATGTTTGAGGACTTTTGCTTGAACGTTTCAAACTTTGAGCTATACTTGCTGCTTTTTTGACTAGTCGTATTTCCCTCCGCCCTCGCCTTGTCATTATTTCCCTGATCGTGTTGAAACTTTTTCTTTTCGGATGATCATTTCATTGCTCGGATTGCTGCCTTTGAGGGTTTCTGTTGTTACATGCCTTTTTTTTGTTTCTGTGAATTTTTTGGATGGTTGGACTTTGTGTGACTAGGAGACTTGGTTGCACTCTTTTTTTCGTTATTGTTTGGCCGTTGTTTTTGGTGTTTGATGTGAGTTGATGTGGGTTGATAGAAACATTCATGTGCTTTGTGTGGCTGTTCCCCTCCTTCCAATTTCGTGATTTTCCTTGTTGCAGGGCTTGAGTGGATGCTTGTTGACTTGAGACTCAAAGCTTTGGGACTTCGGGATACTTGTGGATAGGTAAGATAATCTCTTGTCGATCGAGAATGTGTGTGATGATGATGATGATGAGGAAATGAAGGCGAAGGGCTTAAATGACCATCTCATCATCAACATTTTCGTTAGCCGGCATCATCTCATCCTCATCTTCTTTCTTGACTTCGCGGGTCTCCTTCTGCTTTCCCTTACCCTTGGTCTTGGTGACTGTGAGTGCCTTATCTCCAGCTCCTCCATCTGCATCCGCCGCATCTGCAGTCAAGTCCACAACTTGCTTGCTGCCTTCCTCATCCTGAACCTTGATTTCAGGAGTAATGACAGTGTTGATGTATGCATGCTGGAGACTGAAATCAATAGCATCACCATTACCCTCTGCACCATCATCCATACCAGGAAACTTTCCTTTCTCATCTCCAACCTCAATCTTTGGACCTTTGGAGCCAAATTTTCTCTTCTTGGCGATGTGGGTGGGGGTAAAGGCGGAGAAGTCTTCTTCGTCATCGCTGTTGTTGTCGTGCATGAGGGTTGTGATGGTGTGAGTTGCTGAGAGAGCCTTTCCGCCCTTTCCACTTCCTTTGCCGCTTGCCTTCGTGGCAGAGGCAGAGGGAGTCTTAGTGGGGGCAGTGTGTTTGCGAGAGCTAGGAGTTTTAGGGGCGAAAGATGCGGCTTGGGCTTTGATCTTGGAGAGACGGTGGGTGATGGCTTTGGGNNGTGACGTCTGTATTGCTGTCAGTGGTTCCCAAAGCAAGCAATAAGCAGCAAGAAACAGAAAACCACAAGGCGCCATAACAAACCCAAAACAAGAGCAGGGGAACAGAAAGAAGAGAAACTCACCTTCTCCCATCAACTTGGCAATTCTCTCGTTCTGTGCGCCGGAAATCTTGACATCGTAGACTGCCATGACAACAGTGAACAACTGTTTCCATTGTCAGCATGTATCCCATATTCACCTTCGCCTCCTCCGCTTCTTCTTAGTCCCGATGAATACAAAGAAGCCAGAGGACAGAGCAAAGCAAGACAAGAACTCACCTTGGCATCAGCCGCAGCATCCCAGCTCATAGGCATTGTTGCGGTGTGTGTTCTTGACGTAGACTGCAAGTACGAACGTTTGCTGGTACCTGGAACGTTTGATAGTGGAGTAGAGTTGCGAGCAAGAGATAGAGGAAAAGAAGAGGTAGAAGTGAGGCGCTGTCAGTGTCGTGTTGCAGTTATGTGAAAGTGAAACTGGAGTGAACGGGTCATCGTCGAGGTAACTCTGCGTCAAGGAGAGTACCAACACTTTTGGCTCTGGTTGAAGAAGCAGAAAACTGCACCAAGAGAGAAGAACTCGTGCTATGTAGCAGAGAAAAAGGTGGTGATGTGGGGGAGATGCAGGAAGAGGGAAGACCTGATTAGAAAAGAGGAAGTTATGGAAGGTGGGGAGTCAAGAGTGGTGATGAAGAGAAAAGTGAAGAGAGTGTTGCAACGTCGAAGCAACACCGTGGAGATGTGTTGTTACTGATGCAAGGCTCGACAGGACCTCGTGAAATCCGAAACTGGTTTCTACGAGTGTGAGCAGTTGCCGAGACCACATAACAGACTCGGAGACTCACAATAGAAGATGTGCCTGTAACACATCGAAGTCAAACGACACAGCACTAGTGGTTGTGTACGAAAGTATTTCCGAACAATGTGAATAACTGAATTTCAATGGTATCTTTTACTCAACAAACGACTGTACTTGCAAAGCTCCTTCCCATGCAAACAATTCTTTGCTTCCCGGGTGTGCTATCTAAAGAAGTGAACACAATCAGAAACAAGAAATTTTACATCACCTCTCATCTTCTGTGCGGACCGGGTGGTGGGAAACCGCCTCCATATCCGCCTGTTGAAGATCTACCCATCATTCCAGACGGGTTTCGATAATCATATCTCATCCTCTCCTCATCTTCTTGTATACGTCTGATGTGCATCTCTTGTTCGTATTGTTCTCTGTTTCTGGCATCACGGTAACTTTGATCAGCCTCGATACGTGCTTGTTCACGCAGAGACAGCATTTGAGGTGGAGGTCCCGAAAGAGGCTGTTGCTGGAATGGCTGGGGTGTACGGTGTTGGGCGAAGCGTTGCTGTTCTTGTTGTTGGTGTTGATGGAATTGATCTTCGCGCTCTTTGTACTGTCGGTCCACTTCCATGCGATGCTCGCGTTCACGACTCATATGGAACTCTCTCTTGTTGCTGTTGCTGCTGTTGTTGTCTCAGCATAGACATCTCTTCGCCACGACTAGGCTGTCTCTGGTGCATCCNNCACTGTGAGATGAACCGCCGGAGCTGTTGTGACGATGGCTATACTGGTTTTGCTGATGAGCCTGCATCTGCTGCATGTGCGATGGTCCACCGTGGGGCTGGGAGTATGGGTTGGATTGCATGATCTGAGATGGTGCTTGAGCTGTTTGTGCCTGAGTCATGTGCGACAATCCAGATGGGCCCTGAGGTTGCAGCTGACTAGGTGTCATTGGTCGGCCACCAATCGATGGAGTTCGAGAGTGATTCATGTAAGGATGAGTGTTTGGTGGTGGCGATGGGTTCGCTCTTGACTGAGGGTTGAGGCTACCCAAGTTCGCACGGTGCGAGAAGTATGGTCTGACGTCACGCTCGAGGGGTGCTGGTGGATGAGGTGAGCTGGAAGCCAAGTTTTGACCCATAGGTGGACGTGATTGCCACTCCGGTTGTCTTGATCCGACCGGCGTGCCTGATCTACCAGTCATGAGTTCATGCTGAGCGGCTCGAGTTGGCGCATGGGAAGTTGGCTGAGGGTACGATGCACGTTCGTCATACTCCTGTCTAGATCCAGGTGTCTGGTTGAATACTTCTCTTCTGGAAGGGAATATGGTCGAACTTGGCCCAGAAGGCGCAACACTCAGCGTGGACGGTGTTGGTGATTGTGTGAATGGCGTTGCCTGATCTGCAACTCTCTTCTTTTGACGAGGCTCTTCTGGCTCAGAGTTGAGCAAAGATGCCAAATTAGACGTCTTACGAGGCTCGGCGGAGGGTCCTGTAGTAAGAGACATGGCAGGCTTGACGACCGATGGAGCAGGCGACGGTGCTGGTACTGAGCCAGGTCGGTACATCGGCTGCTCTTCCCTCTTTGGTGGAGATGGCACGTGGGCTCTGAAAGGAGGGTGCATAGTGACAGCGGGAGACGGCATCGGTCCAGGAGAGCCCAAAATGTTTCGGAACATTGCGGGTCCAGCACGAGGGTGTGCAAGTGATGGCATGCCTGGTGTACCAGAGCGCTCGTCTCTTTCTAGGGGTCTGTCCAGCATTGACAACTGGGGAGATCCGGTTGGTGCAGAAGTTTGAGCAGCAAGGGGTTGGAACAACGGATGTTGAACGACTTGTGGCACATGCTCTTGAGAAGCTCGTTTCTGAATAGACAAGGCCCGTTCTTGCTCTTCCTTGAGATTTCTGACAAATTCCGAGGTCAGATGGGATAAGTTTTGATGCATGAGACCAGGTGGTGTTGGCTGCTGTTGGTGCATCAAAGAGGGCGACGGCTGTTGAGCGGGACGCTCCGAGCCCGGCAGAGTGGGTCGTCGCTCCATTCTAGATTCGGAGAAGAACCCCATCTTCGGACCAGAAGAAGATATGCTCGCACGTGGTTGTGCAGATGGACCGGGTTTGCTAAGAGCAGGAGATCCATGAGGCTGAAGCGGAGTAGGTGCCGCTCTTTGCGGAGCTGCAGACGTCGGTTGCGCAGCCATTGAGAATCTGTATTGATGCTGGAACTGCGAGGAAGACTGGGAGAGAGTTGAGGGCTGTGTTGGCGGAACAGGATCGATGTCCATAACCTCACCCTGTGATCCAGAAGCTGTTCTGGGCAGACTCGGTCCAGGATTGTCATAGCGTCTCTTGTTGATTGGTGTAGGCGTTGGCGGAACGCCCATGTCCTCACCTCGATCACGACGAGCATTCGCAATATTAGCGGCATCGACAACATCGGAGCGATTTCCACTCTCGACAAGTCTCTGGTAGTAATTCTTGACCTATGAATAGATTAGCAGCTGCAAGTTGCGGTTGAATGAAACTCTACACACCATAGTCTGAGTTTTGGTGCCCATGTGGTTGGCAATTGCGCCAAAGTCAGTACCGAAGTGGGAGATGAACTTGACAAAATCCGTTTGCTCTGGTACAGACCAGTAGCTTGATGCACTAGATCTCTGCATGGGTGTCTGTGCAGGAGCACGAGTTCTTTCTGCGGGATCGTTCGTGATCTGTGCTGGGAGTGGATCATGCGCGTACTCGACATGTTGAGGTCCGCCGATGGCTCTGGTACCGGTGAAAATTCCAGTAAGAAGAGCGGCATCCTCCAATTGTTTAGCACGGGCGAAATCATCCGAAAGAGCGACTTCCTTATCGATCCCGGCCGGTGATGTGACAGAAGTAGTAGATGAAACCAGCGTTTGCCTACCTCGCTTCTGCGGTTTGTCGCCGGCAGCTGTGGTTTTGCGACGCTTCGCTGGTTTTTCAGAACCGACCTCACCAGTGGCAGGCATTTTCTTATTGGTAGTGGTCGAGACAGCGGCAGTCTTGACTTCAGGGTCCTTCTCGGCTGTGTATGCGGTGCGAGTTGCTGCGCGTCTCGGTCTTCCAGTCTCGGTAAGCATTGGGCCGGAAGAGCTATCTTCCTCTCCGGGCAGTTTTGGCAGATCAGACATCATTTGAGGACCTCTTGCGCGACCTGTCTTGCCGCCCCGACGGCCACCACCTTTAGGCTTGCGTTTTTGCTTCTCCTTGAAGCGACCGTCCCACTTGTACTTGTAATAATGATGGATGCAATCGGCATATGACCGACCCGGAAGTTGAGCAGCGATCTCGCCCCATTGTTTTGGCCTTTCCTTGAAGAGCTCCACAAAACGTTTGTGCTCGGCTTCGGTGAAGGTGTCAAATTCTGGTTCATATCCAAAAATCTCTGTGAGACAGATGGGATCCCTGTATCGATTCATGTTCCTAAAGATTCTTTTNNTTTCTTTTGAAGCTTGGTCCCACGTCTCTGGCGGGATAGCTTCTTTCTCAAGATCGATCTGAGCCCGTCTAGACTCTCGTTCAACCTTCTCCTGTTCGAGTCTGGCTGTCTCTTCCGACTGCTTCAGAACCTGTTGTATATCATATTCACTACTGAACTTATGCAGTCTGCCGCTTCGAGATTCAGGAGCAGTGTTTTCCAGGACGGGGCTTGACTCAATATCAAGGCCGAGCTCGACAGACATCTGTCTCTCCTCGGACTCTTTGCTTGCTCTTTCACGATCAAGCAGCTGAGTTTCCAGTTGCCAGGCACGGTATTTTTCGAGATACTGCTCATGCAGGTCTTTCTGCAGAATCTTCTCTTCCTCGGCCTGCGCTTGGTAGTGCATGATCAACGCTGGCTTTGCAGCATGTAGACGTGCCATGTTCTCGTGGAAAGCACCCAGGTCTGATAGGGGAGTTAGAGGTGCCTTGGCCAGGTAAGGTAGAGTGATGGTCTCGATGCTTCGTTTGGGTTCAGGGGTTATGAAGTCCAAGTCCTCACTACCATCCATGTCAATGTCGTCATTCTCATTGGCCTCGGCAGACTGGAGTGCTCGATCAGGTTCAGATTGCTTGTAGGCTGTTAGAATAGNGGGAACAGTCACGGTTTCTGTTTCGTCAATCTGCTCCTTCTTCGGTGTGATGAGATCTGTTCCAATATCTTCTTGAGTTCTCGGCGATGGTGAATACAATGGTGAAACAACTGGTGCAGATGCTTCTGATGTTTCCATGCCTTCCATGATATCATCCTTGGCTTCTGTTGAGGTCGACTCTTGAGCGGTGGGAAGGTCGTGGACAGTAATGTTGGCAAGCCTGGCAATCTGCTCCAGAGGAGTAGTCGCTCTATACTGCCTAGCATTCAAATCGATCATCTGGGCTTCCAGATGTGCTTTTTGCCTTTCGAACTTAGCCTTGCTTTGAGCAAAGTCTTCTTCGTCGAGATCCATGCCTTCTTCGTCACTAATGAAGTCCTCAGACGACTCGGCAGTTGCTAGATCGGCATCCGCTGCAAGGTCAGATTGAACAGTTTCACCAGGGCTAGGCACACTGTACTCCTTTTGGAATGGGGNGTTGTTGACGGCATTGGCATCAGACATCCTCCGTTCGGGTGACACAGGTGCTGTCTTGAAGGCACGGTCATCTTTGGTTTCTTCCGCTCTCATAGATGAGGGATCTGAGATTTGACGGTGCATGTTCTGTGAGGAAGTCTTTGGAATGAACTGTTGCGACTTTTCATCACCATTCAAGTCTCTCTTGGCGGGCACTGTAGCCTCTCTGTATTGAGGAGCACCAGGTCTTATCCATTGGTTCCATGCGGGCGCTCTTGGAGCTCCTGGAGGAACACGCGAAGGAGCAAGGCCATTTCTATCCATTGGTCTGTGAAGAGGTTGTCCACGGTCCACTGAGGCTCTTGGAGCCATGGGTGGCCCGCGGATGGCCTTGGGAGCGGTCGGAATGTTGGGATTCTGCATAATAGGAGATGTGCTGAACGCATGTGTATTGCGTGGGCCGCTGGGCGCTGACGGAGGTGGTGTACCAAGTCTGGGTGGTGCCATATCCAGTCGTGGAGCTCTTCCGTCTTGCACGTTGCNTAGAGCTGGATTGTGAGGGGGTGTAGACACCTGGCTAGACAGAGTCTCCAAGGGTTTGATTGGGGTCATCTGGGCCATTTGAGCGACAGGAGGTCCCGAGGTACGAGGTGACGTTGGCGTGTTGTTCACATCTGGCTGGAAAGAACCCGAAAGGCTACGTCCCTCGCGGACCGCTGCTGCAGCAAATTGCCCACCTGCTCTATCATCTGTTCGCAGAGCCCATGGTCCGGTAGGAACTGGAGGCTGTGGCGCAGATGAGTTCCTAGCCTTTGGCGCAGAAGGTGCTCTATCAAGAGGTGGTTCTCTAGGAGCACTTGGAGGGGCATTCTCAAGTGCTCTGGGCGCTCTAGGAGCAGCAGGTGGTGGTGCCGCGAGTTGTGCTTTGGGGGCAGTGGGAATGGTCTTGACGCCGGGAGGAGATGGGACTGGCGGCTTTGCAGGGGTGGCTGGAGGACGATTTTCGGGCGAAGCTTTCCACACATTTGAAGTAGGGCCACTATATGGCTGAGACTTGAAAGATAGAGATCCGAAAGCAGGCACTTGGGGTGCTGATGGTGGTGGTGATGAGGCACGAGATCCATAACGAGCAGCTGAAGACTCGACGCGGCCAGCCAGAAGATCATTGGGTGGTAGAGGCATCGATGGCGGTGCATTCTGAGGCGGCACATCACGTCGAAGAGGCTCCTTGGCTCCAGACAAGGATGACATCGAGGGTCTTCGCATTGCGAGATCATCTCTCGAAGACTCGAAAGGTGGCACGCGCTCAGCCGGAGGTTGCGTTAAGGGCACTTGTTGGTGAGGAGTAGGCGGGCGTGAGTCGAAGCGGCTGGATGCAGGCTCTCTTCTAAAACGATCAGGTTCGCGCTCGCGGTCATCACGATCGAGCCAGCGATCGTCTTCGCGTCTCTCGGGACGCCAATCATCTCTGTCAGTGCGAGATACGCTTCCCCATCTCGTGGGCGGTGATCTGTCTCGGGGTCTGAATGTGTTGCGGTCGTCTGCAGGTCCGCGGCGATCACGGAAGCCGAAATCTCCTCGGCCCCTTCCTCGGCCTCTGCCGTTGAAGCCACCCCTACCGAACGGAGGCTGACCAAATGGAGGTGCATCCGAGTAACCAGGCCCAGCATTGATGGGTCCGTCTCTGGAGTCGCGGCGACCTCTACCCAGGTCGAGATCACGAGGTGGAATAGGTCCATCTCTGAAGCCCCTTACAGGTGAACGAGCTCTGGGAGACGTAGGTCTTGGTCTGCGATCGAATTCGCGTTCTCTGAATGAGCGGTCAGTTCCAAGAGGTGGTGCGTCTCTTAACTCTCTAAATTCCGGTCTTGGTGGTGCGCCTCTGCCGCGAGGTCCAAGTGGTGCTGAGGTGCTAGTTCCTGGGCCCGGGCCTGAGCCTGGTGGTCCTCTGGGGCTGTCATTGAAGGTCTTGGGACCTCTTGNGGGATCCAGTCCCCGGCCGAAGTCTCCGTGTCTGTTGTTATTGTTGCTGTTGAATCCAGGATTCGGTGGTCCATTCGGTCTCCATCCATCCTGATACCTCGGCGGCGATCGCGACCGAGTACGAGGTAGATAGCGGGACTCGTGTACCGGAGGAAAGCGTGACGACATACTATTAATGTACAGCACAAAACATTATCATGGAGGAGAATAGATCGTGGGGCACGTGCTGCGTCAACGCGTGTTGCGCGGTTGGGTGATGGAAATGGATTGGTGATGAACCAGAATCGTCGAAAAACCAGTGTGTGCAATTGATGGTGCTTGCGCGAGCTGTCAAAGGAGTGGAATTATTAGTGGTATGCGCGGTGAAACTTGCAGTCGAGGCGTGGCAAGATTTGGCGTCAGATCTAAACGCCAAGAACTCCGCGAACTGATCCGCGCTTGTGGGCCTTCGAAGACAAGGCACCTCGAATCACCCGTGTCTGTGTAACAATTTCACCCTCAACTTTCAACACCACGACAAGATGACCTTGAGGACTCAAAAAGCGGCGTCCGAGCTTTCCTTGAGACGATAAGGTAGTGAAAGTTGACGAGAGTTACTATTGGGAGAAATTTGACAAAAAGAGTCGAGGAAATGGCCGGATCTCGAACGATCACAACGAAAGAGGCTGGCGGGGTGGTCACTTGGCTATCGAAAAGAAGCGATAATGATGCCGAGTCCGATTTTTGATGTGCCGGTAAGTCCTGAGGTCGTCTGAGCGAGATGGAGGTGTTTGGCTGGAGGATGTCGAAAGACAGGAGAAGGAAACAGAACGTGTAGAGTAGGCGTGCGGAGCGAAAGCCAAACTCTATGTCATGCTGATTGGCCGGTGCTTTGGCCGGTGCTTAGTTTCACGCATCTCGTGGATAGTACACTAACCCGTGAACCGTACGCTCGGGCGGAATGCCTGGGCTAGAGTGAAAATCTAATCATCGCGTTGGTTGACGTCTTTTTGAGCAAAGAACCAGATCGTACAAACAGCCCGATATACGTCCAGTGTTTTACACACGAATGCGCGATAGATATGTAGCAGCACTGATTGCAAGAACGAGGGGCTGGTCGATCACATATGTCATTTGAAGCACCTTAACGGCTATGAAGCTCAAAAGTCTCGGCTGCGACATCTGCAAGCCCAGGCAAGCCAGGAGCAGGGATTTGCGGATCGAGATGTTGATGATCCTCGACTCAGTAGGTATTTGTCCATCCTATCAACCTTCCACCTTCGATGTTCCCTTACAGCATATGACCGTCACTGTAGAGCATATATAGGAGCTTGCACAACAAGATTGAATTGCAATCGAATCTTGATGTGAATCGTTTTTGGCGTCGAACCGTCATCAAAAGTTAGCTTGTGCAGCATGCGTGCCGAGCCGCTTGCATTTAGAGTGAGCTGTCGCGCGTTAGTAAGCCTCGAAGTTCCAGGGTTCTCGAAAATCTCCTAGACCAACAGTCACGCCAGCACCAGAAAGATAGGTAGTCGCCGCCGACAAGCACCACGTCCTCATTCTCGCGTTCGATACCCGTACACACTCGCTCATACAACGCTACCCTCGCAACCATGACTGCGCCGACTGGAGCTCAAGATGCTGTCCTCCGACCTTCCGACCCCGTACCCGAAGGAGCCATTCCTGTGACTGGACTCGATTTCGACAACTTCGCCAACCGCAACATCACCGCAGCCGAGATGGTAGAAAACATGACCAACATGGGTTTCCAAGCAAGCTCAGTCGGACAAGCAACAAAGATCATCAACGGAATGGTAAATCCATCTCGAGACTCCGAGACCGACAAGCCGACTAACTCGAGGACGACANNGCGTGAATGGCGTGATGAAGAGACGGGGCAAGGCACAACTATCTTCCTGGGATACACATCAAACCTCATTTCGTCTGGTCTGCGAGAGACTCTGCGGTGGTTGGTACAGCACAAGCATGTTTCGGCCATTGTCACAACTGCTGGAGGTGTTGAAGAAGACTTCATCAAGTGTTTGGCCCCGACATACCTGGGTGCCTTCTCCACGCCCGGAGCATCTCTGAGAGCCCAGGGCATGAACAGAATCGGCAACTTGATCGTGCCCAACGATAACTACTGCGCGTTCGAGGACTGGGTCGTACCGATCCTGGACAAGATGCTGGAAGAACAAGAGTCATCCAAGGGCACAGAGGACCCCATCTATTGGACTCCTAGTAAAGTCATCAACAGACTCGGAAAGGAGATCAACGACGAGCGCTCCGTATACTACTGGGCATGGAAGAATGACATTCCCGTCTTCTGCCCTGCTCTGACGGACGGAAGCTTGGGTGACATGCTGTACTTCCACACGTTCAAGGCTTCACCAGCGATGCTGCGTATCGATATTGTTGAAGACATCCGTAAGATCAACACAATCGCAGTCAGAGCCAAGCGTGCAGGCATGATCATCCTGGGAGGCGGCATCGTCAAGCACCACATCGCCAATGCTTGCCTCATGCGCAACGGAGCAGAGAGCGCCGTCATCATCAACACAGCCAACGAGTTTGACGGAAGCGACGCAGGCGCACGACCAGACGAGGCCGTCAGCTGGGGCAAGATCAAGATAGACGGCGAGAGCGTCAAGGTAAGTCACGGCGGCTGAATGCAGCAGATGATTGGAAGATGCGTGCTGACACAAGACAACCTGCAGGTCTACGCCGAGGCGACGGTTGTGTTCCCTATGATCGTTGCAGCAACATTTGCCAAGGTGGCTTGAACGTTTCCATGAATACGGGAAGATAAATTGGGAGAGGCACAACTTGAGCCACCCAAGGCAAACTGCAGTCCAGGCTGCATGGGGACTGCCAGACAGGTTTGTCCACCGAATGCGAGTATGCGTTTGAGAATGAAACACTTCTGAGCGAACGGGTGCAGTGCAGGCAAGGTGCATGGGTTTGTCCTCTCCTTCCACGGTTCAAATTTAACCAATGAGCAGGGCCAGGCCAGGCTGACGAAGGATTAGGCGCGAGCCGAACCGCAGACCTTAGCGCCCGCGCGGCAGGGCAAATCGATGCACGTGCCATGTCAAAGCCGAGGTCGGAAGCATAGCGGTACCTTGATGAGCATCTGCTCTTCCTTGATAAGAGCCGTTGCTGCTGCCTTGTCCCATAGGTCACGACGATCATTTCATGGGACTAGGAATAGACAGAGTATTCAAATGACATAACAGTCCTAATGTGAGAAGCTGCAAGGTCCTTCAAAGTTCCTGCTTGGAAACATGTCGAGCTTCGAATGTTGGATATGTTATGGCAGGCGATAGCTGTATATTGCTTAGTAGCTTGGAATCCGACGAACACGCTCTTCGACTGTCTGAATGGAGAAAAGATGATTGCCCTTTACCAGTGTCGCAGGTGCATGTATGTGCCTGTCTGGCGCTGGAATGGCGTGGCTGCAGAAGCGGGGATGACCTGATTGCACATGCAGCGCATGTGAAACCAAAAGTTTGGTTGGATCAGAGCTGTTCTTGGCCAGAAGGAGAACAGTCATTAAAGAGACACCGCACGGCAACTTTTAGTTGGCCTTGTCTGCTTTGCTGTGGTTTGTCGTTTGGTGCCTGCCTTCCCTGACGCGTCGCCTTCACTATGGCTGCCACGCTCACTCAATCACCGCACGCGCTGCATGCGCAAACGACAAGTCCGATTTACAACGCTTCTACCTACGAAACACACGACGACTTGGAAGTTCACACAACGAATCCGCCTCTCACATCTGTCATCATGGATCAACATATCAATACTGGAAGCCGTCTCACTCTACCTCCCTTATCCCACATCAACGACAACGACTCAATCATGGAGGGCGCCGAAGACACTGCTGGCGGTACATCACCTGTGGCTCAGTCGCATCATACTTTTGGAGTAAGTCTTCCTGGTTGTTTGCCTGCTGCCGACTCTCTATGTTTGTCGTACTGCACAGCGTCTTTAGCTGTGCAACTTGATCTATGGGCATGCGACATTGCAGATCTGCAAGGCTTATGTTCGCTTCTGCATTGGCCTTCCACTTCTCTGGTCAGAGCGAACTACCGACTAACATATTGTAGAACTCACCTGCTCCCGATACACCCACCACGCATGTCAACGTCTTTGATGTTCCGGACGCTGTCGACGCACCTTCACCCGTACCCGAACCGCTCTCGCCTGTTCGTCCACCTCCACCACCAGCCTTGACACCCGCCCACGGAGGGTCAATTGACGGGGATGAAGAAGAGGACGACGAGGATGATGCTAGAAGTCATATCGGCGACGAGCGAGCAAGAAGCTTCTATCCCTTCCAGGAAGACAAGAGTATTCCAGATGCCGAGGAGCTGAGGAACATACGAGCGAACGTCGAACACAGTGCTCTGGACGACCTTCATTGGCAATCGGAGACCTTCTTCGATTTACAAGATCCCGAATTCGTGCCCAGAGAGCAGGGCAAAATTGAGTGGACAGTCAAAGACTTCAACGGTACAAAGGACAACCCTAGAAAGAGTCTCCTGCTCGCTTCAAACATCGTTCGTGTCGGTGGCTACGACTGGAGGATCAAATTGCTGCCACATGGCAACATGCAAACCGATCGTCTTAGTCTGTACGTCGAAAATGTCTCGGTTCAGTCATCAACGTCGCAGGAGTGGCCAGAGGATCAGCTGCCTCTACCTCTACTAGGCATCACCAAGGTTATGAAACCCATGTCTGTCGCTGCGCAGATATCAATTCTTATCTACAACCCGGAAGAGCCTCTTGTGAACGAGTTCAAGGCAGATGCCTCTCAGTTCTCTCCAAAATATCCTGACCACGGCTGGACTCGCTTCACGAGCCTGCCATGGTATCAAATTCATCGTCGCTCTTATGCTCAGCGACAGCCTCTCCTCCGCAATGACACTCTAGCCATCAAAGCATTCATCCGTGTGATCGATGATCCCACTGGCTGCTTGTGGGCTCCCAAAGACTTGCCAAAGCTAGCTTTGACTGCCCTGCATCCATTTTCCGACGACTGGCGCGAGTCCGCGATCTTCCCCGTGTTGGCCTTGTGGCTGCATTTGCGTCCTTTTCGCCAGGTGCTGTACAAGCTCGGAACCATCGATTTGTTCGCCAACAAGGGTGACAGCATAGTCACTGAGCTCCAGTGGATCCTGTCGCGTATGCGATCCAGAGTCGATTACAAGAAAGGTCTTACCCCTTGTAATGGAAATTTCATCAATGACCTCCTTTTGAAAAGAGGCCCCCACAGGCGCATTCATGCTATGGATGCCATGCAGATTATGGATGCAATCCTCACTGACATGAAAGTTGGACTCGAAGAACACAAAGACGCTCTCGAGAACCTAACCAATCTGTTCGGAACAGACTCCTTCTCTGGCAATCGGTTGACTAAACGATCGATTGTTGGTAAGACTTCGATGCAAGAAATCGTTGACGAAGATCTACCTGAAGTGCTCCTTGAAAGCGAAATTCTCACTCTTGAACTCGAGCGTCAGGTCTTCGATTCGGGAAAACGCATTTGGAAGAAGCGTCTCGACAAAGTGCGTCTGGACGATCAGATCACAGTTGCAGACGGTTCCACATACACGCTGTATGGTTTTGTCGCGCATGAAGGGTACCTGCGCAACGGCGAATACACAAGCCATTTCCGCCCTGGTGGTCTCGGCGGTCTATGGTATACATACATGCACAATAAGGACCCTGTATGCCAAACCAGAGCACAGGCCATTGCATCAAGGGAAGGTGTTTTAGCTACCTCGACAGACTCTTCTGTAGCTATCGAAGAGCCAGTTGTATCTTCTGACTGCCCTATCGACTACATTCATCCTCAAGATCAGGCTGATGCGGTAGCCTATGTGGTTGTCTACGTGCGCAATCCCGACACTTTTGACCTCGCTGCGAGGGAGCCATGGGATTTGCCACAGTGGGTTCTCAACTTTTACCATCCAAAGCTCGGAACGGGTGACGCTGAAAGCGTGAACGAGAGTGTCATGTATGAGGACACAACATCAGACGGCGAAGACGAGGAAATGAACGACCCTCCCACTTCCCAGACTCCCACAGCACAGTCACCAGCCGATGTTCTGGAGGAGGTCACGATGAATTACCTCTCAAACCCTTTCTACGAAGGACATGTCAACAAACGCTGCGAATATCACGGCTATGGCCACCTGATGTACCTCAACGGCGACGAATACTTTGGCAGTTTCAGTGAATCTCAGCGCTCCGGATATGGCAAGATGCTTTATGCAAACCGCGATACTTACGACGGCCAATGGGCGCAAGACCAGCCACATGGCGAGGGTACCTACACATACCATCGTACTGGCAACGTCTACACCGGCAACTGGCAGGAAGGTAAGAGATTCGGCACGGGGACCATGCACTACAAGGTCAGCGAAGAGGAGGCCAAGCTGTGTAGAATTTGCTATGGGCAGGAGGCAGATGCAGCATTCTACAATTGCGGACACGTATGTGCTTGCGTTGAGTGTGCGAGACGATTGGAGGATTGTCCTGTCTGCAGACGCAGGATCAAGGATGTGGTCAAGCTGTTTTATTCTACTTGATTTGGTGCAAAACGGGGCAGCATACGGCGTTAGATATTGGTAGTTTTGCTTTCTCTCTCATCGAAAATGTAGCAGTATTCTTTCGCTATCAAAACACACAGTCGCTTTACAAACAGGAACGTGGCTACGAAACAACCTCCAGATAATGACAAGTCCATGGCTAGGAAGTTTCGTGCATCTTTACAGCTCACAGTATCGACAGTCAAGAAAGGGGTTGGGCAAGGAAGAGAGCCAGGTCTTCTTTATGTGACGTTCAAATTGAAAGTAGGCAATAGATGGGAGTATATTCAGCCATTCACGTGACACAAGTGAAACGACTTCCAATAGCTCTATGATGTCGCACAATCGAGGAGACGCACCTGCGATAGCCATCAAATTGACAAGCATCATCATCAACATCGGAAAGCCAAAAATGTCCGCTTATGTTCGTAACGCCCTACTTGTATCTCTGAGCGCGTATGCCGTGTACGCGCTCCTGATCTTTGGCGACAAGAACGGCACACTATCGCTCGCTCGAGAAGCATCTGCCCTCAACCAGTTACCTGGATCAGACGCGACATACCCGACAGAATTCACCGGTATTACTGCACTAGACAAGTTTCTCAAAGGACCCACTACATTCTTCTGGCCCATGGTGAATGGAAACGTGCCCGGGTCTTCACTGATGTGTTTTTACTTTGCGGGACAGGGTGTTGCTGCTTGGGTGTTGATTGTGCTTGAAGGACTACGCGAGCAAAATATCAAGAAATGGGGGATTGTGTCCTTTACGACTAGTTTCGGGATGTTGTTTCAAGGGCTGGGGATTGCTGTTGTTGGACCTTTGTTTTTGNNCTTTGCGCCGCTGGGGGGACGGTGGTGGGATGTGGGGTTTGAGCGGAAGAGATGGAAGATTGATGCCGTTGTCTTGAGTATGGTTGGTGGGTTGTTGGTGCCGACTGTGGTTATGTCGTTGCCTGCGCCTGGCGTGTTGAGTGTTGGGCATAAGATTGACGCTATTCGTGTGTGGCAGTTNTTCCCTTTGCTTTGTTATGTCGGTATGTGGATCTGGACGCCTGTTGTACGCTTCTTTGCATCTACCCAAGACACTCCTGTCGACAAGGGACGCAGATTGCAGGTGCAGGCATCGCGACGCATCTACGCCTTTGGACTCTTCGCTGCCACACTCACTCACATTGGTGCCATCTGCATATCCCTGCTGGCAACAATATCCCCTCACCTCTTTGCCAAAAACGTGGCCTTGTCTCTGCGTCCGAGCAATCTGTTCATGCCCGTGTGGCCAACCACTGCCCTAAAAGTGGCCACTCTGGAGCAAGGAGCACATATTTTCTTGCAGTGGGATATGCTAATCATGTTTTGCACTTTTCTGATCTGGACTTTTTGGGCAAGAGGGCACGTAGAGTCATCGTTGTTGCGTAAAGTCCTGGTGACGGTTCGTGGTCTTGGGTACTGTGTGCTTGTTGGGCCTATTGGCGCGAGTCTGCTGGCCATGTGGGAGAGGGATGAGATGTTGTTTGAAGAGGCCTGTGAAGAAACAGCCTCTGGAAAAAGAATGGAGTCCTAAAGTAGAGAGGGTTGTGCCATCAATGTGGAAAGCAGTACATATAGTACAAAGAGTTTTTAAAGCACGTCTACTATCTCTCTGTCGCTGATTCCTCGTTCACCTTGTAACCTTTATGCTGCCCTCTATCGTACCACTTCCCCGTCTCTTCCCAAATACTTACCTCTCATGTCTTGACTTGACTTGCCATCTCATCTATGACCTAGGTTCTCAGTCACGTTTCCCATTATTCTGATTCTACTACACGTTCCCGGATAAAGCCAGAATCACAAGGGCAGAAACACATACAGGTATATACCACAAAAGTGTCACCTTGTAGCAAGAACCACGGCAAGTGTATTGATCGTTTGTAAAAGACAGAGGACTATGGATCATCGCAAGCAGAGGAAGATGCAATTCGTCACATGAATGCAGAAACGTAATGAAGGTCTCGGAGTGAGAGAAGCACATGCAAAGAGATAAAAAAGTTACGCAAGAGAATTGGATAAGCCAACTTCGACGATGGATAGAAGAGGTCCTGACTATTATTCACGAGATTCAAACAAAGTTCTCTAAGCTACTTCAACGCATTTCCTTTATTGCTGACTAACTTGAATCAAAGTTACTCAAACGTAATCTCTCCCTCATTGAGCATTTGACCCATCCCCTGACTACTCCTCGGGCTGCTTCAAGCATACATAACCCAGTCCTCCTTCTCGTGACGCTCCCATTTAGGCGTGTGCTCAACCTCCAATCCCTTCCAGGCTTCCTCAACATCAAAGTCGCTTCTGACATCCCAAACTCTGTGTCCGTCGCCTGGCATACTTGGTGTCTTTAATCCATCGTGCTTATCTTTGTTGCCGTAGAAGTTGTTGGAGCCAGCAATACATGCGTTTCCTTCACCCCAGACGGTGTCGGCCACAGTTTTCCATACAGCACTCTGATCAAGCACCATGGCTTTTGTGTAGAGCATGCGGCAGTCAGTGGGTTCATAGATGAATTGATATGGAGTCTGCTGCTCGTCACCTTTCCTGATACCATCGCGGAAGTTGACGGAAGCGCTTTTGCCTCGAGCTAGTGGCAGCTTGGTGTACTTTGCCAATACAGTGTCCTTGAGTTCCTCCTTGTCTTGCGACCAGATAATGGTTTGTGCCACGGTGTCCCAGATGTATGACCATTGATATACGGATGTGTCTTTGACGCCGCCGACGCCTTGCATGAGGTCGGTGGAGGGACGACCGCCGAGAGCAATTGTCTTTACGCCTGCTTCTTGGCGTAGAAACTCGGAGAAGATCGCGCAGGTCGAGGCGCAGGCGCCATCATACANCTGGAGAGAACCATGTCAGCATGAGTCTTGTACAGAATGAATATTGATACGCCACTTACCTAGGATAATGTTCTCAGTTTTGAAGGGCTGCTCATTAGATGCGTTGGAATCATTGCCGTACCCAGATACGTCGATGCCACCAGCGTGTTGAGCCATCATGGGATCATTGAGATTCCAACGGATGAGCGAAGAATAAGTATCGTTTCCGAGGTTATGGGGCCCATACTTTTCTTTCCAAGAGGGCCATGGTTGGTCGTCCGAGTCGACATCGGTACGGTAGTCCCACGGTATCAGTACAGGGTTGTCTGGGGAACAACTCGTGTTCGAGTATATCTCACCTATCTGGTCAACTGATTCGTGGGCACGAAAGCGGGTCGCACCATATGGGTGTATGGAAGGGAAGAGCTGCTTGAAGAGATCGTAGCCTTGCATGATTGTACCGCCACCGTTCGCGCTGACGTCGATGATCAGGTTGGTCTTATTTGCAGCCAAGGCGGCGGCGATGAATTCGGTATTGACTTTCTTGAATTCAGGTCCGGCGAGTGGCATGCTTACAAAGGATCCCACTGTCAGAACGGCAACATCTTCGAAGCCAGGTTCCTCGAGGAAGTAGCCTCCGTTGAGGTTCTGCCGGGATCGTACGACGGGAGATGGATAGCCAGGAGCAGGCATGGTTTTGGAATGATCTTCCAATGAATTGTCATCGACTTCTGCAAAGTGAGTAATGCGTTCTGGTTTGAAGTAAGGAAGACGCATATCGTTGTCCTTGTTCTCGCCATTCCGCTCATTCTCAAGCTGCAGCCCCTCAAACACGTTGAGATAGGCCTCAGGCTGCGGGGTGAGATAGTTATTGTAGATGTCAGCTCCAGACTGAATTCCTTTGACACCAAAACGGGAAACGGCATAATTCTCGATGACGATATTGGTTCCATTTGCGAAAGTCAGAGTAGTCGTAGGCCCTGGATAGATGATGGGGCTACGGTCACCGCCGGAAAAGGATCCAGTGTCACCACTTGCACCCGAAGCCTTCGCGTTCGAGTAGAAGATGGAGTTCCACTTCGCATCTCTGTCTGTAAAACCACTGTCCTGCGACAGTCCGAGCAGGAACTCGGTGGTGTCCCTCCCATCAATTTGCACGATATGAAAAGGCTTGAAGGACGAATTGCAACGGCAACCTTGAGAGGCCAGGATGTCTGCGTAGGCGTAGACGACTGGTAGATCTTTACCGTCTTCAGAAACAGACACGAGTGGAGTCGTACGTCCGAAAGCGAAGAGTGTAAGAACATTTGGTATGTAGGCGAAGTGGCCGCCGTCGTGTGCTAGCTGGGTGGATTGGTAGAGATCCCATCCAAAGTCGTACTCGCTGGCATAAGCTCCGTCGGCGACGTTAGCTTCGATGGTATTGAAAGTCGCCCAAAAGTCGTATGGTGGCTGAACCTTTTCTGCATNACTGTCGAAAAGTCAGTAGTTGAACATGTTAAACAGGTAGAATATGCTGTCTACCTCCTTTGGTGGCTCCTTGAGATAAGCAGTGGTCGATTGCCATTCCAGATAGGGTCTCATTGACTCCATCAAGGCGGCCGCGGCACTCTGGTTGAAGGGGATCGAGTTTAGACAATCGTAGGCGAGTTCGGCAGGTATACTATGTTTGTGGTGTTTGGGGGACGTGTCCTTCGAGGCTTGTACAGCCAACCTTACACTATTGCATGGAGAATCCACGGTTGGCAGCGTGGTCGTTCTGGTGTTGGTAGGCAAGGTCTCTAGAGCGAGGGTTGAAGAATCATTGGCCCAAAGTGGAGCGGCATGCGCCAGCACGGGCAGCAGAGGCGACAAGACAGCCAACTGCATTATTCCGACGGGGTTGAGTGTCGAGGTGGAGGAGGATGGAAGGAAGAGGCACGGTATAAATAGTAGGTTGGAATGTTGAGATGACCGTGAAGAAGACAAACTCGAACGAACTCAAATACTGAGCGTGTAATAATCAAGGGTGGCTCATGGAGAGTGTGAGAAATAACATTTGATATGCCACGTTATCAACAGAGTTCATTTTCCTAGTCGGTCAACACGACGAGTTGTAATAGCTGACGTCTCTGCGATGACTAAATTGTCGCCATGTAGTGGTAGAGAGAGCGATTAAGTAGAGGCTTGGCGGAACAGGCTGACAAGCCTCTCGCCTTGATTCTCATCACGCAGCCTTTGGACCAAGAAGTCTTTCAAATCAGCCCAGAACTCGTCAGACTGCAACATCTGACTGGCGGTGTCATGGGCGTGAGGAAGAGCTTCGGCTTCAGCTTGTGCATGTTCGGAAAATGGAGCAGAGTCAGGAGGCGGCTTCTGGGCGTCATCGGCTTTGACAACAGGTGAAGCTGGAGCAGGAGTGGAAGCTTGGCTTGGGGTCGAAGCACCAGCGAGGAGCATGACGCTAAAGTCTGCGTTTGTGGGAAGAGGATCAGAAAGGACGTCCTTGAGGGTCTTGAGGTCGGTGCATGGTCTCTTGTTCAAGAGGAGCTTGATCTTGGTCTTGTCGAGGCTGAACTTTTGGGCGTACTGAGTCTTGAGGTCGAGAACGGTGGTGTTGGGAGATTGGGCTTGAAGGTCGAGCTGGTCAGAGCCCTTGAGTGGCCTGAGGGTGACATTGACGGATTGCGACTGTTGTCCGGCGGTGGGCCTTTGACGGCGAGGGAAGGGGTGGACAGGCTTGGGAAGGGTGTACTAGACGAGATAGGTCAGTAGCTGCAGAGTGAGTGTCTGGTTGCAGTGATTACACACGGGAGCTTGGGCAGGGTATTTCCTGGGGTCCGAGACGTGGTCGCTGCTGAGTCTGGAGGGGCGCTTCTCCAAGCCCGACATGAGGGCTTGTGCAAACATTGTTTCCGACATGATTGCGGCGTGTAAAGACAAGATGTGATGTGATGTAGTGTGGTATACTAGTGCAACAGGGCAAGTCAGGAGTGTCGTCTTCCCCGCAGTCGCGCCTGCCACATTGTCGTCAGTCGGCCCAAGCTTCAACTTCTTGTGAGAGTCGCTCTTTCCTCTTTGCGACTTTCTGGATTCTTCTTCCTCCATACACACACTCATCATGTCGACGCTATACAATCTCGAACCGCCGCCGACGGCCAAGGTCCTGCTCAACACCACCTCCGGCGATCTAGTCGTCGAAATCTTTGCCAAACAAGTCCCTCTCGCATCTCGCAACTTTCTCCAACACTGTCTGAATGGCTACTACGATGGCACGATCTTCCACCGCTTGGTCCCAGGCTTCATCATCCAGGGCGGCGACCCTACTGGAACTGGCTCTGGTGGTGTGAGTGCTGTCAACGATGGCGCCCCGTTCGCCGACGAGTTTCATTCGCGACTCAAGTTCAACCGCCGTGGTTTGCTGGGCATGGCAAACTCTGGAGACAAGAGCGACAATACTTCGCAATTCTTCTTTACCCTAGACAGGACGCCCGAGCTGCAGGACAAGAATACCATGTTTGGTCGTATCGAAGGAGACACCATTTACAACCTGATGAAGATGGCCGAGGCCGATCTGGCTGGAGACGACTCGGACAGACCCCTGTATCCTACGAGGATAGTGTCCACCGAAGTCTTGCTCAATCCGTTCAACGACATGGTCAAGCAAGCCTCGATCGCCATATCCACAACACAAGAGACAAAGGCTCCCAAGAAGAAGCGCAAGGCTACAAAGACACTCTTGAGTTTCGGAGGAGAGGAAGGAGAAGAGCCCGCTGCACCAGTCGTCAAGAAAGTAAAGGTCAATCCCAACTTTACCCAGGCCGAACCGCAACAGAAGGAAGTCCAAGACAACTCTGCCTTACCAAAGGTCCCTGAGCAACCAAAACGAGAGAAGTCTGTTCGCAAATCATCCTCATCTCCTCCTCCAGTACCAGCGATACGCCAAGCATCTATTCCTACAAAGAAACCTGCACCCGCACAATCTCCCTCGCCTTCACCAACACCCTCGCCAGAACGCCGCAAACCTACCGCCCTCGAACGTACGAATGCCGAGATAGCTCAACTCAAAGCCTCAATGAAACGCACAACAACAACAACCACCGCAGCCTCCGAAAAGAAACTCTCCGCTCTCGAATCCATGATCCCAGCATCAGCGACCCGCGGCCGCAAACGTGGAAAAGCAAAAGAAGACGCCTCGTCCCTATCCACCTTCAACGCCTTCAAGAAGCGTCTCGAAAAGCTGCCCGCCGAGAAACAAGCCACCACTACCATAACAGCTACAGCTGCCATACCAGAAGCCAACACCACGCAAACAGAATCAGCAATGGATACAGAAGACAAACTTTGTGATTTGCATTTCATCGCCAATTGCCAGAGTTGCAGTACCTGGCATGATGAAGATGCAAACAAGGAAGAAGAGGATGACAATGATGTGACTTGGATGTCTCATGCCTTGAGTTTCGCCAAGGATACATTGGGCAAGGATCTAGAGTGGAAGAGGAAAATGGAAGAGTTTGAAGTCATTGATCCGAGAGAGAAAACGAAAGAGATTGTGGGGGATAAAGGGAGGAATAAAGGCAAAGAGTGGGATAGGGAGAGGGAGAGGAAAGGCAAGGGGAGGGCTTGAAAGTTCTATTCATCTTGAGTAAGAACAGAAGCAAAGATGCCATGCAGACTCGAAAGAGCATCTACCACAATCCTCCATTTTCGAACGCGTTGCATATGATCAAAGCAGACGACGAATCTTGTTCTTCAATCACGCTCCTTGCACCTTTCCCAAATGGCACAAGCGAAAAGTGTGGGATGAAAAGAAAAAGAAAGTAATGGCAATATCTATGCTCGGTTTATCGAATTCCACCCAGCAGAAAAAGATGCATCTTTGCGTGGCGAACAAGGAAAAGATATCTTTTAATCAGCGCGTCTCTGTTGCGCAACCTCTGCATCCATGACCGCATTTCCTCGTATCAGTCTCTGCCACCACATGGGCGGATCCAGGGGTCGCTGCCCATTGTGGTTTGCTGGATAAATGTCGTTGAAGAAGTAATAGACTGTGAGACCGTTAGTATCATAATCTGAGAAGAAAAGTAAAGAGGGATAAAAAAACTCACCATGTCCCACAGCAATCCCACACAACTCATCCTTGGGCCAATTACCATGCATAACCACACTCAACCCAATCATAACCCAAGGCAAAAAGGGCGCGCGAAAGATAAACAAGCCAAGGAAAGAAAGTTGGACATCAGGGTGTTTGCGACTCCAGATGTAGACGAGAGTGCTGCTGAGTATACTGCCCAGGAAAACCACAGATACCAGAGGCGCCAGGCAAAGCAATACTGTAACCGCATACGCCAGCATCCATGTAAAGTGCGCTTGGCTCACAGCACTCTCCTCAAGCATCCTTGCATAGCGCTGGATAAAGAAAATGTGATACAGCAAATTCAAGCTCAAAGGGCCAAAGTAGATGAATGTGGTAAAGAGGCGCCAGTACTGTTTTCCGCCTGTGTCAGTATTTCCTTACTTTCGTATAGTAGGTTGGAGGGAGGGAAGAATAGAAAAACATACCTGCGAGCGAACAAATACAGCACGAAAGGAATAGAATAATTGAAAGGGCGTCAACACATGACATTGCACCAGCAACCCAGTAACCACCGTGGCAGTCGTCCACCATCGCGTGCACACGGGCATCTCAAAGAACCACTGTTCAAGCGGTAAAGCGCCCAGATCGCCTGCTCCGCCCGCAGCTCCCAACATTGCTGCCATTGTCGCTAGGAACTGTGTGTGTGAGTTGTGTGTAAAGTTAGGAAGTTGAAATGATAATGTCGGAAACGTTGTGTAGTTGTCAAAGACCCTTGGAACAAACGTAAGCTCCAACAATAGATGGACTGCAAGCCGAGGCGGGAGGGGATTAGCGGAGGCAGATACGGAGTTAAGATAAGATAAGATGTTAGCGCCATCGCAGTTGTCCGCATCTGGCACAACGCGACTGCTCCATCTCTCTTTCTTCATAACAACATACCTGCCAGCAACAAAGAATACAACACGCACCCGACTCTTACACGAAACTATATCCAACACATTCGCGGCTGCTACCTCCACGCGACTCACATTCGCGCGACTGCTACCTCTTCACCACCTCTGCGATCCGCCCTCTCACACACCCACCTACACACACTGCCTCGACAATGGCCCCACGAACCTCTCTCGCCGCCCGCCCCGCCGGCAAAACAACAGCAGGCAAAGGCATCAAAACAAAAGCTCCACGCCGCAGCTCCACAGGCGCAGTAAAGCAATCACGTCGCTATAAACCCGGCACCGTCGCCCTCCGCGAGATCAGAAAGTATCAACGCAGTACGGATCTGTTGATCTTGAAGTTGCCTTTTGCTCGATTGGTGAGATTTTCCTGGTTTATCCTTCAAGGCTCGTTCCTGCGCGTATCTCGAGGCAGGAGAGGATGAATGAAGTCGAACACTCGCTGACATGCTCACTGCGTTCGCACANNGGTCAGAGAAGTCTGCATCTCCATGGCACCCGCCGGCTCGGGCATCTATCGCTGGCAATCGCAAGCCATCATGGCACTNCAAGAAGCCGCCGAAGCATTCCTGGTACACCTCTTTGAAGACACGAATCTATGCGCCATCCACGCCAAACGGGTCACTATTATGCAAAAAGACATTCAATTGGCGAGGAGGATTAGAGGTGCTTGGGGTGGTCTTGGTTAGATGTGCGACTTTTTGGTTTTTGTTTTGCTTTGATTGAGTTGTCAGGGAATGCAAGGAGTTTTTGGTGGTTGGGAAGAGGAGATTATTTGTTTTCTTAAGCAGGAGTTTTCTGTGTCGAAGAGACACTGGTGGAGGGGTTTTGCACGTGGGATGGGGTGTTCGTTTCTTGCTTGCGCCTTGAGGGTGCCTTTTTCGTTTCTCATGGACACACGATTCCACTTGTTTCCAATGCATTGAGGCAGAGGGTTTGCTTCTTCCAACGCAACGTTTCGGCACAATATGTTCTGTGTCTCCTTTTCTGCCTCTTTTCCCTCTTGAAGCTTGCAGAACTTTCGTCTTGCAAATCACGCGTGAGGTCTCTCATGCAAAAACCTGGTGATTTCCAGCAAAGACCCAGACTATCCCTCAAATGTGCAAGTCCCAGGCAAGTCAAGCCCACACCCTTCGATACAGAGAATGCCAGCACTTGCTGTTCATGTGCAGGGCTTTTACAGAGACTGTTCTATCCAATTGCAACCACTCACGAGTCTTTCAAATTACACCAAACAAACACATACACGCAGATGGAACAGATGACAAGGAACACGCATGAAAAGGAGATGAGAAGCTCCAAAGACTTGGATTGACAAAGATCTCATATTCATCGATGGCTATCACTCAAATGCCTCAAGAACCCATAACCCTGGACCTTTGATCAATCAACACTCAGGTAAAACCAGCCCTGAAGTGCCATGATCCTCCAAAACACCACCACTGAAAAATTCTAAATGTATACAAAAGAAGAATACTCCAGAAGAAAGAAGCAAGGAACAAGAAAAAGCAAACAGGAAAAGAAAGAAAAGATGCAAAGAATAATGTAAAAAGTAGCGAATGGTGTTTCTTTCCAGTTTTCATCAAGAAAGATGCTTGGCTGGGGGAAAAAGTAGTAATAATACAGGGGTATCAGATCAAGGAGAAAGAGTTCCATAGGGGAAAACGACCGCCACCAGGGAGTGTTGTTATCTTTGCTTGCAAGCAAAAAGTTGTTGAGATGAGATGAGACCGACTGATCAAAAGCGGTGGAGAAAGTGCGCAAAACAGCCGCTTGGGTATTCGAGATGAATGATCCAGAACAAGGAAAAATCGCCACAGTAAACCACCACACCACCCTTTGGTGCCCTAGAAAGAGAAAGGGCTCCATGAGAATTCGAATGCAATTGTGAGAAAAGAGGTCTGCACAAGGAAATTCTCGCACGGTCATGAAGGGTGGCTTTTATGCAAAAGGCGTAAAGTCGTTAACATCGTTCGGTGCTGGAAGTGCGGCTAAGTGGTCCCTGCCATTCAGGCCACTGTGGCCTCCGTCTCCTCTCACTCGACGCCCGCTTGAAAATCTTNNTTCTCGACCATGACCTTGACCCTTGTCTTATGGATTCCGCCCGCGGACCAGAGACTACAGGGCAAGATTCATCTTTCGATTCCGCCTCGGCCGATGCCAAGGCAATGGGTGAATCTTTCTTGATTCGAACGAACAGCTTGGCGTCGCGGTAGCGTTCGCCGTAGGAGTTGAAGAGAGGGAGGTGGCGGTAGCCTTGTTGGAGACTGGTGAGTTTTGCGGTGAAGGTGGCAAGGAGCGTGCTGTTAGATGAGGCATTGCGTCCGTCGGGTGAGTTCCAGACTGTGCATCGGACGAAAACCAGGCTGGGGTATTTTGTCTCGAGGGAGACTCTGAAGCAATCACCAAAGTTTGGATCGAATCCATTGCCTTCGATCAGTCTGGTCCTTCTCTTGACAGAGGGTCCTATACCAGAAGGTTGAATATCGATACCTCCATCGACCTTGGCGTAGCCACGAGACTTGTTGTCTTCAGCGGTATACACCTCGAACTCGACATAAGGATTCATGCCTAGCTCAGGGTTGTGATTACGAGGTCGAGGTAGACGTTGGGCTGAGATGATGTCGACACTGAATTGTACCAAGTGCTTTCCTCTCTTGTGGAACCTCAAGCTGTCGAGTATCGAGCCGCTGGCTTGGTTTTGCTTGTTGTAACGCATCTCCTCAGGCTTGAGAACATATCCGGTTCGGTCTGTGCCAGCGGCGAACATGGCTTCATTCATTTGCATGTGAATGTCATATGTTTGCCAGTTCAGAGCGGCCATCTGTACTCCACGCTTCCAGGACTGAAGGGGATTGAAGTTCGAGGAGTCGATGCGGATAGCGGCAGGATAAACTCTCATGAGGTATCGAGAATTGTGTTTTTCGAGCTGGCTTTTGACTTCGGGATCTCTAGAGATACGATCAAAAGTGTTTTCAGCAAAGGAATAGATGTGATTGTATGTTCGTGCTTCTTGAGCAGAGAAGTCGGAGTACTTAATGCCGCAAGCGTAGACACCAAGAGCACCCAAAGCAGGCACGATATTGCTGGTCTTCTTGTTGTTGCTGTTTTTCTTCTTCGAGTCAACAGACGCGGGTGTACTGTCGCTGTCCTCAGAAGAGCTGGATGTTGAAGGTACTGTGCTTTGGGCAGACGAAGAGCCACGTAGTACAGGCCAAGTGTTTGATGGCTTTGCGACAAGCCCGTCACCAACCACAGCGTTCTGCAGTGGTGATGGAGGAACGCTGTTCTCTGTAGCTCGGCTGAATGGGGAGCTGAAGCTTCTCTGCCTGTGAGTACTACCATTTTCTGCTAGGTCTTGTGTTCCATATTGCTGTGAAGCCGCCTTGACCTTGATCAGAATCTTGTTCTTGAGCTCTTCCGGAGATGGGAGTACAGATGCATTCTCAACCAGAGGTGTGGTGAGTAAAGCGTCTCCGAAATAGAGCTTCATGATGTTGACCATGTGCAGCTGTTGATCTGGATTACAGTGAACCTCCAGTGAGATGATCAATGGATAGACTGAAGATGCGAATGCATAACGCGAGATGACAGCAATACAATCTTCAAACATGACTTCGGTAGTCAAAGTTCGACCATGATTGACAATGGGCAAACCATTCTTGCCGTCCCAGCAGTCAATCTCAACACATCTGCAACCCTTGACGAGAGCTGAGATGTAGCCCTCTACACTGGACAGACCTGCAACCTGGCGGCCCATGAGGTATGTGTTGTGAGAACTTGAGATGAAGTATTCGTTGAGTGGACGGTCAAGAGTAGGATCAGACTTGATTGAAGCTGTGGCTCCATTTGATCCGGAGGAGAGGAAGGTCTGGAAGGCCTGCAGATTCATGGTGGNGGGTACCTGCCGATCGGTGGCTTTACCAGAAGCGCTTCGGCAATAAAGCTCGAACTTGCTTTCCCATGAAGCACGATCCTTCTCAACGTCAATATGTTGTTCCTTGCGCAGAAACTCAAGAAAGGCCTCTTGGCTGAGTTCTGGCTCGTCTGAGCGCTTGATGCCGTAGTAGAGCGACTGGACATCCTTGCGGATCTTGAAGAGATTGACGAAGTACTGATATTGCGAGTAATTGAGCTCACCAACCAGATCAAGGTCTGCATGATTGAAGTGCGTGCGGACCGTGTTGATGGAGCAGTTAATTTCGAGTTTACGACAGATCCACTTTGCATCCTCAAAATCGATCTTTGGTTCAGCGTCGGGGTTTTTGCGTGACGTGGCCTGTTTCCACGCTATTCTCATGCTGCGCTCGCTCTTTTCGGGATTCGCTGAAAGTGCGTTCATGATCTCAATGCGCTCGCGTGATACAACGTTCAGTGCATCAGTCCAGAGCTTGACAATATAGTCGTTCGGGGCGATGAGATGCATAGTCTTGATTGAACTGCCCTTGGATCGTTCGTAAGCGTCGTAAACGATGGTAATCCAGCATCGTTCTTGGTCAGGAGGGATCTGAATGTCCTGGCGTGATGACTTCGCCTCTGCGCCGACTCGAATGTCGCGAACATCGTCTATGTAGAATTGTTTGGAGGGATTCGAAGGATTCCAGCACACTTTAGCGGCCAAGGGGTCCAAACGAAATTTGAGAACTTTGCGCTTCTTCTTGGTGACCTTGGTAAGCCAGGTACCTTGCTCCAGAACGGATGAGATGGTTGGGGCAACACCACCTTCGACCATTGCTGCCGAAACCTTACGACTGGCAAGCAGGCCGAATGATATTGATGAATCTGGAGGTGGGTAGGAGGTAACTGTGTCTTCGTTGCCATCCTCTGAAGTGCGTCCGAGATCGAGGTCGGACATATCGCCAGCTAGGTCGGATTGGCCAGTACTGTCGCTCCTTCTGCGCACCAGAACCGGACCAGCGCTTTGATCACGGATGCGGTTAGTTTGCGTGGTGGAGGGCCTTCGCCTGAGTCTGTTGTGGGCGCCACGAGACAAGCGTCGTATGAGACCAGTACCCTTGGACATGCCAAAAGCTTCGGTCATGGAGCTGTAAGACGAGGATACGTTCGTCGAAGGAGAGACATAGTCGGACATAGCAGAAGGAGGCAGAGATATAGGAGCGACGCGGTCAACGGAGCGTTGGTAGTGTGACATGTTCCATTGATCGCTTGGGCTGTTGGCGGCCGTCGAGACCTTGCTCAGAGAAGCAGCTGATGCCGGGGTGTGGGCCATGGCGAAAGTCGAGTTGGTGTACGAAGGGGCGCTGGTGGGGATTGTTAAGGGTTGTGAAGCGGTATGAAAGCCATTGTGGATTGTGGTTGACGGCGAGTCTTGTGTCAGGGCGGCGGCGAGGTAGAACTGGGTCAGGCTCATGTCGAGGTCCTGGCGAGGCGGTGATGCATCTTCCAAGGACTACCCTACTGTTGGCGGTGCGTGTGCGTGTTGGCAATGCGACGGGGCGTGCGCAGCTGCAGGTCGATCTCGCAAGATGACGCGCCTGTAGTTGGGGGATGGTAAGGCTGATGAGGCTTGACGAAAATAGTTTGCTCCAGGAGGCTGTGAGGCAATGCAGGTGTAAGGAACGTATGTTGGTCGGAAGGCCGTCGCAGGTTATCCTGACTATCTTGACACAACAGAGCAAAGGCGGAGAGAGAGATTTGAGACACAGGGCGGGAGGTGCTGGGTAAAGAGGAAAAGGAACGCGGTGGATCTCGAGATGGTTATTTGGCCTGCACTGGCGTCTGGCGCAAAAGTGCCCCCGGCTAGTCCTGCCGCCAGCCGATCCAAGCACTAACACACAAACACAATGTCATGATCTACTTCTCCGACTAACTAGCAGTACCCGCGCCAGCCTGCCTGCTTCCTTCGAGAACGATTCGCATCATCTCCTGATACGAGCGACACGCCCTTGGCGCTGCCTCAAACTGCTGCGAAACATCTTCTGTGTCTCTCGGAACGCGAATGGTATTTCCGTAGCTAGCTAACTTTAGTCTGACAGGTCCACTAAAACATCAGAGAACCACTTGATCCCACGGCCCACGGAACCTCGTCCTCTGGGCACTCGACTCCTGTCATGCACACGGACTGCTGAAACCTGCTTGCGGAGCCTTCTTGCCTGACTGTCAAGCTCCCTTGGTAGTCGCTTCCGCTCACGCCAGCATTGACTTGCGACTTGCGACAACCAACTCTCTCAATTCCCGCGACCAGGGCCCACGTAAGGTGACGGTAAGACGAAACTTGTATCCATCTACTTTTCCCAGCGCCGGCCGCATCCGCTCCGGGCCCTGCCCTCATCATGCTGAAACACGCTCCAACACTGTTCATCGCAATCTGCCGCCACCATTCTTTTGATTGATTGGAAACTCCCCGCGTTCACGCCCGTATTGAATGCAAAACGGCTAGATAGCCGTGTCTCTCATGCTTGTCATCATTCCAAGCCCACCAAGTTTGCGAACAACATCACCGTGCAGTCGGTCCGCAGCTTGGCAAGCTCGTTGGTTATCAGGATGGGCCTGATTTACTTGTTCCAAGGGGGTAGGGTACACCTCGCGCCCGTTAGATACGGATTCATGTAGCTAAGCCCACCGCTCTCTGAATCCTTCAACCAACCGAGATTGTTAGACTTTGGGAGCATCCATACTCTGAACCCCTGCTGGTTCTGAAGTTTGGACAAAGCAAGGTCGGCAAATTTGCGATCCGAAACAGTTCTGCGGCTCGCGGCAACCGCCTGCGCGAAAGATGTCGGGATGTCAGGCAACATCATCTCCTGTGGGGGTGAGTATTAAGGGCAGGAGTATCAAACACTTCTTGATTCGGCTTGACCTGCCTACGCTCACGTTAGACGTCCTGTCGCATTAGCGTTACAGTGCTTGTGCATTCCACGCCACAGCCGTGCCTATGTTGGCAAGGGCTGGGCAGTCGACACGTGCATGAACAAGCACCTCGCCGTGATTTGTTTAATGGGACCATGATTGCGGACATGTATAAAGATCTTGGCTGACCACCCCGAACTGTACCACGTGAACTGATCTATAGTGATATAGGCGTATGATAAGCATCCAGGGAGCCATGTATGTCTGACCGCGTGGAGCTTTTCTGACATGTCAAGAACTATTCCCTGTCGTTAGAGAATCGAACAACACACAACCCCCACATGTCTTTCTCCGCAAGTGGCGTGCTTCTGACCGTTCAACTTGCAGCAACTAGCAATCCAGAAACGCGCTGTATGTCTCGCAGACGACGGAAGTCGTTCCAGCTGGAGTCGAAAACGTTTGCCGTGGCACTCCTCCTCTGTAGCGACTCCTGAAAGCACGAGTCACCATATTCGATCCCCCTTCCTTTCCTGTTTGATCATGATGTACACTCATGAAGCATCCGTCGGATCGTATCCTAGCACAAATCTTCTCCATACTTGATCGTCGTGGCTGAGTCTTGGTCCTTTCTCGCTTATCTCACCGCCTATCCGCTTCGATGTTCCTGTCTCGAGCAGACATGCGCGTGCTGTTGGACAAGACGAATGCGGGGTGCTGCCACGAATACTGACCCGATAGAACGGCTCATCATGAACCGCTGTCAAAGTAGGCAGAGCATTCGGCGAGGCTTGCGTCTGATATTGAGGTGCAGCATAGTGCTTTGGTAGCTTGACCGGTGAGCCTTCCAATCGCTCAGCCGCATCTGGAAATCTTTGCATATCCTCGGCTGATGTGTTGTTCGGAGCATTACCAGGACTTGCGACAGCATGAACAGCTGATGAAGCATGTGTTGCAAAATCTGAGGGATACTGGGTATCATCCTGACTCCACAAGATGTCCTCCGTCAAATCACTCAACGCAAACGGCATTCGTTCCGGCATACATGGTGAGGTTAAGCTGTTGCCTTGGTCTGGTCGGTAAGATTTACCATTGTCGGAGACTTTGGTCTGGGAGCCTAGCTGGTCGACCCCATTAAGGAGCATCGAGTTTGAGGAGTAATCCGAAGAAGATGTGGAGTGTGATCGAATTCTGGTCGAGGGACTAGCCACAGTCGTGTCGAGCTGACTTGCAAACGCTCGCTGGCCTACCCGAACGCGGACATCACTGTTTCTAGATGGCAACACAAAGTCTCCCACAAGACGATGTTCATCTCTTTGGCCAGACAGGGACCATTGTTGTACCCGTGGAGAGTGCCTGTGCTGGGTGCGAGCTTTCTTGAACGGCGGAGGAGATGGAGGTCGAGTTGGGGAGGTGTCGTTCCAGTCTTTGGTCGAGGAGGCGATTCTATTCGGGGCTTTGTTACGGGCTTTGGCAAAGTGCGACCTTTGACGTTCAACCACAGCGTTGCCCTTGCTCTTTGAGTTTCGTTGCAGCTTGCCTCCCGTCCAATTCATCTTGCTTGATGATGAGGTGAGTGATTGAGGTAAGGCTGAAAGTTCCGTTTACATGTTTGTGGTGTTTAAGGAAGTTACGTGGGTAGTCGCTTCTAGATATGGCTGGATATCGACAGCATGTTCCTGCCTGCCTACCTCAGGTATCATACTTAGAAGTCACTCATAGCGAAGCCAGAGCGGAGCAAGAGCACTCAGGTCACATATGCCGAGCAAGGGCTTCTTGTGATTGTGCATCCAGACCAACCATCTCGTATGGATCCGAAAGCTGTTTCAAGCAATTTTCAACACTCTTACACGTGCATGGGATCTCAACGATGATTCTCCTCGAACCGAGATTTTCATACCAACCGGCACGAGAAGTGAGATCCGGTGCTGTTAGTGCCCTAATATTAGGTAGGTACTTCCATGTGTCTTGATGCAATTTTGTACGGCATATCGACATGGAAATCGGTTGAGGCAACAAAACACGGTCGGAGGAGGAACGCTCGCCGGCAACGAGGGAAAGCGCCACCATGTCGTCACAGAGATCGGGTTCGCGCTTGACGACCCAAGCACAAGTCAAACATCATTGTACGCCATGCAAAACATCAACGACCATCTGCGAGGTCTGACATCCACAATGTCTATATACCTGACTAGAACGATGATATAGCCTGGCAACACACCGTCGAGAGCATGAAGCTCATATTCAGTTGAGCCGCACACATTTTGGTGAGCTTTGACTAAGTCGGAGGCCGCGCTAATTCGTCAGAGGCTTTTACGTTTAATCGCGCGGAGGTGGGCTAAGTTCAACCAGAAGCACCAGGAACCCAAGGTGCTTTCTCGGTTTATATAGGCTGCAATGACGCCCGCTCTCTCCAAGGCTGTTGACACTCTCCTTCTTTTCCCCGCACGTGGTTCCCACATATTTCTCTCTCCATCCTCCTCTGTGCTGTCCTTCATACCAGTCACAACCCCTCCAGAGTCACCATGAGCACTACCACAAAGTCCAACCCTCCCAGACCGCGCACCCTGCGCAGGTTGTCCAGCGAGGATGCCACAGCAGACCTTCTTTCGCGTGGTCCTGCCATCGTCGTGCCTCCCCATCTCGTTGACCAGGAAGCTAACGACATTGCGGCTTCCATGGAATTGGCCAGACAAGAGATTGAAGCAATCACTCCTCTCGAGGATTCCGATACACCGAAAGAGTCGAGCGTCACTGACAGATATGCATACGCCTTCGATATCGATGGTGTTCTGATCCGTGGTGGTCGTCCTATCCCCGAGGCTGTTGAGGCCATGAAGGTGCTTAACGGTCAAAATCAATATGGAATCAAGATGTAAGTTCCGTCTTCTCAGCACAGCAGGTTCTCAATACTGACCTTCGCAGTNCCCTACATTTTCCTTACAAACGGTGGTGGCAAGACTGAGCAGGAGAGATGTATTCAGCTCAGCAAACAGCTCGACATTGAGGTCTCACCTGGTCAGTTCATTTGCGGCCACACACCCATGAAGGAGATGGCCGACAAATACAACACCGTCCTCGTCATTGGTGGTGAGGGTGACAAGTGCCGTCAAGTCGCCGAGGGCTACGGCTTCAAGGACGTCGTCACTCCTGGAGACATCATCAAGGACAACCCAGACACAACGCCTTTCCGTACCATGACCGCGGAGGACTTGAAGCACTCCCGTGATCGCGACTTCACCAACGTCAAGATTGAGGCCATTTTCGTCTTCGCCGACAGCCGCGATTGGGCTGGTGACCAACAGATCATTCTTGATCTTCTCATGTCCAAGGGTGGTGTCGTCGGCACCCGCTCCGAGACTCTGGACGAGGGTCCCCCAGTCTTCTTCTCCCACAACGATGTCATCTGGTCAGCATCTCACGAACACACCCGTCTCGGTATGGGTGCTCTCCGCGTCTCCCTCGAGGCTATGTACAAGGCCGTCACTGGTAAAGATTTGGAGACAGTTGCCTTCGGCAAGCCTCAGATCGGTACCTTCCAGTTCGCCACTCGTCTTTTGCAGCACTGGCGCAAGTACACTCACGGTATCGACTCTCCNCCGGAGACCATCTACTTCGTCGGTGACACTCCTGAGTCCGATATCCGCGGAACCAACGAATTCAACAAGGTCGCCAAACAGAACTGGTATTCCATTCTGGTCGAGACTGGTGTATACCAACACGGCACTACTCCTCGCTTCGAGCCCAAGGCTACCGTTCCCAATGTCTTGGACGCTGTCATGCACGGTATCGAGCGCGAACGCCAGAAGCAACTCCGCGAGATCATCGGCGTCACCAAGAGCCTTGAGGGTTCTGCCATCTCGGACACCCCCAACCCTTCTCGCCCCTCGACTCCTCCTGGTACCAAGAACTAAGGAAATCTACCCCGATGCATGCCATGAACACCTTTCACCAATACCCTCATCATTAGTTTTATTGACTTGACGTTTTCACATCGCATAGACTCGGCATAATGGCTTTGATCTGGCGCTGGCGCCCGTCTTTTTCCTCCTGCCATCCAACTTTCCACTCAAGACTCCGCTGCAGGATGCAGTTTTTGAAGAGAGACAAGTCAAAATAATACAAAAGAAATACACAGTCTGGGTATACCAGATATACAAAGCTAGATAAAGCAATAAATACATGACAATGTCTTCTTTGAAGCTGCTTGCCCCCTTGCATGTTTGCATTCTTTGCCCATTGGCTGTGCCTACTGGATGCTTCGCCATCATTCTTGATTGTACTTGCGCCTTGCTGCTTATGAGTATATAGTGAAGTGTTTTTATATACCTAGTCTTTACATTTTGCATCTTACAGTCGTTTACACTATGGGATAAAGTATGGAACCACCTTACACAAGAGGATTTCTTCAATAGCTGCCCCCAATGGACGCTCGCTGATCAGCGTCTTGCCAGCTACGATCCTGGAGGGAGGCATGCGGTCTGCCATGGCAGCCTGTGGGTTCGCGATTGTGGATGTGCCTATTATGCCTGTTCTCTAGCGACGGGTCCCTGCAGAGAGTCCTGGGAAACGACCAGCACTAGCTTGTTCGTTGCTTCTTGGTATGGTTAATGTTATCATGGGCGGCTATGGGTTGTACTCGACACATCGCGATGACCGACATTCGTCATATTACGCAAACGTGGGTTTGAGTCCGGCGAATCTTGGTCTTGACAAGAGCATGGGGTCTACGATTGGGGCATTCAGTTGTGCTGTTGCTCAACAGACGATGGACAATACGGATGGGTTTGCGAATCACTTGTGTCGGGTTGCGGTAAGCTGAGCGTCTCAGTCCCCGAGTAGCAAGGAGAATTTAGGTAGAGCTGGCGAAAGGCAACGGCTAATTGACTCTAGGCATATCCACTCTGGCTTTTGCTGGATCATACGATCTTGAGCGGGGTATCCTTGTTCGCGATGTCTCGAGTCGTGAGTAGGGTAGAAAAGGCAGAGAGAGCAGAGAGCGAGAGTGATGGTTTCACATGCTTGGAGATGGAGACGCAGTCGAACCAGGCGGACGATCAGAGTTGGGCACATGCAAGCAACAGCAGAGATGATGGGAATGCGAGAGCATGATACGAGCATGCGACGGACACATATCTGAAGTTTGATGTTGGTGGTAGAATATCAAGGAGGAAAGAGCATTCGGGGTCAAGCAGGCGCATCATGAGCGCAACTGCCATGATGTCACCAAGAATGAGCAACTCGACACTTTCTACAATCCATAACCTGATACTCAACACGACCCTCCACATCGCCCGTCTTCAATCTAGTATTCTACAATCATAATCAATATCAGCATCTATATCTTCTCCACATGTCGATCTCACACCTAAGCCCCGAGCAGAGCAGTGCTCTGTTCGACCTGTTGACCCATCATGCGACCTACGACGAGATCTGCCAGTTCAAGTCACCCACCGCCATCAAACAATACGGCCCGCCCTTCCAAGACTCCAAGACCACATCCTCGCCCATTCTGCAATCGCTGCTTTCTAAATTCATCCTCCCACTACCAGGACTCCACGACGTCTCGCCCGACTTCTGGAAAGTCCGAGTCGAAAACATAATTGAAGAGCTGGCACAAGCAAACCTGAGTGAGAGTTACGACAAGGGTCTCTTGGGCATAAGGAAGACGTTGGCTACTGCCATCTCGGCCTTGATAGAATACCCCGCCAGAGGTTGCTATGGTGGCATCAAGAAGGACGAGTCGGCTCTCAAGGATCAGCACTTTGACCCCACCAAGCCTGATGATGTGCTGCGTGCGTGGTATGTCTTTATGCAGCAGCTGGTCTATGGCGACCTGTTCGACAAGCTGTTCGCCAAGGCTGCAGAGACGGACGACCTACGCAAGCATGATAGTCTCGTTCAAGCGGCTCACGAGTTTGTTGTTGTCAATCTCGCGTCTTTCATGCATTACACTCTTGTCGTTAGTCCCGAGGGTCCGTCATTGCTTCGCATGGTCGAGAACGTACACAAGCTGTAAGTGCATGGAAGTCCTAATGCTCTCGAACTTCACTGACCTGAGAAATTTAGTGCACCTTACACATTAATGAGACAGACGCTGCGTGTCGGCAATGTTGCTACCATGATTAATGGCATGGTCAAACTGATGCTTGCCAAGGTTAGTGTCGGCACTTTAACCAACTGGATGGGCATCAGCAGTGGTGCAGACGAAGGCATGAACTTGATGCAACAGATCATATCCACCGTCCTTGGCTGGGACAAGAAGGAGCTCAAGAAGCGACTGGAAAAGATCGAAAAAGACAAGGATGCACCCTCCCAGGCCCAGCGCGAAGCACTAAAAGCCTGGATGGAACAAAGCCGACCAGAGCAAGAAGAATGCCGCAGACGAAGCCAAGAGCAGTCTATGTCGATCGTCTCGACCATTCTATCCTTGTCCTCGGCGAGTCCGGATCTCAACGAAAAACAGCATAAACTGGCCCTCGAGTACCTGTCTTTGAGCCTGGCTGTACGAGACAGAAACAAGATTATCGATGTTCTCTGTCATCACAGTCCCGATCATCTCACCCAAGCCGTACGCGATGGCGTAGCTGCTTACGAGCCCATGATCAGACAAGTTCACCAAGCTGTTGACCTCAGCGCCACTGTCGCGGATTTCCAGGCCTTCATGGACGACATGATCAAGGTAGCCAAGCCGAAGAAGGACGGCAAGCCTTCCAGCGTCGAAGACTTTGTACACCTCTTGCACAGCCATATGGGTGCCTCGCATCGTTTCATCCACCAAGTTGCCAAGAACGGAAAGGAAGTAACCCAATGGTTCAAGGATTACGTCCGCAAGGTCACCGCCAACTTCAAGCAAGAACGCGCCTCCCCCTCAATCTACGACTCCCTCTCCACAGCCTTTGACGGACTTAAACCCGACGAGCAAGACAAGGTCCGCAAAGAAGTCGACGCCTCGGCAAAATACCTCGACGAACTATACGCATCATCCGCAGCTAGAATCAGCGACGTGATCAGCAACAAATCCTCGACGCCATACGGACCCGGAGCCTATCTGGCTAGATGGCAGGAACTGCTCGACTCGACGCTGGTGACACCCGAGACGGCCAAAGGACCCGTTCGCAAGGGCGCCAGTGCCAGTGTCAAGCAAGAGGCCAGAAGGGATGTCGATGGCGAAATCAAAGAGTCTGGGGTTGATCTCAAGCAGGCGGACAAGGTTGTCAAGGACAAGACTCCTGAGGCGCCGTCGGCGGAGATGACGATTAAGCTTTTGGGACCGAAGTTCAGGGAGTTGTTGTTGGCTGCTAAGTAGTTTGTGTCCTTGTGTGACCATCGTGGTGGTTGTGTTGGTATGGTGTGCATTGCTATCTTCTGGTTCCTTAGAAAAGATACCCCTGTACCTATGAAATGATATTGATTCTATCCTGTTTGATCTGCCTTGCCTTGGAAATATCTCAATGGTATACTACTACCTTCTCTATACGTAAAAGATCTTGATGGAGTAATTCGTGTGCGTCACACTCGCGACGTTCTCCATTCTTTAAGATTTGACAAAGTATCGGTCGCATTGGGTGTGACCCTGGCTTATGTACTCTTCTCTCTAACGACCACACCTTCTTGCTCCCTATGCTAAGGGCCTTTCTCAAGTGCTATAGAGAGTGAGATAATGAGTACCAAGATGGTTAGTATACCCTTATAAGCCAATGGGATAGAAAGAGTATAATGTGGTAGTAAAGTTCTTTGTCCAGCACCATGTTATCAAAAACCCATCTTTCCAATGACAGAAAAGCGCAATCACCTCACCGAAAAACACAAACATGTCAAAGACTAGTATTACTACAAAGAGACTTCCCATTTCGGTCTCGAACGACAAATGAGGCTTGTGAAAAGAGTGATGCATTGGTGATCGAAACGAGAGATCGCATGAGTGACGGGAAAGAATGTCATTCCATACAACTACCAAAAACAACAGACAGATGATAGTCGTCAAATGTCCAAAAAAAACAGATTCGGCAGAACTTTTTCGCAAGTGTTCAGACAAAGAGCGAAATTGAGAAGCATGAATGATGAGAACAGAATGCCAAATCCCTGGCTTATTTCGAAATTTGCGAACGACCGAAAAGAGAGCGAAAATCCAAACACACATCAAAGAAGACGCCTCCCTAGTTCTCAACCACCCAGATGAAGAAGTTGTGGTGAACTCCAAAAGACAAAAAACGCCCGATATGCCTTTGCTTGCCTAACCCCGAGTTTGAATCTCCAAAGACTTCCAGTAAAAAGCGACGAGGAGAAAGGAAAGTGGTCTAGTAGTAAAACAAAAAAAAAGAGAAAAGAAAATGAAGAATCCCGCTGCCCCAATTGCCCCTTTATAGTGTCCCGAGGTATCACGCTTGTTTCCTAAAAATTGTTTTAAAACTCCCATAGGCTCCTTGTTGCCCATCCGATGCTAGTCCGTGCTACCTGCCTCATAGCGAGAGCGGTGAAACACCCTTCAGAAGCTCGACACCAGGCATGACTTGGCCAGCAGCGTCACGACCAAAGTCAATCATGAGGATGCGACCATCTTGACTTGTCGAGACGATGCGGCGGTAATCACACTTGGCCGCCAGCATCCAAGAAGTGGTCCACTCGTTGAAGCGGCCAAGGAGAGCACCAGTGTCGTAGTCATACACGCGCAGGTCCAAGTCGTAAGAACCGCTGACGACGCGACGGTTCTGAGTGTCGAGGAAAAGCGAACGCACCAGCTGAGTGTGACCAGTGAACTGCTTGACCTCTTCTCCCGAAGCAACGTCAAACTTGTAAGTGACGTGGTCGTTGCCGCCAGCAAGGACGAACTTTGCATCATCACTGAACTCGACGGCAGCGAGACCACGCTCCTTTTGAGGGAACTCACGCACGCATTGCATCTTGTTCAAGTCCCACAGACGAGCGACACCGTCGCCCGAAGCAGAAACAAGAAGGTTACCGCGGAGTTGCACGGCGTTGACAGGGCCACGGTGACCAGTGAGGGTACGAATGGGCTCGAGAGTCTTACGATCCCAGACAATGATGGTGCAGTCCTTGGAGCAAGAAACGATGTGCTTCTCGTCGAATGCAACGTCCAAGACACCGCCAGTGTGCTGCTTCAGACGACGAATGGGCTCGTAAGTGTTGACGTTCCAAACCAGAAGATCGTTGTCACTAGAACCAGTAACGAGAATCTCGTGGTCGTACTGCAAGCAAAGAATACTGGCGCTGTGGAAGTCGGAGGGAACATGGTAGATACTGTTGCCGTAGGCAGTGCCATTAACAGATGACTCGGCATGGTGGAACTTGGGGTATTCCACAGTACGCAGGACCTTGGGACCGGGAGAGGGACGGACGCTAGGACCGCCGATGACCTTGAGACACTTGTAGGTGTTGATATCCCAAACACGAATGGTACGGTCGCGGGACCCAGTGATGATTTTCTGCTCGTCGAACTGCACACAGTAGACAGAATCGGTGTGGCCAGCCAAGTAGATACCCTTGCCGCCTTGGTCGCCGCGAGTCCAGTTCTTATCGATGCGTCTTCTGGCGTCGTGCATCAACTCCCAATGCTGCATAGGCTGGTTGGGGAGACCTGTGCCGATACCGCCAATCTGGATAGGTGCCGGAGACACATAAGTCTGCTTCTCGTACTGTTGCAGGTATTGGGCACGCCAGATAAGGGGATCTTTGGCGATGCGAGACCAGCTCTTAGCAACTCGTTGGGCGGCCTTGAGACTTTCGGGGTCGAGGTGGGAGAGAATCAGAGTGACAATCTCGGTGGGGAGGGCTTCGACGGGATCGGAGCATTTGTTGGTGGGGGCCACGATTTCTGCAATATCAGCCATCTCAACGTCCAGGTCAGCGTTGGACGCCAGATCAGCACCGCTGTCACTAGCTCCAGGAATGCTGCCGATGCGGCTACGATGAAGATCTCTTTGTGCTTGATAGTGAGGAACGAATGTGCGAGAGTTGGAAGCATAGCTAGCAGCGTTAGTGGCCGAGGCAGCACGGCGAGCAGCTTCGCCGGCATGCACCTCAGAGACATAGCGATGCATGAAGTGTTGATCGGGGTTGTAGTGAAGAGCGGGCATGGTCGAGGAGGATTGAAGGGTTGGCGAGGGAGCGTTGGCAGGTTGCGGTGTGTCATGCCTAGGAGCCTTCAATGACTGGAGTAAACGATTGGTAGGGTTAAGGCAACGCTGAATGCCTTTGTGGTAAGGACCAGAAGATGCCGAGTGCTCGGGGATGGATGCAGAAGCAGAACCTTCGACTCCCTCCATGAGATCGCCAGAGTTGCGTCGGGTCCTTCCATGCAGGTGTGCACGGAAGCCTCTGTACTTTTGCGACGTCTTTCTAAAGATGCCGTTCTCCTTCTGTTGCTTGGTCTTTGTGTTTGTGCCTTGGCTGAGGTCTGCCGAGGAAGCACGCTTCAAAGACATATCTCTCTCGTTCTGCTCCAGCTTGGGCGACCTCCACTCGACTTCACGGAACATCTCGGCTTCCCGTCTTTGTTCGGCCTCGAGGCTCTGGTCGTAGGATTGATATTGTTGAGGGATGGGAATGGGTTGTGTTGATGGACGCGAGATGTGCTGGATGGTTGCGGCAAGAGTGGTGGTGGAAGATACCTGAGAGGTGTGCGGTCGGGTTGATGACGAGGAGAAGGTCGAGGATGAAGAGGACTCGGCACCACTCGAGCCTTGGGAGGAAGAGTAGTATTTGTGGTGCGTGTCGAGGACGTGAGTTAGATCATAGTCTGACATGGTGGCTTGATGCGAGCCCCTTGGCGAGGGAAACAGAGTTTTGAGGGACTCAATCGAGTCGGAGTGAGAGAGAGTGGATCCGTGTTACGGCTGAGACAGTGGAGTAGAGCAATACGGCCGAGTTGGAAACTATTAGTTTCAGAGCGAAGGATGTTTTGATAATAGAAAAAAGGAGTGGAGCAGGTTGGATAGCGGATGTGGTGGTGTTGTTGAAAAGTCGAAGGTGGAAGAAAGAAGAGGGCGAGGCGGAAAGGAGAGTTAAAGAGCGCGAAAGGGAAGGAAGCGAAACGGTTATGATGGATCGAGTGTCTAGGCGGGGGACCCCAGTCACGGCGGCCGAAGTGTTTTTATGGTATAAAACTGGCACTGGCACCGGACAAGCGACAAGCGACAGCGAAACGGGGGCGATTGGTTTGGAATGAAGGAGCAAGGGAAGCAACAGCGCAGCAGCAGGAAACAGCGCGCGCGTTACGTTTCTTGCCGTTGAGCGAAAAGAGTCTTGGTGTCAAACAGTAGCAAAGTCAAATTCCGCGGTCGACTCCTGCGATCTCCCATGCTCACGCTGCGACCCAAGACCTCCCTGTTTTTTCTCCCTCTTCTGGCCCGCCGGATTGGCCCTACACGCTGCTAGTCACCGTCAGGCCGTCTCGGTCGCCCGGCGCTTTGCCTTGTTTTGCATAGCGAGACACTCTATCTACTTCTGAGACATCCCGATCGCGTTATTGGACTTCGACTTCCGTCATCATTTTCAAAGTGAAATCTTACTCTGCTTGTCTCGCACTTTGTCCCTAACCTCCTCACCGACCGCCTCCCGAGGCCTCCCGCCTGACCTCCGTCACGCTCTGCACCGTCGTGAGCTTGTGCCTCTTCACGAATTACTCTTGTTGCTGTTGTCGTCGCTGTTGTTTCTTGCTGCTTGTCTCCATCATTCAGCGCCCCCGTTGACCGTCCGCTTTGTGCGCCTATTTGGTGAATAGCCGTTCCGAGGCATTCCCATCCTGCGCTGTACCAATCCAGTCGTCATTTCATCTCTTGGCTTACCGCCATCCGAAACCCTGCATCCTGCTTTTTCTTCTCTTCCGCAACCTCTTGCATGCACGGTACATCATTGTTTCCTGCTGCTCGCATCGCAATCATAAACAATGCCTCCTGCCAACGCTGCCACCATCGCCCTGTGGTACCGCCTGTTCTTTCTCTACATTGAACCTGTTGCTACAGCTGTCGGTGCCTACTACGCTTGGTTTCAGCAACATGACTACCTCGACATGACCTACACCTCGGCTTCGGCCGTTTCTCTCGGTCCATCCGCCCGCGAAAGCATCGTTCTGAGTCAACTCGCAAATATGTACGCTGTATTTGCACTAAACGAAGCCCTTGTCTTACGCTCTACCACCAACCTTCGTGTCTGGAGAGTGTTTCTCTTCGGCCTTTTGCTTGCCGACTTTGGTCACATTCACAGCGTCAAGGATGTAGGATTCGACGTCTATTGGCAATTCTGGGATTGGAATCCAATGTACTGGGGTAATTTGGGTTTCGTCTACGTGGGAGCTGCTACCAGAATTGCGTTCCTCACCGGGGTCGGCGTTTGAGTTGCGCCCTGCTCCAACGACCTCCTTCCCTCTTGATATGGAGAACACCTGAGATTGAGCTCCCGAGATACTACAACGGTATGTCTGGCTCTGCGACCTCGACCTGTGCGAGAGTGCCTGCCTATCCACAATTCAAACATCTTCTCCGTTGTCCATTATTCGGCAACAACGTTCAAACCAGCTCACTGGATACGGCTCGCGTATCAGATGTCTCAGCCATGGCGCCGTGCTCTATGGCATCATCCAATTCTCCGAGACTCAGGGGTGCCCGGTTTGTGGCTCATGTCAATCATCTTTCGCTGTAAAGCTTATAAACATGGTATACCATGTCACCACAGCTTACAGCTTCAATATTGATGTGCATACACTATGTGGAGACTCGCTCAGGTCCGATTGATAGTCTGTGGTGGAAATTCTGGTCCACTTGAGCACTTTACTGATCACGTGAACCTCGTGTCTCTTGCAAGCAGCTGATACGTGCGTAGAAAAAAGGCTCTCACAGCTTTTAGAACTCCAGACACAAGGTGGTGTGACTCCGCGTTGGAGTCTTGCGTTTACCAGAGTTATCATCACTTTGCGTTTGCGCGAAGAGTGGTGGTGATTTTTGGATCTTTGTTTGGGCTCGGATCTGTTTGCTCTGGCCATAATCGAGACTGGCCCCGACCTCGAGCCTGCAGATCATGCTAGCACTCCTCCGCCAACGCACACGTACGTGGATTCGGGCCAGCGATTATTTGTAGCAACAAACGGAAACTTACGGTGAGAAGTTCATACCTGATGCCATGTATCTCCTACATGCTGTCTAGCACCGTCTATCTCATATCATGTAGTTCCTGAAACCTGTAATAAGATCCAACTACGACAGCCGTTGCTAGCATCCATAGACTGTTGATGCTGTTCCGCAACGGTCGCAGCAACGTCCACTCAACAGCCATGTGCATGGACGGCAGCTGTGATGACACTAGTTGTACAGTGTAACGGGAGCACAGGGTCCCGCAGCAAGATGGATAGTCTTGTCTTATGCGCTGCATAAAGTGGTAGGCTACGGTTGTACTTGTTCTCAACACATGTGCATCAATATTGACAACCGCCATAAAACGAGCACTAATTCTTGGTTAGTGAGACCTTCTCATATATTCCTTTCACCAGTTCAATTGAACCAAGCAATAATGATACTTCTACTCGGAAACCTCGGTCGGCATGACCGTGTCGCAAGAAATCTATTTCGGCGCATCCGAACAAAGCCATCCTCCTGCCAGCAAATCGCAGGGGTTGATGCGTATGCTGATTGCACATGCATAGAGCCGGTCTCGAATGAAGAGCTGCAAACAAGTCTCCAAAAATACGAGCAAGGAGACATACTTTATGAAATATTGAGCCAGAACCACTGTAAGGCGAGTCGTGCTACAACCACATCCATCAGCTGAGAAAGGGGCCCAAAACAGCCCTTATCTCATACTGCGAAATATTGATATGGGCTTCCTCAGCCTCATGGTCTCGTCCAAGCAGCCAAGGTCGACAGAAATTTGGTTGAACTGAGGGGACAGAACATCTTCGCTGCAGGTCTATGGCAGATCTCGGCTCTAGCGCGTGTCTCCGGAGCTTGTCCGAAGAAGCAGCCAATCACAGCGACAGAGACGGTAAATTGACGGCCAGCCCGCGATTGAGCTTCCCCACCAACGAACCCCGAATACCGAGGGATGCGCGGTGCGAGCACGGAGAAACAGTTGACCTTTCGATCTTTGTTCGACTCATCAGTCACAAGCTCTCTGCCGTCTTCGTTGAACAGTGTGCCTGTGGTTCTGTTGGTCCCTTCAATCGTTCTTCTTCTTTCTCGCAATCGCTATCACATCCACAATGTCTACCCGACAAGCAGTACGGTCGTTGAGACAGCTCACAAATGGTCGACCTTTCAGCACAGTCGTGGACGACCGCATGGCCATGGCAGCAGCTACAAGCCCTCTGCCCAGAACCGGAAATGTTCTTCAAGAAGCCATGAGACAGACTGGACCTAGACACGACTGGTCCAAGGATGAGATTCGTGAGATCTACAAGACTCCCCTGATGGAGTTGGCACATCAATCGGTATGTACACGTGCTGTGTGAGCATGAGAGACGTGTATGATTGACAAGCCCAAANNGGGTGTTCTCCACCGCCGATTCCACTCTCCTTCGTCCATCCAGATGTGCACGCTTATGAACATCAAGACTGGTGGCTGCTCGGAGGACTGCTCGTACTGCGCCCAGTCTTCCCGCTACAACACTGGTAAGCCATCCCTACTCAGTACAGATTCGCCGTAGAACAAACCTAATTGCAACACNACAGGCCTCAAGGCAACCAAAATGTCGCCCGTCGACGATGTCCTCGAGAAAGCCCGCATCGCAAAGCAGAACGGAAGCACACGCTTCTGCATGGGCGCCGCCTGGCGTGACATGAGAGGAAGAAAGACTAGCTTGAAGAACGTCAAGGCCATGGTCGAGGGCGTGCGCGCCATGGACATGGAGGTCTGCGTCACACTCGGCATGATTGACCAGAACCAGGCCGAGGAGCTCAAGTCGGCAGGCTTGACTGCATACAACCACAACGTCGACACCTCGCGCGAGCACTACCCCACCGTCATCACCACCAGATCCTACGACGAGCGGTTGGAAACTCTGTCCAATGTGCGCAAGGCTGGCATCAATGTCTGCTCTGGTGGTATTCTTGGTCTGGGCGAGAAGCCCGAGGACCACGTTGGTCTGCTTTACACCGTGTCTAACATGCCTGCCCACCCTGAATCCTTCCCTGTCAACGCTCTGGTACCTATCAAGGGTACGCCGCTCGGTGACGACCCTAGCCGCAAACGCATCAGCTTCGACGCCATCCTCCGCACCATCGCCACCGCAAGAATCGTCATGCCTGCCACCATCATCAGAATTGCCGCTGGCCGCACCACCATGAGTGAGGCAGAGCAAATCTTGTGCTTCAACGCCGGTGCCAATGCCATTTTCACCGGTGAGAAGATGTTGACCACCGAGTGCAACGGCTGGGACGAGGACAAGGCCATGTTCGCAAAGTACGGTCTCACTCCCATGAAGAGCTTCACCAGAGGCGGATACCGCGAACAGGAGATGGTTCCCAACTACTTTGACGAGGCCAAGCAGGAGCAGGAGCAGACCACTGCCTAAGCAAAGCGTGGGAAACAAAAGATCTGATTTATGACACAACAATTCTGTATATACGAGCATACAAATACAAGCCTAAAAACATACTGAATACATCGTCAGAGCTGAGGTTGTTGTTGTCTTGGTCGAATATAAGTTATACTAGAGTCACGTGCCATCGAAATTTTCGGACCATCAAGGCGAAAACTAGTCCACCGCCAACAACAACAGCACAGCATCCCAAAGAGTTCGCTACAGCCCCTTTAAGGACCTCTCTACTGGGACTAGCGAAGAGGATAACCGAAAAACAATTAAAGATGGCTGCCTCCATCGCCAGTTCGGACTCTGGCAACTCCAGCGACTCAGCCACAAGCAGCATCCACAGCGAGCGCAAAGAAGTAAACCAAAATGGATCTAGAAAGCGCCGTAGACTCTCACCCACCGGATCAGAAGACTCGGACTCGGAGCTGGAACCTCAACAGCAGCAAAAGGTTGTTCCTCCCATGGCCACTGCATCTCGCATTCAACCATCCATTTCGCGCATCAAGGCCAANGCCAACAACATCTTCAACAACCACCAATTCTACCCCACAGAAACTATCACCGCAGCCCAGAAAGGCAATGAAAAGTCTACGTTTGCGGATCTGAATGTTTCGCCTTGGTTGGTATCTTCACTCGCCAACATGGCCATCAAAAACCCCACACGCATTCAATCAGCAGCAATCCCCGAGATCCTTTCCGGACGCGACTGTATCGGTGGCAGTAGGACAGGTTCAGGAAAAACCGTTGCCTTTGCAGTGCCCATCCTACAACAATGGGCCAAAGACCCCTTTGGCATTTTCGGTCTCGTGCTCACGCCAACCCGCGAACTGGCACTGCAGATTTTCGAACAGTTCAAGGCTATTGGTGCGGTACAGAATCTCAAGGTTTGTTTGGTGACTGGAGGCGCGGATATGAGGGCGCAAGCTATTGAGTTGGCGAGGAGGCCGCATGTGGTTATTGCCACGCCGGGAAGGCTTGCGGATCACATCAATAGCAGTGGTGAAGAGAGTATTGCTGGATTACGACGAGTCAAGTTTGTGGTTCTGGATGAGGCGGATAGATTGTTGGCGGCTGGCAANGGGAGTATGTTGCCTGATTTGGGGGTTTGCATGGAGGTATTGCCCGAGAGTGGGAAGAGACAGACTTGTCTGTTTACCGCAACTGTCACGGCAGAAGTCAGAGCATTGCAGGATAGACCCCGNGCCAAAGGCAAACCTCCTGTGGCCGTGTGTGAGGTAAGTTTTATCTTTTGATCTCTCATTCTCCACACTCGAAGCCCAAGACCCTAACAAAACAAACAGGTTGATCTAGACACCCTCGCCATCCCAGACACCCTGCACCAAACCTACTGTCTCGTCAACGTCGTGCACAAGGAAAAATACCTCCACGTCCTCCTCCTCACCGAGGCAAACCTNCAAAAACCAACAATCATCTTCGTCAACCGCACCTCCACCGCAAACCTCCTCGAACACATGTTACGTTCCCTCGACCACCGCGTCACTTCTCTGCATTCAGGTCTCCAGCAATCCGACCGCACGAACAATCTCGCTCGCTTCCGCGCAAATGCCGCTCGCATTCTCGTCTGCACTGACATTGCCGCCAGAGGACTGGACATCCCCTCCGTTGCGCTAGTCGTAAACTACGATCTNCCCCGCGATCCAGATGACTATGTGCATAGGGTTGGTAGAACGGCGAGAGCNGGGAGACAAGGTACGAGTGTCAGTTTGGTGGGCCAGAGGGATGTAGGATTGGTTCAGGCGATTGAGGAGAGGGTGGGACGTCAGATGGAGGAGTATGTAGAGGAAGGTGTTAATGTGGAGAGTAGGGTTGTGAGAGATGCATTGAATGTTGTTGGCGATAAGAAGAGGGAGGCGCTTTTGGCAATCGAGGAAGGTAGAGATGTCAAAGGCAAGAGAAGAAAGCAGGGGAGAAGTGCTGGCAAGTAGGTTGGAGCTTCTTTTGCCAATAAATATGCATTTGAGAGGGGTCAAATACCCTCTCTTTCTCTTTCTCTCGTGGCACAGGAGAGCGGACAGCCGTGCAAAACTTAGAAAACAGAATATCACTTGACAGAATGCATTGTGCGACTCGTTTGGAGCAAGTGATGTGAAGATCTCAGTAGTGCATGCATTACAGGAACGGGTCGAAACACAAGAAAGACAGATGAGGTGAAAACGTCATGGTATATACGAAATAAAAAAGAACAAACTAAACAAGAAGGGTATCTATGTACTAACCAACAACTCCACTGCCCAATCAAAACATACATCCATCTAATTGATCTTCTTGATCCTCTTCTTTGCAATGTCGATCTTGCCTTGCACACGATCCACGTCTGTGTCTAGCATTCCCAACATTTCGTTCTGTACGACCAACTCTTCGTTGATCATGATGCCCATCTCCTTCATTCTCGTCACGGCTTTGCCAATTTCAAGCACATCTTGCTCTTGCTCCCCCATGATGCGTTTTTGCAACTGCAGCACACCACCATTGTCCAATTCACGAGTCTTGTCTGTCTCTTGTGCAGGACCACCCAGTACACGTCTGGAGCTCCTTGTCGAGGGTGCATCACCCCAAAGCGCGCGTTTATCGCTATCAGTCGCAGCAGCAGCCCCCGAAGAGGCGCTCAACATGCTTCCCTGCGGTTTGACGACCAAAGACTTGAGGTTGGACTCCAGTGATTCTGTCTCTGTGCGCGCGAGCCCCAGCATGTCTCTTCTCCTTCGAATTTCTCCTTCGCCCAGGCGGGAGGCCTGACCCCAACCGCCGTCATCTTCATCTTTTGTTTTTGTGGCTGTCTTGGTGAGTGCGTCGTCCAGTCTCGCCAGCCCGGTGGCTGCGCGCACCAAGGCAGCTTTGCGGTNTGCGGAGATGGCGTGTTGTTCCTGGGCAGTGGCTGCTTGATCTCGCTTCTTGAGCAGTTGGCGCGCATCGTGCAACTGGCTCTTCACATCTCTGTGTAGATCCAGCCACGCTGCCGGATCGGTAACACTGTCATTTTGTTGCTTGATTTTTGCTTGAGAGGCATTATTGGGGAGGCCGAGGAAATGGCGCCAGACGGTCGAGGAGCGCCAGCGTGCATCTTGGGCATCGAGGATCGCACGCACGTAGGCTTCGAGACCACGGCGTCGTTGTTCGGTCAAAGCGGGATTATCGACAGTGCGACGCAGCCAGGATTTTGGCGGTAGAGGGCTAGGAGGAGCAGCGCCGGTTTGAGAGACGAGCGTGTCGTGCAGGGAGGTGAAGTCCGAGTAGCGTTTGCGGGTCTCATGAGTGCGGATGGGGAGGGCTAGTTGGACATGGTAGAGGGTGTATTTCTTGCCGTCTTCCTCGCCGGTTGACGTCGTCGGGATCGAGATTTGGAGTGAAGGCGCCATGTTGTGTGGATGTGAATGTCGAGGACGAGATGGGTATGTCATTGTTAGGTAGCTTGCCCAAGCGCACGTGCCAAAGTGGCTCGGCCCTCTACCGCAAACTCTCTGATCCACATCTGCCACATCAATCGACATCGCAGCGTCTTTGACCTTTTCATAAACACTTCACTCTTCTTGCAATCATGCAAAGCTGCAGATCTGTCCTCCAAGAGATCGCCTCAAGGTCGAAGATCTACTCAACTTGGTCCTTGTCCTCAGTCACCAACTCGCGCTTCTTCTCCGCCTGTCATGCTGGGAACAAACAACCAGAAAACACCGAGCTGCTAAAGGACTTTAGGTCAAATGGGTTCAAACTACCAAAGGACGCCAAGTCAGATGAATTCAAACTACTAAGAGATCTCAAACTTCCAAAGGACCTCGACGCGAAGGCACTACGTAAGCAGCACAAGAGGGAGTACACCAGGGAGAAATACGCAACCGATCCAATCTGGCGCGAAAAACGCCTTGAGCGAACAAGATCATATCTGCAAGCTCGACTTATCCGCGACAGAGAATATCGTGCTCATAAAGTGGAGACATCTCGCAATCATTATCACACTAGAATGGAAGAAGACGCAAGATTTGCTGTCCGGGACATTTTGCGACGCTGGCTCTATTCCATTCCTGGCATCCACGACCGACTTTCCTGGAAGACACATGTGCCAGTTGTGACATCAGAAAAAGTGGAGCGTCGCTGCGCTTCTTGCGGTGTCAAACGCCACGGAGGTCTGAAGCTATATTGGCAGCGACGACAGGAACATAAAGACGGTGAACCTCTATATGATTGTACCCCGTGCTTCTTCAAAGATCCATCAGCAGCTTTGCCCCGAGGTTTCGAGCATGTCAAGACGGTAGAGCAGTTGTATCTACGTAGAGAAGAACTTCTGGGCATCAAAGGCAGACCGTCCGCTCGTCGGAGCAGTGCTTCGCCTCCTCCTAGCACTTGAGAAACGTCTCGCATATGGTCAGCTATCAACTTCTGAGTATATCTGGACTCTGATGCTCTCCTCTGTACTGGAACGCCTCCAAACATCTGGACTTTCCAAACACATCATCTCGAAACTCTCTACAAGATCCCCAACCGCATATCTTACATAAACGACAAGATACGAGCCACAGCATCGTACTCAATGTCACCTGCGCGGATCTGGAGTGTTTTGTGAGGATAGTCGGAACTGTGGAGAGCACATGGTCTCTAGCACTAGCAGAGAATCATGTCTGCTTGCTCTGCACTTGTTCTACTTTCTCGTGCGTCTTAAGGTATAGACAGTCAGAGAAAAGAGATTTGAATATCCCTATCTCGTGCCACCTTCTAGACAACAACAGTCTTTTTGCTACAACCCTGGCCTGGTCCACATTCTCTCACAATCACCAAAACATGGCATGACAAGTGGAAAATGCATAGAGTGGAGTCTCTGGATTTACCATCCGCCGTAGACCTGTTGTTGTAAAGACACACGTTCAAGTCTGAGTCTCAACCAACATCCAATAGGAGCCCTGTCATCCTCATCGTCTCACTGAATCGCTCCTGATATCTCGATTGATATGTGTATCTCTATGACTGTCCTGTATAAAGACAATATCTGCAGGAAATGATGTCAGCGAATGCAATGCCCACGGCATTTGATTCAGAGAAGCCAAACTCGGCTTCCCAGTCCTCACCTGCTAGTTTGTCTGTACTTGTCAAATCGCCAACCTTTTCTTGTCCACCGGATACAGGCAATCGAAACGATACTGCCAGACTTGATAGCTCGCGTGTTTCACTTGATAACTCGCCGATCTCGATCAACGAGAGTTTGTCTGTAGAACTGCGATATCAGATCGTTAACTATATTACCGCTTATACAATGACACGCTGTTCAACTGTCTATCGAGTTCACATCGCATTGCTTGAACACTTTGTTTCGATATTGAGCAATTTGACTGTCATCTGTCCCCACGTCTAAAGCACCCTCGCAGCAACAATGAAGTATACATAACAGCTATAGGATTGCAAAGTCATCTGAGATGAGAGAAAATCATGGAACGCTAGACGGGGAAGACTCTGGTTCGATCAAGCATAGAGATGTATTTTGACAGAGGCCAAAAGAACAGATACGTCTTCTCAGGGTGGTGGGCAAGAGAGTACTGTTAAGATGATCGCGATGGCTGTAAGGTAGAAAAAATCGAATCAAGACGAGATTATGTGGGAAAAACAGTTAATGGAAGATGCGAGTGGAGGGAAGGAACAACCCAGCCATAGGAAGAAGCAATACAAGGGAGAGAACGACTCAAGAACACATGAAGGCAATGAAAGGACAGAAAAAGGGAAGGAACGGACCAATCACGAAACCCGTCGAAGAAGAGAAGGAGCGAATCGAAAAATTTCACAATCCAGGGAAGGGACGATTGGAAGATCAAACGCACAGAGGACGAGCTAGAACGAAGTTGAAGGAAGGTGCGACTCGAGGGAACGAACACATCAAGGGAAAGAACGATTCGAGGAGCAGAAGGACTGCGTCTACAGACCCGGATCAAGCCGCGAAAAGGCATAACCTCCTACTGTCTTCCCTCTGTTTCGAAGACATGTGGTGTAGACTCATCGACTGTCGCGCTAATGTAAAAGCGTCCAGTGATGGGTTAGGCTTAGTGAAGTTTAGGATGTATGGAAAAATTTGAGAGGCGCTCAGATGGTGAATGAAAATAGATTTTGTGAAGGACGTCAAAACTACCGGAGAAGTCAGGAGAGAGGAGGAGCCCAGGAGGTCAGTCAATGATGGATGATAGTTAGAATTTGAAGCAAACAACAAGGTCGCTTGTGGTGTTTTTTCACTTACAAAGAAACCGGACTTGCACGAGTGGTACTCGAGCCTATGATTCTATCTGCATCAAGCACGCGTGTTGCCCATCGTCTTCGGTAAATCGCAACTCGGACTCTTCACTCGACTTTCCGTCTGTCTTGTCTGTCGAGCTTGACAGAACTTTTACATTTGAGACGTCTGGCAGCATCCGGTTTGTCGCGTCAGTTCTTCACAACACCTTTCTCGCCTCATCCTTTCACAACACCTTTCTCGCCTCATCCTTTCACCTTATTTCTCGCCTCCATCAGACATCTTCCATCCGCAAGTTCCTTCATCCATCAACTCGGACTGGCTTTCATCAACCCACTTACACGAGACTCTTGTCTACAGACTTCGCACACTCAAACATGGAGGCGACTCTCGCAGAGGCTTTGTGGTCCACCGATCAGGAGGCCATTAATCTCGCCTGGGAGATCGAGAGACTTGACAGTGAGCATCAAAGCCGTCGTGAAACTCTACTCCATGACTTGTCCATCATAACTTACAAAAAGCACATCCCACTCTGGAACTCTCCACGATTGTCACTATTGTCGACGCTGCGCCGGATGAGGAGGCTCAAGTTCAAGCTGTTCTGGTCAGACTGGCGCAGAGGGGCGATTACGACCCTCTGATCACTGAACTTGCGATTGCAACAGTCGGTCCTCATGACACGGATGCCATTGTCGACTTCCTAGACTACATGACTGTCAGAAAGATAGATCACACACAGGCTGCATGTGGAAAGAAGTTGATCCGATGTGTGGCCTGCGAAGAACAACTNCCNCCCAAGGATCTCATTCTCACCTCCTGCGGACACTGTTACTGCGGCTCGTGTCTCAGCATGGTTTTCAACGCAGCCGTATCGGACGAGTCGCTTTATCCTCCCAGATGTTGTGCCAACAAACTAATCCCTCTTGAGCACGCAGTACGATTTCTGGAGCCTGAGTTTGGAACGAAATTCGAAGAGAAAGGCTTGGAGTATGAAACAATCGACAGAACATACTGCTCGGACCCCACATGCTCGACATTCATACATCCTGATGGTATTTACAGCATTGACGCACAGTGCTCGAGCTGTGGCAAAGAAACTTGTGTCATCTGCAAAGCCCCAGCTCATGGAGGGGACTGTCCTGCGGATCTGGATTTAGCCGCGTTGCTCAGATTCGCCGAAGAGATGCACTGGCAGCGTTGCTACAACTGCCTGAGAGTCGTACAGAGGCAGGATGGCTGTAACCATATGGAGTAAGTCCCTGGTCGAGTTGTTTCTGTCAGGACGGTTTGAGCTGACGAACACCAGNNATGTCTTTGCGGAATGGGCTTTTGCTACATCTGTGGCAGACCTATGACTGGCGATGGACCATGTCCTTGCTTCGAAGACGACTCTCCAACTTACAGATTCTACCGACGACCTACGAATGATTTCCAGCGAACAGCGGCTCAGGGAGACATTCGTTGGGATACTGTTACCTGGCCTGTCCTTGAAGATGGCGATGGTCTCGACGATACCGTCACACACGAGCAGCTGCTTGGATTGGTCGAAAGCATGGCGACTACTCGGGACAATTTTACAAGAGCAATAGCAGTGCTAGACACGGCAGAGCCACTGATGGAGCCTCTTACCCAATTCAGATTGCTAGAACTTGAGAGAAACATGGCGGTGGTACGGGTTGGTCTCGGACGAGTTGCACCACAACTACGACTAGAGAATGAGGCATGGCCGGCTCTCTATCCTCCTGACCTTTCCGATGAAGACGACCTAGCCCCGATAGATGGGCTGCACCGCCCTCTCGATCGCGAAGTTGAAGCTCCTGGGAGAACAACCTCGCAGATACAACCGCCACATCTAGACCAACAACACCCACGCCCTTCATCGACGAGATCAGACAAGGTGACAACGAGATCATTACTCAGAGGTGCGGTCCATTTGAGACGTTCGCAGGCATTGAGTACGATTACACATTTCCCGATGTTGAACCAGTCGACATCAGAAACATTGATTTTGGGGCAGGTTGGACTCCTGTTACAGATTTTCCAGACGGAAGGGAGGCGGAGGGACCCGCTCGGAGCTGTCCCGTGATGAACTATCGTCCTACACCCTTTGATCGTACATTCGTTCGTTCCAGGCCTGGCCCTCATCGTACTCGAGCGAGACTTGCGCCACATCGTCGTCTGTGAAGTCTACAGATACGCCGACGCTGCAGAAAAGACGACCGATTGTCATCGGGTGCCATATGGGTACCTTGTAGCGAAGCAGATACTGTCTACGATGGGATAGACGAGAGGGTGGTCTCAGCGACTGAGGGTAGATGGCCAGCAACCACGAAAGGAGGCGTCGCGATGGAGATGACAACGGTTCGAGAGATAGATTGATGAGATCAATGTTTCTTTCTGGAATCCATCCAAGGGAGCGTAGAAGAACTGCTGCAGAGAAGACAGTCCTGGGAAAGAAGGCGATGCGAGTTTTCATGCGACCAAGGCGGACGGATGAACCAGATGGAATGCGACTTTGCTGCTATGCTGGCAAGACTACCGTAGATAGTGACCCTTCGGCAGCAATACGATGAGAGTTTACAAAACACACACTGATGTCTCGATGCCAGCGTGGTAATAGTCGTGGTTCGTTGTTTAAATAGAGTGATGCCAACGTCGGACCCAAACCCAGAAAGCATGAAGAATCAGCCTCGTTACGAACAGGATTTCCTCTACTTCACAGCAAGTTAGCATTTGAGATCCATACCCGATTCATGTTAGGACGAAGGAGTTGCAACAAATCCAAGTCGTAAGGAGTGATGTTGACATCAAAGACAGGGTTGGAAGGGCAGCTTTGTAGGAGACCCCTTGCCAAGACATGATTGAGGTAAGGTTTTGGCTGAGAAGCTCTGACCTTTCACAATCGCGTGGGAAGTTTTCTCGAGCAGTTGAGGTGGGTTAGCGTCCCAATGGTCTAGAAAGATGGCTGGGTTCCAAAGGCTTATATACCCATCGAACTGTCTTCGAGAAACATCACATCTTTCTACAACTTGGAAGACCGAAATTTGAAGGTTCTCACGCCGCCGATGTCACAGTGGAATCCTGCGGCCCTGCAAAAGATAATCAGCTTCGCGACCACCTTCGAACTCTGGAGACCTGGGACAAGGGCGAACTTCAGTATCAGTATCCAAAGGGCGTCGGTAATCGAAGATGGACCGCCTCAATAGCGCAAAGTCATTGAGCGATGCTTATACACTTGCCGACCTTTTCGCCGACTGCGTCGAATCCATAAATCTTATCCATGGGACCCACGAGGAGTCTCATAGCGAGGAGATCCTCACATCACAGCTTGGTATCGAACAAGCCCGTCTTCTGATCTGGGGCGATGCAGTTGGCATCAGCTCGCCGCCAGCTTCGACAGGAATCACCTCTGCCATCCCGAAGCATCCTGGCGCATTAAACCCGGAACCTGATAAGGCCTTGTACTTCGGAACCCGAGATGCGCGACTTGATGATCCTCGCTTCAGACAACGCGTGGAAGATTCATTGTATGCGATCGCAAGTCCACTGACGCATCTGACCAAAGTCAAGATGTTGCAAACCTATGGACTGGACCTTTTCAAGGGCTCGCCGAGAGTGCGCGAGAACCATATGCTGGCTCCCAACCCTTTCAGACTGCAAGCCTTTCGCGAGAAGTTGGAGCTGTTGCAAGAAGTTGTGACCGCGTTCCCTCACGCAAAGATTCACAGACACAATGGTGTGAACAAGAAAATGGCCTGGCAGATTATGGACGTGGCCAAGGCTAGCGAGCTGTGCGCTCTGATTCGCGAGAAAGTGGATTATCTTATTCAACTTATGGATGTGCAAACAAGAGCTGATAAGGCAATGCGATCCGACGTTCGTGCCATGGGGTGGCATCCCAGCGAAGATATGAATGCAACAATCCGCGACACGCTGAAGCTATCACTTCTAGTCGAAGCTTCAGAAACACTGTATCCTGAATACAGTACTGCAGCGCAAGAAGCCATGGACAATGTCACCGATCAATGGAAAGGCAGTCACGGTTACGACGCCATGATGTCTGAGCATCACAACCCCACCATTCACAAGACGGCATCTCACACGATGCTCTCGCAACCTATTCGTCCCTCGCAGGAAGCACCCAGACCAACCATCTCGCCACCAAAAACACCGAAGAAAGGCAAGCTACTGGGTTCCCTGCGACCTAAGCTCACTCGCTTGTTTTCAGGAAAGAGCATGGAGAAGCTGACTCCTGCTATGGCCGACCCCTCGCGCTCAAGGTCTGAAAGCGGACCCAGCGGTGGTAACGGTGAGCCATTGGAGGCCGTGCGTAGCAAGTCTTTGGCCAACGACGATTTGACGCATGTGCTTACGCATACTGCTACGCTGGAAAGTATGATCAGTCGACACGACCAATATCCCGGCATCGACAGGGTGGCGTCGTTGGAGTTGAGGAAGAAGTGATGTTGCATGGCTAGCTCGATCGCTTGTTTTTATCTGTTGTCTGATCCCTTGGTGCGACCAAGGACTTGTAGGAGATCCGTCTGTTTTGTACTCGATACCCTCCCCATTCTTTTGTATTTGTAATTTCTTACATTGCTTATAGCACTTCTGTTTCTAGACTCAATCTTTACTGATGTTATTCCTCCTACACTTTTCTCCCTGGCAATTTATGTGCCAACTCGCAGCTTTAAGTCGTTATCTTTCTCTTCTGACAAGAAAGTTGAAACGATTCCCAGGCCAAAAATTCATTCGCAAAATCACTCATAGTCGTACTTGCTTCCTGTCGCTGACTCACATAGGCCGAGCCCAACTACAAATCGTTATATCACCACCTTGCTCTTCAACATTTTTACTTTTCTCTGACTTCCGCTTCCCGACACGCCCATCAAGAGCAATCAATCCCAAGAACCGGTGAGATCGCACGGATCCACTCCTACGAAAATCTATTCTAGAAGAGACGATTCGTAATCCAGCATCGAAGACGAGATGGAGAAAGCACCGGAGGTCTATTTGAACCCTCTCAGCAGAATACGCGTCAAAATTTCCACAATCGAGCACAAGGACGTAACCCCGGACCTTACATGGTGGTATGATCGTGCATATATCTCAAGAAGACCGTGGCCTAGAGGCACAAAGTACCTGGCCATGATCATCGACAAAGATATCCCACGTTATTGGTGGAGACAACTTGCAGTGGACCTAGACAAGGTCGTGTGGATGCAGTACAGAGACGGAGAGGAATTCACAATCAGGATAACATCACGCGAGGCATGGGAGCAAGTCATGAAATTTCGCCGTGAGTACCTGGCCGAGAGAAATCAACCCGATCATCACAAGGAACTTGGTCTCGATATCTTATTGAGCCCTCTCGAACGGCCGCAGCGACACAAAAAGAAAGAAGGACCTTCCCCACGCAGATTGGATCCTAAGCATATAGCGAGACCACGCCGTGTCGTCCGAGCACCAGTAGTCGACTCCAACGCATACCAAAAGCGTCCCACCAAGATACCATCACCAACATCAGGCTCGACGCGCAAATACGAGCATTGGAGGGTAAGAAGCGATCGCAATCTATGAAGATACTTGCGCAAGGCTCGCCACGTCTCAAGAAGAGGATATGGACCAGCTCTGCTCCCGGAAGTCACCGCCCTCGAAGTCCTGACAATTTCGACGAAAGACCCACGTTTTGAGGAAGTCATGTCGGGTCATTGCCCTGACAGTTGGTTTGATGATGGTGAGGTGGTAGCCGAGACACACGAATATTACCGATGGGGCGAAGCCATACGACATGATCGGCCACTACAGAGCCATTGGAGGTCGAGAATCCGGCTCAATTCGACATCCGATGTGATTAGTACAAGCGACTCAACTTCCGATATAAGCACTACAACTCAGCCCGAACGATTCTACCACTCACGTAGTTCTCTCATGAGTGCCAATGACGCCTGGTGCTTGGATTGAAAGGCAATTATTGACCTCTCAAATTGTTATCATCAATGTGATGTCTTACGGCTTGCATAGCATTTTCTTGTTTCTGGGCTGTGAGTCGCTGCCGTGACTTGCATGGGTAGCCATTCATAATGCCGTATCACGATCCTACATCTCGAGCCTTGGTCAAAATGTTACGCAACTTTCCCGTGGAAGACACTTTTACCAGAAGCGATGCTTATACGCTGGACGTGACTCTCGAAGAGTATTTGTTTCATGATTATATACAGCTTTCTGAAAACGAAAGGACCAAGATACGGGAAGATTTGTCACCTGTGTTGACTCCTTTCTCACGGGCGCGATGCGGTATATTTGTATTGACCCAGAGAAATGAAGGTCTGGCGCTGACGCTCAATCGCACTCGGAAGGGGCGCGAGTTAGCTTCTTACTGTATTCGGAGGTTCGTTCACTGTGTCCTGTGGTGGCACTGGTGATTCTGCTGACGCTCTGGAGCTGCGGCTGCTCGAAGCATAGACCAATGCAGGGACATGCACTGGTAGCGCTGGCGGTTCTGCTGAAGCTCTAGAGCTGGTTCTGCTCAGAGGGTCGACCAGTGTAAGGAATTCCAGTAATGGCACCAGCGATTCCTTTGACGCTCGGGAGTTGGTTCTGCTTTGATATGGGGTGCGTCTGCGGTATTTGCGTCTGTAATCTGGATCGAGTGTCGTGGGCTCTGGAATCGTCGAACACTGCGCAAAAGGCCATGTGCCGGGAGTTTTGGCAAGTGACGACTCTCTAAGCCTAGGAATAGATGTGCGTCGGACGATCTGCTTGACCTCGGGCATCCATGCTTGAGGCCCACAGAGTTGTGGTCTCTCCAGCGGACCAAGCAATGGGTAGACTCCTCGATCTCGATGCGGATCCTTGGCTTGTAGGTCGAGACTTGCGGCATACTCTGCATCGACGAAGTCGTCGAATTCGGCGCGAGACGTGACTTTCACCACGATTTCCCTCCTCGGTCCTCCACGACGGCGCATTTCGCTCCTTGCTCCTTCTTTCTGTCGTATCTCGATCCATGCTACTTTTCCTCCAGCGTCTCTGCTGTGAAAGGTAGTGACAACTCTCCACCAGACCATGGGAACGCTGGCGAAGACAGTTCTGACGCTGGGGTTGTCCAAGGTAGGGAGGCCGCCGATCCAGAAGTCTGATCCATTGTAGAGGGTGTTTTCGGTTCCATATACCTCGAGGGATAGTATTGCGCATCTTGAGAATAATGTCGGGGACGTCCATTGTGGTGACGGTTTGATGGACAGCTGTGGCGCCGGTTGGAGAGTCGTGGTGATTGCTTGATGTGTGACTCCGCTGCATCTAAGGTGAACGTATCTTCACGTTGTGTTGTCCATATTCACTTCGAGAGTGATGGCCATCTTGGCATGTGTTCTAAGCACTTTTATCCGGCCCAAAATCTCCTCCTTCTTGACCGTATTTTGGGCCAACCTGGCGTATACCAAATATAACGCTGTCACAGTAAGTTGTGTTCCCTCCTTGGGTGCTCAAATCTGTTACTTCGAGCAATATCTTTGTATGGACTTTTGATGTGCAATATTCCTACGACTGATGTGATATTTTAGTGCAGATGAATCAGTGCTCTGAGCTCTCTGCAGACCAAAGTCCGAGAGCACGCTCTTCAACACATGAAGAAGATGATCATCGCAAAGACGGAAGTCGATGATGACACCCTGTAGCAACCCCATGAGGTTCTAAGCTGGAGGCCGAACCTTCGACGTTATCCCTTCACCTTTACCTGCCCGCTCATTCATTTCAGACGACGGGCGCTTCAGGGACTAGTACGGTCAGCTTCCTTACCATCTGAGGGTGAAAGAACGTGTATTGTTCGGCTAGCACAAGCTTGCAAGACATTGCATGCACTCAAAGCTCGATTGTATCATCTTTAGTGACAAGAATTACTTTGATGTATTACCAGGTGATCCCGAGAGAAGCGCCGCAATAATTGACCTGGTTTCCTTCGGGACTCAATGGAAACTCAATCTTCGGCGGTTTCAGGTGGACAGCTTGAAGACTATATCAGGCATGTCCGCACCGTAAAGTCCCTGAGCCTCGCAGCTATTGGAGAGTGGTCAACACCCACCAATACTTCACTATTCGCTCCTCAGTCATCATATAGGATGATGAGGAAACAAGGTTTCTTGAATTCGCTCACGGGATCGTGGAGTGAGTACGTACCAGTCTTCTACCGGCACTCTGGGAAGGACCGAGTTCGAGTCGAATGTGTTAGACATCGTCCAGAAGTACGTTGACCACCATCTCCCATAAATCATGAGGGACTGGAGGAAGAACGGCGGCGAACTGAACCTGTCCACAAACACGTACAACGACGAGAACCTGCATACTCATGTACCTGTCGAAGAGGCGATCACAATCTCTGTACGTGATCGCGACGCAGGTAAGACTACAAAGTTGGTCAATACCTTGACGGAGACCTGGGGTCATCACATCGTGGTCTCGACCCACCAAGAGCCTGCCGCACCAGATCTCCCGAACGTCTTTTCCAGTCCGGACGCAGCCAGGATGACACAAGGCATAGAGCGATTTTGAACGCATTGTTAGAAGATGGTCAGGTTCCTTGGGCTTACGGTTAAGATGACATCGCTCCTCCGCGATCCCAAGTCTGTATTGACAACTGTAGAAATACACAATAGCTTCGGGGTTTGGAGGCGAGTGCGTAGAGAGTCGTGTCCTCCTCAACTCTCTCTGGCCATATCTCTGGATTGAAAGCAATTCTGCATCTCGATAGTTCTTACAAAAGGAAAGTCATGGCAGAAGTCCGAAAGGCAGATCGCGATGGACCGAATGTCCTTGCAAGCCTCTCCCACAAATGCACGATACCTTCAAAACACAGAGCGATATCCACAGAGAGACGTCATGGGTAGCCTTCTCTCTGGACATATCATTGAACTTCGTTACAGTCGTGCGTTTCTATAGCTTGAGGTATTGCTACGCGTCGTAGTCAGAGAACTCGAACATCCGAGTAAACACTAAGCACGAGAGGATGTTGCTTACCCCCTGAAAGATCGACAGCGGGGGATCAAGGACCCTGAACAACCTCCGCACCTCGGTTGAGCCTCATCTTCAACTGAAGCCTTTCCCAAAAGTAGCTCTCGTCGCAAGAATGTAATTCTGCAACCAAACCAATACACCTCGTAAAGAGTGTCTCTGCTCAATCACAGGGCCAAACCAAGGTCATTGATACCAAAAGACCATCTGGAACCCCATCACTCGCAACATCGACATCCCGCCTCTGCGTAAAAGCACCCAACAATGCCATCTTTCAACACCTCCCACGCCTTCTTCTCCTCAATCCCCTGGACATCCCGCCTCCTCCGCACACCAAACCTCACAATCACAACACCTTCGTCCCGAACCCCTAAACCCTCGACCGAAGACTCTCTCCTCGCAACCACTCTCGCAACAAAAACCACAATACCTTACTGTGTTACCTACTACACCTCCTCATTACATCTCGCGTCTATAAGCATATTATACAAAATTGAGGATGGATTAAATGGCTACCCACACATCCTGCACGGGGGCATGACAGCAACACTGATAGACGAAGGTATGGGCATTTTGCTGCAGGAGATTGCCGAGCAGCGCAAAGCCGTTGCAGGTAGTACAGTCAAGAAAGACACAGCAGGGAGTATAGATGCTTATACTAAAACTCTGAATGTCGAATTTGTGCGGCCGGTGAGGACGCCAGGAATTGTGTTGGTCAGAGTCGAGGTGGTGGAGAGGAGGGGCAGGGGGATCAAGCTGGCGGCGCGGGCATTGCAGAAGGAGGGACCAGAGGAGGTAGAGGATGGAGAGTTGGTCGAGTGTGCGAGNGGGGAGGGTGTGTTTGTCACGCCGAGGGTTGCTAAACTATAAAAAGGCTGGGAGGAGTGGTGAACCGGAAATTAGAATCACGGGCGTGATAGAGGGATAGACAATACAGATCTAGTGACTCTAAACAGCATGGCATAAGAAGAAGCCGCGAAAAGAAGAAGAGGGTATCATTGAATAAGCCTAAACGAAAACAAGCATCAGTCATCGCCTTGTATCTTTGCATGCTTGAAGTATTTCATGCCGACCCAGGCGATGACAACCCATACCCAAGCCATGACAGCAGTCAAGATGATCAAGGCAGGGTAATAGCCAACGATAGGCAGCGTAGGGTCGTCCTCAAGCTCAGGCGGCGCATAAGGAGTTTCTCCAACATTCCAGGCCCAGCTCCACACACCCAGACAGCTACCCATGCCGACAGCAAAGACAACCCAGGTGACAACCAGCACGACCCAGCCCCATCGCTCTGTTTCAGAATAATCGTAGGCGTCGTCTGCATTGTGTACCAGGACTGGCAAGGTAGCGAGTGGGGATGGTACATTCTTCAGCGACGAGCGGCGACGCACGACGTCGAGAACAGGACGAGTGTCAAAGTATGAAGAGGGTCGTGTCACGGTGGCGGCCATGCTAAGGTCGTCATCGTCGGTAGTCGAGGCATAGCTCTGACTCGTGGGACTGATGATTGGCGAGCCCAAGTCTGGATGCACAGGCGGAGGAAGCACCGAGGGCGGCGACGAGTTGGGCGAGTGTTCGAAAACTAGAGACAAACGACGAGGTTGGTGAAGGTCTTCGTAGGCCAGAGCCTGGTGCAAAGCATCATCCAGGGATCGGACGGCATGGTCAGACTGGGCATCCTTGTCGTGTATGAATATTTCGGTGGCAGGGGNGTCTTGTTTGACGCGACCGGGACCCAGCAGGGCCGTTTTCCTCAGTGAACCTTTGCGTTTACGCGCCTTGAGTGGACGAGATGGATGGGTCGACTCATCTTCTGCTTGCATTGAAAGGTCAACTGCAGCAGGAGCTGATGTCGACAGTTCTCCAGGCGGTGGACGTGACAGAAAGTTGATTCTCTGTAGGAGACCGGCAGAGAGGCTCCGGTGCTTGTGCTTTGTTGGCGGAAGGACGGTGATTGCCAAGTGGTCGTCTTCAACGGCGTCTGTCTCAGTTGCGCCGTTCATGTTTCTGCCATGCGTTGTCATGGAGCTCCCAGAATAGACTCGGTGAAGATGTGCATTTTTGAACTCGGGTTCTTCTACATGGAGGTCGGGAGAGTGATGAAGCACTACATGAGAGAAGTCGCGTCTCACGAAACAGGCAAGACAGGGTCAACTCGATGGAAGGAGCAGGCAGTGATGGGCGGGCCGAGGGCGGGGAATTATAGGGCTAGAGACTTTGTCGCGCGCTTTCCAAGTTCCAACGGCGCCACCGCCCACGACGTCAAAAGTGTCGCGCAGAGAGACAGCGAACACCCCTGAAGCGCGCGTATTTCCATGGATCTGCACAAGAGACAGAGATAGTCACCGTCCCGCGCCCCTAATTCGTGTCTCAGTGAACACTTTCTCTACATTCTGCATTCAACTCGCGTCGCTCCTTTGACCACTTTCCCCAAACATCCGCTCCCAGCTGGACAAAGAACAAAGAAGGCTCTCTTTGTTTGCCGACACTGGCCATGGCTACGAACCACTTTCCCATGCCNGGTCCCCCGAGGACTCCCACCACGTCCGACGACGAGATGGACCCTCAATTGGCAGAATCCGGCCTGCGTATCAAGCATGCATACAACGAGTCTCCTGTCAGATCGCGTCTCTCGGGTTCATTCGACCGACTATCTGCTTCACCTCCGGACACTGCGAGTACCTCGATGAACACTGGCCGTACCGACCTGGTCTCACCTGTCTTCTCGCTATCCACTCCTGCAGACCAGTACAGCCCTGCAACTCCACAGAGCGTCATCAGCGAGCCAGACGAATCGTCCGAGAAGGAAGATGAGCCCACCATCACCGCTGCGAACCCCTTCAACTTTACAACTCAGCAATACTCTGCCACCCTATCTCCCGCCAAGCCTGTAAGCATACCGACTGACGGGCCAACATGCTCTCTACTGACACAATCCAGNGACATCAATGTCGGCAAGCGTCGCGGTCACAAGTACAAGCACTCCAGTGTTTCGCACCAGATCTTCATCGAGCCAGCACCTCGCGCCCCTCTTCGACTACCCGCCTCTCTCCCCGTCCCTACCCGTAATGAGGTCCAGCACAGCATGACATCAAATCAAAAGGCCCGCCTCGCGTGGTGCTTCTGCCACTTCCTGATCGCCGGATACGTTCAATGGAGTGCATCGGGCTCCCTCGCCATGACCGCCCTTTCGCGTCTACTCTTCTTTGATGCTGCGGGCGCCATTGCCTGCGTCTTGGTCGAGACTATGGGAAACTTCGAAGTCTGGAAGCGCTCCAGTGTAAAGCATCCCTTTGGTCTGGAACGACTCGATGTCCTTGTAGGCTTCGGACTCGCTGTTTTCATCGGCTTCATGGGTCTCGATGTCTTGTCTCATGGTATCCAGCACTCCCTCGAGAACTTGGGATCTCATGTTGCTCACTCGCCTCATGCTCACCGTCGCATCTCGGCTGGATCTGTTGATGTTGCCGCCCTTCTCGCCATTGTTGTCACTCTCATCTCTGCTCTTGTACTAAAGAATCATGCTCGCATCGGCAAGGCTATGCGCTTCGAGTACATATCATGCTGGGGCGCCGTCTTGAGCAACCCCAGCCATCTCATCACTTTATCATGCTCTACCCTCCTGCTCTTGCTGCCACTGCTCAGCATTCAAGCATATCACTGGTTCGACGCCGCCATGTCCTTTTTCATCGCAGTCGCCATGATCGGCCTGGGTGTTCGCCTAGGCACATCACTATCATCCATTCTTCTCATGTCCTATTCGGCGCCTGCTGGCAGTGCGACAATCAAGGACGTGATTTCTGAGATTGAAACCGATAAATCCGTTTCAGCCGTTCAGGACGCCAAGTTCTGGCAAGTCCACTATGGACTTTGTATGGCCAACTTGACTCTGAGATATAGAGCAGCTGACTATGGTCTTGACTTGGCCAAGACGAGGGAAAGAATTACCAGTCTTGTGCGAAACAGGCTTGGTGGTGGTTATGGGTCTGGCGGCCTCAAATGGGAGGTATCGGTGCAGTTGATTTCTGAAAGGGATTGATCAGCCTCCCTTAATAACGACACTTATTGAATCACGACACGAAATTATGTACATTTTTATATCTTATATCGCATGAAACAAAAATGCTTGCGCTTCTAGACTCACTTCGCTCGTCTGTTAATGATTGACCTTTCACGTGACGTGTATCTTGTTTGCCCGCGTTTGCCTCTTGTGGCACCTTCACTATGCCACAGCACCACAACTTTTGATCTGGCAGACCATTAAACATCGGAAAATCATCAGCAGTCGCTTTTCCATCCGACAAAACTATTTGCGCATTCACTGTCAATATGGCGGCTCCTCAGGACCTACTTGAACGTCTCCAAGTCCATCTTGGCCAGCTGGAGGAGGATCCAACCAACACAGATATCGACGAACGTCTTTTCGAGTCATGTTCACTAGCTCTGGCTCCCGGCCTCTCGAATAAGGACTCCATTACGCTCATCTCACAGCTCTCCCGCATCTTGCCGGTGCTACAGAAGGATCCGACACAACCGATCCAATTCCTGGTGCTTTTACTGGAGCCGTTGAGTTATTCGGACGTGCTCGGTCTCAATGCCGCGGTCGACTTTGCTGGCGGGCTGCATGTTGCTGCCGTACCGTACAACCGACTTATGCTTGCGCTGCTGAACAAAGCTGCTGGAAATGCCACGGACGCTGCGACCATTGCCGCGCAACCTGAAGTCGTGACTGCGTTGGTGAATCTCTGGCTGTGCACTGGGGATGCTGGAATTGCCAAGCAGGCTGGCGATGTGTTGCTTGCTTTGCTCAAGGTCGATCATGCGGTGCCTCCTGGTGCTGGCGAAGAAAAGTCGCTGCCCGGTCACAGTCAGGGATTGATGTGGAAGCGTGTGTTTGGTGATCAGGATGTTTATGCGCTGATTTTTTCCGTCTGCTCGTTGAAGCATACTGAAGGTGTGGAGTTGTCGGGGAGCCAGAGGACGCTAGCTCAAGCGAGACTGCTCGAGTGGCTGCCTGAGGTGGGTGTTGTGAACTGGAATGCCATTACACATGCACATCATCCAGAGGTTGAGGAGCGCTTCACCGATGGCAAGGGAGAAGGTATGCTGTACTTTGCTGCTACATGCATGGTCGATACCGCTGGCGATGTCTTGATGCATCGCTGCCTGGTGGAGTTCTACGCTACCTTGCTCCAAACAATCACGCCGACAGAGTCAGCAGGTTCACCTCACTCTTCTGCTGCACTGGACTTTCTCGTTCAGCACAAGCTTCACGATAAGGCAATGAGTTTCTACCTGGACCCTAACAACCCTCGTCACGACCCTTTGGATGTTCAATTCCTGTACGCACCCTCGGCCAACTACCTCGCTGCCTACGTGTCATCATATCCCTCCCACTTTCTATCCAGCTCCCTCAAACCAACCCTCATGAAACGACTACAAACCTCATTGGACCTATCGCCCAACCGCTGGGCCCACGCCGAGTCCCCAAAACACGATTTACACATTCTTGCCTCTATGCCTCGCAGCTCTCTGTTACCCGACAACAACAATTGGAATTCCTCTCCATTCTCCCTGTTGCCCACAAAATCCACAAATGCAGATGTACTGGCCACTCTAGCGACAATCTTCCACGGACCCTCCAAGCAGGAAATCATCAATTATCCAGTCATGAGTCCGTTGATGGATACAACCCACACTGCCCACTGGAAGTCTGAAGCCCAAGCTGCATATGCATTGTACTATCTCTATCTCAACCACAACCCCTTACTCTTCGCCGATCTCGTGCGTCACGCTTCCATAATTGCACTCAGAGAGAATGCCCTTGCTGCCATTAGCTGCATCCGCAGTATCGGGACTGCGAATTGGTTGCCCCTAACCGATGCCTCTACACCTACAGCCACAGACTTTAGGGCAACACTTCCCCACACCGCGCTTGCGGAACAGCANAAAGGGTTCTTGGCTCTCTTGTCGCCGCCGAGTTTGGAGTATACATTGCCGTATTTGTTGTCTGCGAGCCAGATGTTTTCGAACTTGGTGGGTGGAGTNGGGGATAGTGAGAATTCTGCTTATCGGGTTGCGATGAGTAAGTTTGAGTGTTTGAAGGAGGTGTATAATCGACTCAAGGTATATGCGGAGGAAGGAGATGCAGAAGCAAAGGAGTGGGATGATGTGGTGGTTACGTTGAGGAAGAAGGTTGATGAGGGGCCTTTTGGAGGTAGAGGTTATGAGGTGGGTGGTAGGATTGCTACTATGGAGTTGTAAAAGCCATATGGTGTCACAGCTGCTTTTCTTTGCCTTTCGCTTCTCACTTCGTAGTTAGCAAAGTCCACAACAACGGACAAATCCAACCAAAGAGAAGAAAGATTTTATCACCATTGCACATTCTACCACCACTTCTCCTTTCAACAAATACCCAACCAACACCTCCAAGAAACATACCTACTTCCCAATCCCACCCACATAACTCTCTCTCTTAGCCCTACGTCTGCCCCTCAAACACTCAAACACCCACACAAACACATTCAACCCACAAAGCCCACTAGCCACCCACGTCAACGCCATAAACTTACCCCCTCTATGCGCTTGCACGCCCACACTCTTGCCATGCTCATTAACCACATTACTCGCTTTCACCGCCACCGCAGTGGTAATCGCCGATGCCAAAACCGCAGCCAGGAACGCGAGTATCCAAAGCAAGATATCGATAAAGGCGGAAAGGCGGCCATGCACAAAGAAGGAGACGAGAGAGAAGAAGGTGGCGATGAGGATTAAACCGGCGGAAATGCAGTAGAGCAGGAAAGCGGCTTTTTGGGCTATACGTAGGGTGTGTATGCCATCATTGACGGCATCTGGCCAGTGTAGGTCTTGCAGAGTAATTCCCAAGCCAGACTTGTTGAGCTCATTCTGCAGCGCATCGGTGGGGTTGAAGTGGAAGAAGAAAGTGCGGTTACTGCAGAACGTGACATTTTGATCGATTTTGGAGGCCGAGATTGTGGCATTGGGTAAAGAGGTAGGTGTATAGTATCCCTCACAGTAATCAAGCAGATGTGCAGAGTAAAAATCATGCAGACCCAAGTCTTTGGCGAAAGAGTTGATTTTGTCGTTGATAGAAGATTCAATGCTGTTGGTTACATTATCCCAGATTGATTCGAAGATGTTGGAGTCGGAGTCGGTGTTGGAAGTCGTGTTGAGGACGTTGGTGCCGATGCGTGATGTGTTGAGTGTGACAATAGAGTAGTCCTGNNAGAATGCGTTAGAAGAAGAGTAGGGAATGGAGAGGTGGGATGGCTGACGCACCTGCATAAAGTCTGGCTTGCTGCCGGCGAAAATGCACAGCATCGTCAATACGAATGCTGCAAGGCCAAAGATGACCGGTATCAGCGCTGTAGGGCGCAGCATCTCGTGAAATGTGTGATGACGATTCTCTAGTCAACAGGTACTGAAGTGATATGATATATCTTCGATATCAACGCGAGAGTCAGGACAGAGACAGCTGAGGAAGGAGAGACGTAGAAAAGGAGCAAGGAAACCAGAAACAGGACCCAACTTGTTTGTGAGACCACAGCAAACAACCTACTGCTATTTTTCTGGCATAGTTACAAGGAATTCAAACATGACGTCTGGCTCATTCCAATGAAGTGCTGGCAATGTCGTGCCAGAAAGCAGGGCTGCGACAAACGCCAAGATATGCAGCCGCTGAGGTCTTTGAAACGCCAGGTCAATATATAAATACCTGCTTTGTGTTCACATGATTGGCGCTTGATTGACTGATCGCTGTTTTATCATGGAAACGATTGAGCTGGTGTTTGTGGATAGAGAAGAAAATACTTTTTGTTTGACAAATAGTCTCATAATAGATATCCGAACACGTAATTCATGTCTTGTAGTTCATGTCTTGTAGCGTGGAATGAGAGCGCTTGCGAGGATCAATCACATGGCAGGTTTGCTAGACCTGCGTTGCGCGTGCTGATCCGAGGCAGAAGAACCACTGTCTTTTCTCGACGAAGGGGTGGCCTCCGGCACTGGTCGCGGATCTAGCTTATCCAGGAAAGGGTTGTAGGGAGCAGCAACAACACTATCGCGCTGAGCCGAGACAGCGTCTCCTGGTCGTACTTGTTGGTCGCGGTGAAGCCTGTCCAGGGATTCACCAACGATGTTGTACTTTGCCCATTCGATGGGAGGACACCGGACGATGTCTTGCGGTAACGGAACAGCAGGAAAGGTGGAAGTCTGATGTGTGTTCTTTGCTGTTTGTGAGTGCAACATGGAGCCGTATGAGATTGGAGATGGCTTGGTCGTGGCCTCGGATTGCGAATCGACAGGGTCGTGTTCGCTCATGCTGGAAGCGCCGAGAACAGCATCGTCATCATCCTCCATGCCCTGGTCCGGAGAGTCCTTTACAGCCCATGGCGGAGGTAAAGGTTTAGCGTGAGCAGTTGCGATGACATGCCGGCGATATTCTTCTGGGCGCTCGACAGCCTGGCGCTTGATATCCTCGAGAGTGCGCAAGTCTCGTTGAGCCTGGAGGCGCTGGAACTGGAGAGAGGAAATGGCGGCGCGCAAGGCTATGGCATCACTTGAATCATGGCTGGAAAAGGGCAGCGAAGGTGGCTGCTCTATGAACTGAGGCGGCGGTGGTTGTTGTATGGGTTTGGGTGGGGTTGTGGTTGCGAGCTTGGCTGGTTGGGCAGGAGGCGTGAGAGGGCTTGCAGGAGGCGGCTGTGGTGATGGCGACCGCACCGCTGATGATGACAGCGATGTCGACAAGGGAGGAGGCGATGCCGATGTCTTTGGCGATGGGCCGGCCGGGTTGGCGATGCTGAGGGCCATAATATCGAGTGTCGATTATTGTGCTCGAGTCTGTGCTGATTTTATGCCGTTTTTGTTCCAAGGCCAGCCAACACTTTCCCCACAGATCGCGACTTGCTCTCGTGAACCGCTCGAGGGTCTTGCCAACTCTGCTGCTTCTAATTTCTACACCCTGCTCACTCGAAGAAGTGGCTTTCTGTCTGGACTGTGAAGGTGGTCAAGTCTTGGAGCCACATCGAACTCTCAGACACTGATCTTCACTTTCCTGGTTTCAACGATGAATCACAGACCACGCAACCAAGGCTTCAGCCTAGACAGATGCCTTGTGCAACGCGAGCAATAATCTTTGGCCAAGTTCACCGCCCGCGTGATGATTCTTCCTACTGTACATCATGAGTAAAGATGAGGCCATTATGAGTCTGACTCCAGACATATTCTAGTATCAAAAGACTATGTCTAGTGAGTCTTTCCCTTCACTGTTTCGATAGAGGAAACATATATATGTAAACCAGCCTTCAAGAACATCAAACAAAGCCGGTCAATGCTCACATATTCTCCGTGGCATGCCGTGGACGTCTAGAACGATGGAATGAAGAGACACCCTTGTTTTCGTACCACATGCTCGTGAGAATGAGTTTGCCGAGGTTGTATAGACAAGACGACCTGCCCATCCGCGTGCTGTTGACGGGATCCGGCTCGAGATCAAGGCATAGCGTGCCGTGTAACCATCCATCCTCACGGCACGCCATCAAGTAATGGCGTCGTATCTGATACACGAGCAGCAGGACAGCCAGGGCGGGGTCTGGAAGATTGAGAGCGAGAAGCACCGATATGATGCCGTCCACGTGACCTTGGCCTCGCCAAAGCAGAAAGTGGAGATTTCAATCTTCGAGGTTCTAGCAGCCAGTCATCTTCCTCCATTTCCTGCACAGGCCTCTCGTCCAGGAACTTGTACCATCAACCAATCGCCTCGCCCATCGCCTTTAGCCGCCGTGATTCGACGGTATCTGGAGCTTGCTACCAAGTTGAGTCGCGTCGAAGCCTCGGCGAAGCAGAACAAGCAGCTTGATAGGTTGTCGTTCAAAGCATACACCTTCTCTGCGCGTGCGTACCTGCAGTGTCACGCTGAAGGTCCGTAGCCGTTGCTTCCATGCTCGCAGCGCGCAATGCTAACCGCGCCGTCTAGTAGAGAGCAGAGAGCAAGCCGACGCCAGCAACCTACATCATCGTTGCACGCGTTTGCGCCAGCGCAAGAGGTCACACTCTTCGCATCATCTCATGTAAGCAAAGCAATTCAGGTAAGGCAGCAAAGGGAACGGAACGGCAGAAAGGCTGCGTCAGGCCTGCATGCGACTTGCCAGCGCATCGCCTTGAACACGGCGCACACCGCAGCCAGAGTCCACAGCCACGCCGCGCCCGCGACCTCGATGCCCGCTTTCAAGACTCCCATCATCCTTCGTGCTTTCCCCCCCAGCTAACGTCCCGGCCGTGATTAGATCCGCACTACCCTCGCGTTCTGTTTGGTCGACCTGCTGCGCTTCTTCATCTTATTTCTACCAATCCCATCACCTCTCCAACATCGCGTCGCCAAAGACGCGTCGGAACAAAGCTTCCCAAGCTTGACTTGTTTGGTAACGACCCTCCGTCCGCCCCGGATTCTGGAAGCTCGCTCGACCTGGATGCGACCAACCCTCGTCACCCATACACATCGAACTAAACAAGCCTTGTACAACAATCCCATTGTGCGACAACCCCGACACGGCTTTCGCACTTGACAAAGCCTCGTCTGGACAACTCGCCATCTGCTATATCGAATAGCAAACCCACGTCGCGCCGGCCCAACCATCCTGTCGGATCATCGCGCAACACCACCATCGATTATATACCTTCGTAGTTAACACAAACATACCGTCGCCATGGACTACACAACCTACCAACAACCGCACGCGCATACCCACAACGCATACGCGCCCACTCACAACGGTCAATCTGGTCCGCCAGTGACCTCNCCCACTCAACAAAATCAGGTCTCTCCCATCATGTCACAACAAAACCATGCCTACGGCCAACAACCAGGCTCCAGCGTTGGACCTCACCAGGTCATGCCAATGTATCAGCAAGGCTATTCAGTCCAAGGCATGCATTACGGCATGGGCGCAAACCAGATGTCTCCTACACAAGCCGCCGCGATGGCCACGGCAGCTGCCTCAGGCAATTACAACTATATGCCAGAAGCTATGCAACCACTAGCACAAGACCCGAGACAATCACCACGCATGGGACAATCTGTCAAGAGTGAACAGAGACAGACACCAAGGTCGCCATCACAAAGTCACATGAACGTCAACGTAAGTATGGCTGGTCAGNNAATGGTCATGCCTGCTCCTCAGGCAATCCCCCAACAAATGGTTGCACGCCGTATGAGTCAGGCAGTTCAGCCTCCTCAGCCTGTTATGCAGCAACAACGACGCGCATCAGTTGCGCCTCAGATGGTCCAACAGGTCGTTCAACAGCACTCGTCACCAGAGGCTGCTAATGGCGGAAGCACCGAAGAGTCACCTCTTTACGTCAACGCGAAACAATTTCACCGAATTCTCAAGAGACGTTTGGCCAGACAAAAACTCGAGGAACAACTGCGCCTCACGAGTAAGGGCAGAAAGCCCTACTTGCACGAGTCTCGTCACAACCATGCCATGCGAAGACCGCGTGGTCCAGGAGGGCGCTTCCTCACAGCCGAGGAAGTGGCCGCTCTTGATGCTGAAGCTGCAAAGAATGGTGGTGTGGAGCCGCAGCAACCTACCAACGGAACCAAGCGCAAGTCTGGAGACAGTCAATCTTCACCTTCNAAAAAGTCACGCACACAATCAAATGCCAGAAGCATGACATCCGAAGAAGACGGCATCGACGAAGGATAGACTCTAGTGATCCGTCCCAAACCGTCTTGAGATGCAGACACGACTTATGACCAACCGGCGTCACGGTTCCTTTGGGCTTGACGAGCATTTCGATTCTTGTGTTTGGCAAAGAACGGCCAGCCTTTTACATTACGACTTGACGATGGGTGTTCATCTGCACAAGCACTTGCACAGGGGGTGTTTTCTGCTTTTGTTTTTATACCATATTTCTTTCCTTGTTTTCCCTTCGCTCCTTACAAAAACTGAATATACCCCTGGCTGTCATGCCATGTTGCTTTTCTGATACTCTCTCCCGTGCCTATGTGTATGCAAAGTCGAAGAGCGTGTGTAGCTCTAACAATCAGGCTCACGATGCACTGCTCGAAGACAAACTCTAGTCTCCCAAGATATATGCACCTATACTTACGTTCGTTATACCATTATCCCAGACCTCGAACAGTTCTTCCGTCCAGAAGGAATGCAGGTGACAAAAAAGGAAATCCAGATGCCAGCACCGTGATGGCAAGGACGGAAAGCGCAACCAACAAAAGTCCGCTCGCGGAAAGTCTTGGCACGCGACCTCCATCGAATCTTTGTTCAAGGCGCATCGCATTGAGCAGCCAATTCAAAAATCTAGATCGCTCTCTTGCCGGAAGCACAACACGCAACACAATGATTTGCAACCGCTGCCTACGGACGGCCGTCCAGCGCCCCATCTCCCTCCCCTTTCGCCGCGCCATCACCACAACCACACCACTTCGAGCTGCTGCCGCGCCACGACAGGGCAACCCAAACAGCTCTGCTCACACACCCTCCGCTGCCACATCAACAGGAGCCGCGCAACCCTTTTCCACACCGCTGAGTGCTTCGCCCTCGGCTGCAGAGTTGCAAGCCCCGAGTGCAGAGAAAGCTGCTCCTACGATAAAGAGTTCTGTTGCTGCTGGCACGCCGCTCAAGGGCTTGAACTTTGTCAAGGGAAAGAACGACCCCGTTGCTTTGGAGGATGCAGAGTATCCCTCATGGCTGTGGGGGATTTTGAAGAAGAAGGGTGGAGAGAGTGCTGCTGATGCTGGGTCTGTGGAGGGAGATTTGTTTTGTATGTTTTGCTTGCCCCCTCCCTTGCTCGAGAAACATTGCTAATTCGTCTGCTCTTTTTCACANGCCAAGTCCAAGAAACAACGCCGTGTAGCTGCCAAAGCCCTCCGCAAACAACAACTGCTCAACCCAGAAGCACTGGCCCCGAAAATCCCTCTGCACGAACAAACCATTGATCTGCCTGCTGGAGATGGCAGTCTGCAGGGCGCAATTGATGCCATGGAAGCAAGAGATGCATTGACAAAGTCCATGCGCAAGAACAGACGCGCCAAGATCAAGGAGGCCAATTTCTTGAAGGCTATGGGATAGATATGCAAGGGCAATTGAGGAGATTTGTATAAAAAGAGAAGGCTGGTGTATTATATCTGAATGGATTTTTGTGTTCGATACCCATGGTTTTTGGGATTTGTTTGTGCTGGAGATGGCTGAGGGGTTTTTGGTTCACGTACTGTGATGAGAGCAGGCAAGACGCAAGGACCTCGAGTCATCACTACAGTTGGTACAAGTGGTGAGCATGGGTCTCAGAGCCACGAACTCTTTTCTGTTCTGTTCAACCAAAAAGAAGCGAGACACAACAACCGATTTAGTAAGTTTGCCAGACCGAGAGTCGAATTTCAATTGAGCAACCGAGTCTTCCACCACAAGCAAGTCCAAAGAACAGGAAATCCCGATACACAACACAGACATTCTTGCACAATTCATTACACTAGCCCCTTCTCATCCCTACGAATCACACCTCTTCTTCCCTCAGTGACCCAAAATTCTCGCATCCTAACTCGCATCTTATCTCAATCCAACCAACTCTCGAACCCTGCTTCCTCTCCAAACCTCTGATACTTTCCCTCATCCTTTCTCTCCCTCTGCCTATCCCCAGCCTCCAAATCTTCACCCCAAATTCCTTCTACTCTACCACCTTCCTCTTGCCCAAAAACCTGATCGGCGGCTTTACTCAACACCTGCGACGCAAACGAAGATGCAAGGTCAAAAACCTGTGATAAACGATGAGTACTCAGTAGACTCTCGCGTCTGGGAGAAAAAGTGGGTGGGGTGTAGGTATTTCTTCTTGCATCCCTAATATTGTNTGTTTTGTACTTTGGAAGATGTGGTAGCCACAGAGAAAGTGGTGGATATGGGAGATCGTTTTGCTGTTGCGGTGGCAAAGAAGGGTGTTGTGGGTGATAGGGTTGTGGATGTTGTTGAAGAAGAGTTTGTTTTGCTGTGATGTGCAGAAACGGAAGATGTGGTGGTGGTGGTGGTGTTGGTGCCAGAGGAGATTATCTGGTTGTTTGGGGGCAGATGAAGATGGGGAGGCCCATTGTTTCTTTTGCTAAAGTGTCCATTTTCTGCTTTACTGGCGGGTTATGTGTGGAAAGGTTTGTTGTTGGGGGCAGAAGACGACAGTGGTGATCAGGGATGAGGTGAATGTACTTGGTTGAACCGTGTCTGGTTTGAGGACTGCTGCTCACACCGTGGAAACGAGCTGGATTTCGACTGCCTCGAAGATATACAGAAAGCAGTATAGACAGCTGGTGCTCAGACAGTTCGCTTCTCAGAGACCAGGGACTGTACAATTGAGGTGCAAAGCGAGTGTCGTCTCGAAACAAAGAACGAAAGGAGAGAGAAGGAATTTGTCACGCTCGCAAGGCTTCATCAAATGCTCGTTGGCTTACATCAATGTAGACCTTTTCCGGCACGGTAGGACACGCTTCGCCACACGACAAAGAAACATCAAAGCATGACAGCGCGTATGGAAAAGGCTCAAAGACAAAGAAGAGCTATAGGGTGCGTGCATGAATCGCAAAAGTCCGCTTCGAGATACCTTTGGAGTGACAACAAAGAAACTACAAAGTCAGGGCTATCCGAAAGCTGTTTTCCTTCCATGCCTTGCTGCTCTGTCGATGCAGGCTTTAACTCGAGCAGTACTTTTCGTGAACACTCCTCTACTAGCTGATCCACCAAAGCAAGTCTCAGCAATGCTTGTCCTTCTCCTGAACAGCCCAACGTCAACTCTTATACATATCTTCCAAGTACGCCACCATCCTCTTTTTCAATTCCATCAATTCTTTGCCTGTAACCCTCGGTGACCATTTCGGTCGTTCACCTTGTATATCCATTACCTTGCCTTCCTTGTCTTCTCTGCCATCATGATCGGGCAAGATCAACGCAGCATGCGTGCCAAAGAAAGGAACACCCAAATGCTTAAGCACTTGAGACATTGACTCATTCATGTCGAGCTGGGCTTTGTAGAGTTTTTGGTCAAAGGCGTGGAGTTCGGCTGCTTTTTCCTCGGGGGTTTGGGNGGTTGAGGGTGTGTTTGTGCTGCCGATTGTTTTNNGCTGAGAGGGCATGTGAGTTGAGAGCAAGATTGATCAGGATAATTGAGATGGTGCAGAAAGATTGTGCTGGTTGAGACGGCGAGGTGTATTGATGAGGAGATTGTTGAGAGGGAGATGCAAAACTTACAAGATGTTCTGCAATTCATTCGAAGTAGTGGATCTTTTTGCTTGCATCTGTTTGAGTGCTTGTCTACTCGTGTACCTGTTTACATTCATTAGCTATGTTCACTTGCAGCTTTCCTCATTGAAAACCTACCATTGCATTTCATTCCGTCTTTGATCGTTGATCAANNCTTGAGATTTACAATTAGTCTTGGGCTCTAGAGAATGATTAACAACATAACTTACACCACGTATCTTTTCTGCAAATTGTGGATTTCGAGCGGCGATCTTGGTCACACATCGCAAGCCAGCAGACCATTCGGTGATTGTTGCAGGATCGATAATGGTTTGTTCCTGTTGTTGAGGTGTTGATGTCCTTGATGGCTGTGTGGTTGCTTGTCCTTGTGGGGCTACAGGTTGAAAGACGGCAGCTTGAGGGTTATACGAATTTGATGGCTGGTGGTTGTTTTGCTGAAGGTGATCCGGTATCTGAGTGAAGGGTTGGACTGATGACTGGATGTTTTGGCGTCTTTGTAATCTAGGGTCCGCGATCGTAGGAGTTGTGGCTGTGGGTGGTGGAGTTGGCTGTGCATTTTGTTGCTGGGGTGCAAACTGTGCAAGAGTTGCGAGGATGGAAGCAAGATCAGGGGGAACTGTAGGATCTGCCATAATTATAGTCTTCCCTCTCGTACAGTCTCGCAATGTTGTGGATATATAATAGTTGTTTATTGCTTTGGAGTAGGAAGGCGTGAAAGAGCAATGCTGACCAAACAGGCTAGCGTTAGGGCTCGATGACAGCACGGAACACAAGACCCGAAAACACGCCAAGAAAGGCATGATCATGCAAGAAGTTGCGATTTCTCGACATCATTGAAGTTTTGACCCGTTGCTGCAAAAGAGATCCTCCACCAATTGCTTGCAAACAGCTCCATATCCTCGACACCTATACCTCAGTAGCTCCTCAACTGGAATATATACTCGACGCTTCTCCACGCACACACAAATATACAACACACGTCCTCGACTATGGCGCGATCAGCCAAAGATGCCACCCGCTTCACGGCAACCACGCCATATGCCAGTGCCAAACCTCAGGGCCAGTTCACTCCTGCTCCGGTACACATGGGCCATGCCGCGCCTTCTGGAGAAACACCCCAGCAAAAGATTGCGAGATTAAGAGCTGCAGCCGCCAGAGCACGAACGGGCAAGGAATCAAGCTTCGATGCCGTGGTCAGGGTTGGAAGAAAATGGGCAGACAGAGCACACAGAGTGACTGCCTATTCGCTGATAGGCTTGACCGGTATGCGCTACACCCAGTCCTGAAATGTACATTGGAGGCGACGGACGAGAGCAAAAAGAGAACATGAACGTAAACGAAAAGAAATACTGACGTTTCTCTGAAACACAGTCGTCTGTGGAGTCACCGCATCCTTTGCCATCGGAGACATGCTCATGCACAACCGCAAGAAGCGCAACGAATGGCTCGCCGACCAACAAGCAAAGCACAAAGTCAAGATTGACGAAGCCCGTGTGGCATTCAACCAAGGCCTCGCCGACGAAGACCAAATCCTCCTTCTTAACCAAGAGCGCACCAAACTCGAAGCCGCCGACTTGCAAAAGAAACAGCCTGGCATGATTAGCCGCATCTTCTCGTCGGCACCGAAGGAGGAGCAGCAGGGAGGAAATTTGGGTGCTGCTGCGAGAGCCGCTGCCCATGATGCTGCGTTCGAGGTCAAGGAGACGGTGACTGCTGCGAAAGAGAAGGTCAAGGATTTGGGTATTGTCAAGGCCGTGGAAGACAAGGTTGACGAGCACAAGTGGCAGAAGCCGCGTACAGTCGGCGCAGAGGCCGTGATTGGAGGCCCGTTGGACAGAGAAGCAGCTGCTTCAGTGTTGGCAGTGCAAGAAAAGTCAAAGAGCTGGACAAACTGGTTGCTGAGGAGGTGATGGCTTCGCATGCTCATGGTTGGGTCGCATTCAATTGCTTGTAAGAATATAAAACACTTGTACAGTTGCCGAGGTATCATGCCAAAAGCTTTTCCATGCCGCTTTTTGAAACGCATCAGTTGCCATTCTGCGCCACAGGATTGTAGCTATGTCGATTCCGGAATTNTCTGAACCTGATCAGCATTGGAATACATGGATTGCCAGGCGGGTTACACACCTCAAGATAGGTCTCAGCATAGGGTTTAATAGTGGCCCAGATCAGCAACCCGCAAGTGACAAGGATGAAAGTATAGACTATCATCTGATCTTTGGTGGAGTCTCGCTGAAAGCAAGTGGTAAAGACATCGGCATCCTTTGCATCCTTGCATATGGGCAGGTTATACGAGAGACAAAATTGCCTGTTACAATCGTTGCAAGTTGCTTTCTTGGCGGTGCTTTCGCCGGGAATATCTGTCAAGGGAATGATTGTGCTGTTGCTGAAGCATGTACATTTGCAGAAAGATGTTGCNNCGCTGGGAGGACAGGGTTAGCTTGCGTTTTGATTGGCGTCAGGAAAAAGCATACAGGCACACAAAGCGGGGGCTATCAAAGCCAGCCATACGAAAAGAAACTGCAGTCGTTGCTTCATGTTGATACTCCGCTTCTACGCTGGGCGGAATGGGCACTCTTGATGGTCAATCAATAGCCAGATGAATGGAGTCTCACACGCGCCAAGCACAAAACGCGGGGCCGCTCTTTTCATGTGAAGTCGACCAAAAAGACATTTCTCATCACCGACCGCTGCCCATGCCAATCATGGCAGAAAGCGATCGCGTGCGCCTACACATTACCCCCTTCAACGCGACCCTCTTCCAAAACATCATTCCCGCCTCCGTCCAACCAAACGCTACAAACATCTCCTACCACCAAGTGCAAACCTTTCCCGAACGCGGCTTTGGCTTTGTAGAGTTACCCAGACAAGACGCCGACAAGTTGCGCAANAAGCTCAACGGTGCCACCTTGCGAGGACAAAAGATGGCCATCCAGGAAGCAAAGCCCGAGAAGCGCAGACGCCGCGACAAGGACGATGACGCTCAAGAAGAGGCAGAAAAGCAGCCGCGCAAAAAGGCCAAAAAGGAAAAATCCAGCAAGAAAAAGGATAAGGAGATTACTGGTTTCGAGCTTCCGGACGACAGACAAGTAAAGCGCGGATGGACAGAGGAGCCCGGAAAATACAACAAGGATAAAAGGGACAAATCCCACAAGTCAAGCAGCAGCGACAAGGCCGACAAGAAAGACAAGACGCCAAAGCGCGAAAAGTCAAAATACTCGTCCAAGCAGGAAGTCCTCTTCAAGCAAAAACTGCCCGAAGCCGTCATGATGGCCCANAAAGGCAGAGGGCAAGGACAAGAAGAACAAGAAATCCAAACAACCAAAAACATCACCGTCATCCACGAGTTTGAGAAGAACAAACCCGTGCCTTCGTTCTTGAAATCCGATGTTTCGAGCAAGGCTTCTGCGACTGCTGACTTTGTGCCTGGCAAGGGTTGGGTTGATGCAGAGGGCAACGTTGTGGAGGAGGTGAAGGTCAAGCCGAAACGTGAGGATAGGATCGCAAAGATGACAGATACGCCTGTTGAGATCAGAATCAAGCCTACTGCCCCTAAGGAACCTGCTATGCACAAGGACATCACCGCTGGCGCAAAGGCGCTAGGATACGACTCGTCGAGTGACGAGAGCTCGGACGTGTCTTCCGAGAGCGATGAAGAGATGACTGACGACAGTGATGATGATGACGAAGCAGACGAGGAAGCAGAGGAAGCCAAGGAAGCCGAACAGGAAGAAATCGCAGAAGAGATAAAGGAAGGTGCCGAAGAGNNATTGCTACCCCAGCACCAACAGAGCAACAAGACGAGCCGTCAGCAGACTCCTCTGATTCCTCATCAGACGACGACACACCAGCCGAAAAGACTTCGACGCCTCCACCTGCCCAAAAATCTCCTTCACCAGACACAATGGACGCAAAACCAAGCNACCCCACCCCGCGAGATCCACCCTTTGGAAGCCCTCTTCAAGAAGAAGGCCCCTACGGACACCACTCCCCGCCCCGCACCGATCAACACCTCCTTCTCCTTCGGCATCTCCGAAGACATTGACGAAGACATGGACGACTTTGACGCCTCCACCTACCCATCCACCCCTTACACCCGCACCCGCGACATACGCTCTGCAGCACCCACCCCCGACACAGCCGCCATCGGCCGCAAATTCTCCTTTTCATTTGCCAACCAATTCGCCGACGAAGACGTTGAAGAAGGCTACGAAGACGACGAGCAAGACTGGCAACACAATGCCAACATGGAGCCTTTGGGAATCAAAGAAAAGGGCGAGGGAGAAGCAGAAGAGGAAACAGAGTTTTCAAAGTGGTTTTGGGAGAACAGGGGTGATAGCAATAGGGCTTGGAAGAAGAGGAGGAGGGATGTGATGAAAGTCAAGCGTCAAAGAGAGAATAGGAGGGTTAGTAGACGTATTGTGTAGATTTTGTGTCAATCGTACAGTCTACACTTTTCATCCTTTTCTTCATTTTCATGTCATATATCTTCTTGTGTTCGTCCCTCGCTTGGTTTCATCACTACCAGCGGTTGTCCTTCAACATGTACGTCTGTTTCACCATACCAATGTTGAATTCTTGGAAGGTTTTTTCTAGACCATCAAGACCGTCTGACCCTTTTTGCCTCTGCTGCTTGTTTTTCCTGTTCTCGCATCCATTATTGTTGTCGAGTTCGTTCCACAGCTGTTGATAACTCTGTCTATAATCTTGCTTGGTGTTGTTGTTGTTGTTGTTGTTGTTGTTGTTGCTGTTGTTGTTGCTGTTGTTGTTGCTGTTGTTGTCTGTAAATTTCCTTGGAGGCATTGTTTAGATGGAGATGCTGGATTGAATGTCAGGGACGCAAAGATAATAGAGTCGCAAAGGTGATAGAGTGGCTGAGAACGAGGATCTGTGAAGTGGAGGCTTTAGAAACAAGGCTATGAAATGGGAATAGGTTTCCAAGCGATGTACTTGTATCTTTCTATCTAGCAGTATATCTCTGAGCCTTCTCCTCGAATCCGCTGATTGTACTCCAAAGTCTGAACAATGGACTACTAAGCATGGTACACATCAGTCAAGACATTCCAACGATGTATCAATCACAAACCTCGAGTATGAAACAGTGTTCTTTGTTGGAAGAAAGCAAGAGATATATAATGTCTTTGAAAGTCTTGCCTACTCCATAACAATAAGCTGTTGTCTCAATCATTTGGCATTGATACCAACACATCACCTCTAACAGGCACTCTCGATACCTTGAGAGAGATATAAAACCCTTCCATCCTTCATGCTCATCTACTCATGTTTGGTCGAAAACATACCATCAAAGCCAAAACCAAACACCAGCATATCCTCTCGACTTCCACAACTTCCAGCACCGGCCTCATCCATCCTAATCCTTCCCATCTCACCTTGAATAAGTTACCCAAACCATGCCTGTCAAGTTCAATCCCAGCGAGGCCACCCCTAAAAAGCCTAAGTCCTCAAAACACACAGGTACCGAGGGCTTCTTGAAGAAGAAAAAGAAAGAAAACGCTCAGAAAGAAAGAGATCAACGAGCAAAGGGGATACACGCACGATGATGGACTCGAGGAAAGCTTCAAGAAGATGAACATCGGTAAATAGGGTTGGGCTTTGTGATTCTTACAGAAATTCAAGGCCATGAACGTAATCAGGAGGATAGTTAATGTAACATTGTTGCTATACAAGACTGCGAAAATGGTAAGGATGTAGTGAAGTTACATTACACTATTCTAAAGCTGTATCTAAATAATTGTATAAAGATGAGGATTGTATAAAGGAGAGTCATAAGTTGGTTCGGGACGTTTCATACTCCCGGAGTTTTGGTTCTGGTACCCAATGGTGACCATGCACTTTCACGCTGTGTTGTGAAGATGCTAATCCAAGCACTTAGTTGGCAACGACCCACAGGCCGATGGGGCAAGGGTTCCAGTCCTGTGAATGGTCAATATCGTTGTTATGTGTAAGAATGGAGGATTGGTTACTAACCTGGAACCAGCTGGCCTGATAGTCGCCAGTGGCGGTAAGCTCGTAAGAGATTGTTTGTCCAACAGCACAGTCGCCAGTGGTGATTGAGTAAGCGTTGCCAGTAGAGACACCCTTCTCACCAAAGTCCTTGCCGACAGCAGGTTGGTTGTTGAAAGTAGTCTTCTCGTCAGCAGCGTTCTTGAGCTGCTTGAAGTCGATACCGCCGTTGCCGGACTCGGAGACGAAAGAGGTCTCAAGCTGAGACTGGGTGGGGAAGGTGAAGATGACCTCACACTGCTTGCCCTCGTAGCTCTGGGGAATGTCGAAGCTGAAGATGGTGCTGTTTCCGTTACCGACGTAGGCGTTGTACTGAGTGCCGTAGGCCTTGTCGGGGCTGTTGCCGTTGACGGGAACGATCAGGCGGGGCTTGAGGTAAGAGTCCATGCCAGGAAGATCACGGGGGCACTTTCCGGAGCCGGAGGGAGTAGCGGAAGGCTGCTGGGCGGAAGAGGAAGGGGCCTGGGAAGTAGTGGGCTTGGCGACCGAAGTGGTGACCTGCTCAGTGACAGACTGGGTGACGGGAGGCTGCTGGACAGACTTGGTCTCAGTGACAGGTGGCTGCTGAATCGACTTGGTTTCGGTGACGGACTGCTGGATGGTAGTAGGCTGCTCAACGGTGGTGGGCTGCTCGATGGTGGTCTTCTGAGTGACCTCTTCGGTGACAGGTGGGGCTGTTGCTGTCTGGGTCTGAGTTTGCTCTTCAGTCTTGAGCACAGTGGTGGTCTCCTCGTGGGTCTGGTAGATAGTTGTGGGAACAGTCTTTGTCTCGTTGATGGTGCTGTACTGGGTCTGCGTCTGGTAGATAGTGGTGGGAATCTGCTTAGTCTCGGTTTGGAAGTCGGTGTGCTCCTGAGTCTTATAGACAGTGGGAGCCTGCTGAGTCTCGGTGACTGTCTTTACAACGGTAGAAGGCTGGCACTGCTCAGTGGAGACCGAAGTTAACACTGAGGGAGCAGGGACTGAGACTGAGACAGAGACTGCGGTAGTGGCAGGAGGAGCGGAAGAGGCAGGAGCCGAAGAGGCAGGAGCCGAAGAGGCAGGAGCGGAAGAGGCAGGAGCGGAAGAGGCAGGAGCGGAAGAGGCAGGAGCCGATGAAGGGGCAGGAGCGGAAGAGGCAGGAGCGGAAGAGGCAGGAGCGGAAGAGGCAGGAGCGGAAGAGGCAGGAGCCGATGAAGGGGCAGCACAGGTTCCGTCAGCGCTGCTCAAGCCAACCTTGACACACTTGGGCATGTTGTCGAGAGGCTCGGTGTAGATGTTGTAGTTGCCGTTGTCGTCAACAGGGCAAGCGTAGAAAGTGGAATCACCATCGTGCTGGATCTGACCGGAAGAAGCAATGGAGAAACCTCCAGTCGGGCTAGCGCCTTCATCGCACTGGAACTGCATTTCGGGGCTGGTAACGATGCATCCTCTGCCATTCTTGTCGGTGATCTTGCCACCGTCAACGCAGTAGGTAGCACCAGACTGGTTAGGACCAAAGCGGTTCTGACCGTCATTCANACTTCGAAAAGGTCAGCGACATGTCTTCTTTCATTTGTGTCTGCAGAAGCAACCTACCTGTCCAAGAGAACCGCCCTGGACACCATCACCAGAGACGTTAATGCCAAAGCAGCATGATGACTGTCTGGTGTGAAGGACGCGGGCAGATGCGACCGAGGCAAGGGCCAAAGATTGGAGTGTGTACTTCATTTCGGGTGAAATAGTACTGTGAGCGAAGGTCAAGAGAAAGCGAAAGAAGAATGAGATTAGAAAATGTCCTTGTTGTCGTGAGAGTTGACAAGTGGTTGTGAATGATAGAATAGATATGGGAGGTCGAGCACCACCTCTTTATACACGCTTGTTGAAAGGTGCAAGTAATCAACGTAGTGTATCGACGATGATCACCAGCCATTGTTTCAACAGATGTCATACTCCGCTCTTGCACCAAGATGGAGACGGAACTCGAGAGTTGAGTTGAGCGTCATCAATACGGACTGCAGCTCTGTATTGGCTCGAGTGTAGGAAGTGGAGGTGGCTGACAAAAGGCATCCTCTTAGGTAAAGGTCCAGTCACAGATCATGTTGTCCACTAGGGTTGCGAGCTTCTGACTCAAAATTGTGCCCCAACAGCAGCAGGGCAAGAGAAAGGATGGGGTACTCGGGTACATACGAATATCACTTCCATATGTCGCTTGTCCGCCGATGTCTGGTCAACACCAGCATACTTGATCCATATGGGACACTACTTCTTGATTAATGTGAGAACATCTTACCAGCATCTTGCATCAGTCCTCAATCCAGATTGGCCTAGTGATGCTGGGTTTGTGAGATAACAGAGTACCGCGTGAACCAACACACTGTCGAAAATCAATGCATTTCACGTTCTGCGAGTGTCGGCAGCAGGACCGAAGAGGAACAGGCAAGACAAGACGAAGATCTCGGTGGCATCAATTCCAGCGAAGACGGTGTTTCGATACGTGCGAGTACGGATGTGGGTAAGATGACGAAAAGTCCGAGGATGAACGAATGATGTCGAGAAGAAGCTCAAGAAACCCTGCCATGATCCCGTTAACTTAACTGGGGTATTCTGTGGGGTCTCTCAGGAACAGAAAGCAAATCGATCGAAAAATAGCATCCGGAAGGCGGCTGGAAAGCAGGACCGAGGAAAAAGAAGTGGTTTGTGTTTGTGCCTGCATGGCTTTTGCACGAGCGATGGATGATTTCGTTGCCAAGCCTGACCACGATCAACGCCGCACCTTCTCCGTTCGAACTTCCCCTGACAGCAAGCACGACCTCCCGCTGTCGTCCATCGCCATCACGGCACGAGGGTTATGTCATACAGTTGACGCGGCCCGCGGAATTCTCGCTCCCTCGTTGGGGTGCAGGTTCGACCTGCCAGCTTGAGTCGTCCGAGGCTTGCGAGGTTGCATTGGAGCGAGCAACATGCCACCGCTGTGGAAGCACTTGGAGTCTTTCTCCTTGGGCCAACGAATTGAAAATCATGTCAATCGAGATCTGATTCGCAGTCAAACCGCAGGCGAGATGGAGTCATAAACCACAGACGAAAGGATCAAGTACCCAGTCTTCTGCCTTCGACCACCCCTCTCGGCCTTTTCGTTCTTCGCCGACACACGAGAGCTCCATGCCCTCTCAGCCGCCTTCATCCTGGATCCTTAAGGCACCGACGAGCGCCCTGACTTGGCAGACAACCAAAGAGGATCTGTAGGAGTCCTTTGAAGCTTCGCAACGTATCTGACCTCGACTCCACTACCTCTGACGCTTGTACGATGTCTTGGCATTCAACATGTCAGAGACAAGGCGAGGTCGACTGAAGGCCAGAAGCATCACCGGCTTTGGTGGAACAAGAGAAGGATGCGTTGAGCAGAACGAAATGGCGTCGTGGGACACTCAAGGCTTGTACAGCAGGTCTGCTTCCTCCGCGTGTGCTAAACTATGCAACGCGTGCAGCCATGAAAATGCACAGTGCTATCAAGAGACAAGGCATTATCCACTGAGAGCCAACATCTTGGCGGCTCTCCTTGGCTACTGCTCTGCTTCGGAAGCCAATCGTGCCTTTTTACAGCTTACGCTTTTCTGTACGCTTTTGTGGGAGAAGAACGGAGTTACAACTTTAACACACGGGGAGGCTGTAATCACAACTTACGAAAGAGCAGTCCAAGGTGAGAGATGTACTGATAGTCAGAAGTCGGTCATCAACTTTCGTCCGAGTTATGCTAGACTCTATATTGTCGTCTAAAACAGTTTGAAAGAGGTAGGTCATATATCGCATAGAGTGACATCTCATTATAGACACACCAAACGAGTGATACAAGATGATTGGGGTTGCTCGTGGCGGGTATTTCGATGGTTAGAATATCTGTATGACAGGGTCATCCTCGTTACAAGAATTTTGGTATCTCTCGAATGCTTACTGGCGACGATAGCACGCGCCAAACATGTATTTGAATAGAGTATTGATCTGTCGTATTCCTAAGGTACCATAGTATATCTCTTGAGAGTCGCAAGTCTTTATCACTCCGATGTCAGTCGTATTTTGGATTATTAATGTTTTGTAAGTGAAATTCTAGCGATCCCTCAACGGATGGAGTGAGAGGTTCGCGGCTCTCTGATTACCAAACCTGTGAGCCCAACTTTTTACACTTGGTTGACAGTTCCTTAAGAAGGCCGTAACCGTTGACATCCAAAGCTTCAATTGTGCACACAGTCTCGCGGACAAAGTCCTATGGCGATTGACGATGGAGCTCACCAAGATCATTGGCATTGGGCTACAGGGCGTCTTTCACCCTCCCTCCCTACCTATGTGTGAAGTATAGTCACAACTTCGGGGTCGACCCTCTCCCACACTTTGAAGGTGCTATAATATGCTGCAAAAATGCACAATAACGTTCTGGAAAAAGGCGTAACCACAGAGATGCCTAAGGACGATCCTCCCTCCGTGGATCTTTGACCGGAGTTCTAGGTTTCACGACTATCTCGCAAAAGAAGTATGGAGTGCTTGTAATTTTGCTTCACTCACCAGAGGGCCATGATATACGATTCTGTCATATGTGCTGACCTGATGTCTAGACTAGCGAGGCATAACGACAAAGCAACCACGTCTGGTATCGGTCTTCAGCTCCCAGAGCGGTGACAACGAAGTACCCGCCCCCGGGAGCGATGATAACGAAGAACCGGCCCTTGGGAGCAGTGATAACGAAGAACCCGCCCCGAGAGCAGTGATTACGAAGAACCCATCCTGTGCCGATTAAAATTGTTGAATGAAGCCTCGCATCTTTGAGGTCCTCAGGGCTGTCCATCTTCCATGTCGCTACTCAGAAGCGAAGGTTGTTGAATCACTGGCGTACTCATACTTGTTGGCACTTGTCTTCGGAGCTCGGCTGCAAGGAAAAAAGAATGGCGTCATACACGATACGAAACCCGACCTTGTGAGATAGTGAGAGTAGGGGGTCAGTGTTGACAGTCTTGAAAAACACATAATCACATTTTATCTCTTGACGAGACCCTTTATCGGTAGAAGTGGCCTTTACTTGGCTCTGGTCCACCTTCAATGGCGTATGATCAAGAAAGACAGTGCCAACCATCCATCTTATACTCCGCAGTTTGGCCAAGAGGAACAACTTGGAGCATCTGCGTAATATCACATAGGACGTGGGCTTTGGTGACAAATCTGGAGGTTTGATTTCATGTCTGGAACGAGGCTAGATAGGGAACTATGGACGTCCTTCGAGTTCATGGCTGAAATAGAATAACATTGGGAAACACTTCGTGAGTATCGGCAAGGTAGGGAGGAGTGACGAAGATGCTCCGAGTCCGGTGGTTATATAGAATTAAGCGTGGTGATGTATCGGCGCGACCGAGGATGAACTGTTGGCGAACATCGCTCAAGTGAACGTGACAAGTGTGATGCTGACAGTGGAAATTGACGTAGTGTTCAGACCTTCTTTGTGACAATATGGTCGGCAGCAAGGAGGTACGCCTCATGACTGGGCGAACGTCGTTCAGCGATGTTTTGCTGCTTCTCGTCTCATCAAGTGGATTGTGGTTTGTGATCGAACATGCAAGGAAGGGTGTGACGATTGGCTGAGAGCCCATGCAATTGGGACTCCGGCAGGCATAGTAAAAGATTGCCGCTTGAGTCACCTGCCACGTAGTTCTGGTCGAGATTGATAATGACATCTGCTGAGGATATGATAAAGCAGCCGGACAAAGATCGATGCCATTTTGCGTCGCTCAATGTTGCTCAAAGTTGCTTGGTGAGACAATGGAGCTATGAGGGAGGTCAAAATTGATAGGCGATAGCTTTTGTCCAAAGATGTTGAGTCAATCGAGGTGTCGAGACAGGAGTGAACAGAGATCAGGTATTGTCGAGCTTGGACGTCTTTCAGGTGTAGACTGGATGATGTTTGATAGTGCCTGTCCGAATCTCCGCTCAATACGGTTGTCGTCAATATCTAAGATTGAAAGGCCAGAACTAGAAGTGGCCGCTTGCTGATGTTCGTGATGCTGGAGATGATTCGTTTGTTGGATAATCCTCAGGGCCCAACCGTACTCCTGGTTCATTCCTCGTGGAAAGGCGCTTGAAGATGCAGCTTGGTGGTTGTCTCGTATCGCTTGTTCATGTCAATCGGTGGGGTATATTTGTTTGAGGTTCGCATACGGCTCAAGGTTGATGCGTCGAAGGGCGGCTTGATTGGTGTCGATGTTGTGGCTAGAATTGTTATTGTTTCCTTGTCGACTGGTCAGCATTGTCAAATGAGATTGGAGGTCAGTACCCACCAAGAGTATCAGTGAGATCTGTGCATTCTCAGCTCCATCTCCAGCACTTTCGTCCTCAGCCCATCCACTCCCAGCCCATCCACTCCCAGCCCATCCACTCCCAGCCCATCCACTCCCAGCCCATCCACTCCCAGCCCATCCAGCCAGCTCACACGAATCAACTTCCAACCATACCCCTGTTTTGCGATCATGGGAACCGAATTGCTCCTGTTACAAGGCCACCCATTAATTTCGGACAACACCTCGCTCACCAATTCCTTATCCTGCTTTTCCTGTCTCTTCCTTCTGATCCTATCTACTCACGACAGTCCGAGGTCTCCACTACTGTGGGTTCTTGTGTGCCTCTTGTGAACGATCTGCTGGTGCGTCTCTGCTTTTCCTCGCTTCATCAACCCTGCTTTCCTGGCTTCCATTCTGACCTCCTCCTGCGCTCCTTTCGGATGTTTGTTGTTGATGACATACTCTGCTGATGTGCTACAAGGGTGGTCGCATTGTAATTGAATCAATGTCGTTGATGCAAGTGTCGTTGATGCAAGTATCGTTGATGCAAGTGTCGTTGATGTAAGTGTCGTTAATGCAAGTGTCGTTAATGCAAGTGTCGTTGACGCAAGTGTCGTTGATGCAAGTGTCGTTAATGCAAGTGTCGTTAATGCAAGTGTCGTTGATGCAAGTGTCGTTGATGCAAGTTTCGTTAATGCAAGTGTCGTTGATACAAGTGTCGTTCGTTGATGCAAGGTAGTCTGGTGCTTCGAGCGCACGGAGACGGCTAGATGATGTACAGTGGTGTGATGCAAGATGATCTTGTGAAGTGTGCCTTTGAGTCACTGTGCTGATGGATGACTCCGAAGTTGCGACGTGACCCAAGATCGATAGGGAAGATTTCCTCTACACCTCGTGGTAGAGGTCCCCGGGGTCGAGCTGACGATTTGCAGTTTCACAATGCGTAGGCATTAACCCTTCGCAGATGACTTAGTTGTGTGATCGAACCCAGTAGGCGGTCGGATAGCCTTGTTATTTTACGAGCTGATGAGGTCGAGCCAGTCGTTGCGTCGCTTCATCTTTGACTCCCGCAACTGATTTGACTGGCCCGATGCTGGATGTGAATAAGTAGAGAGGTGAGTATTCAACTTTTCCAACCAAGGCGGCTTTCAAGGGGTGGTAGGGTTACTGGGCGGCATTTGGGCTCAGAATGTCTCAAGAAACTTTGGAATGGCATGCCTGACCGCAGCTGTGTGATCGAAGCTCTCTGCCAAAGCAGTCAGCGGGTAACCAGAGGGCTCGTGCGTTCCCTCCCCTTCCCTTGCGGCACGGCGGGCGCGAGGACGCTGAAGAGGACTTGGTCTTTGCCAGGCCGTGATCGAAGATGCTGGGGAAGGATGGTGTCGCCTACGGCATTGATGACCGCCAGATTGGCTCGCGGTAGTCTCTCGGATGAGATGTTGGTGGAACGAAGCAGGAAGCGAGAGGAACCCGCAAATGAGATTGAAAAGACGCCAGTTACGCGGGATTCTGGCGCAGAACCAATGGAATGCGGCATTGAATAAAAAGATGGCAGAGGCAAGATGGTCTGTCCAAGCAAAGGCAGCTTGTGAAGGTAGATGCTGGCCGCCATCAAGATTGTTCAATGTAGTTGGGCATTCTGCGTGGAATTCGGAAGGCCAGCTACATTTGCGCCCAAAGCATGCTGGTGAAGGAGCCTTCTTGTGCTTCCAGAACTGGCTTGTACGGGTCTGATGATAGTAGGGTCGCGTGTTGCAATGGTTGCTGAGTTGTGCTGTCTTCTTGACCCGTTGGTTGGTTTGAGGCGCACAGGGTTCAAATAGCTGCGGGTGTCTTGAGAGAATAACAATTCGATGGTCAATATGTCTGCAGAGTTGTTCCTGGGCATGTATGTTGTCGAAGAGGTGTCGAAGAATGCGTCGAGAGCAAAGCAGCTGATGGTAAACTTCCCTGCCTCTTGTCATATCTCAATCTTGTGTGAGGATCATCAAGATAATCACGTCGAAGTATGGTCAAGCGAATCGTGAGCCGATCGCGACTGATGGAACGTATAAGATAGCAGTATGTGGTGAGAAGTCTGAGACCTCTGAGTATTGGGGGATGGTGCAGTGTCTCTTGCTTCCTTTAGGTGTAGATGAAGCATAAGTGTATTTGACAAAAGTCATGAAGAATCCAGGTTCGTGGAGTTAGACTCCTTGAATGGGTTGACGTGAATGAGTGCCTGTCGTGATGGCTTACGCGGACTTGATGACTATGGTACGATAGCTTGGCTGAGGGGAGGTTCGAAGATGGCTCTATGAGGCCCCTTGGCCTCAATTGTCCGCGGCGGGTGGCGCACGGCCATGACTTTTGCCAAGAGATGAAGCTTTGACTGAAGTTGTCTGACTCGGCTCGACATCTCAGACCAGGGGTGAGACGAAGCTGCTGAATTTGCAGACGAGGAGGAGGCCGCCCCTGTTCAATCAGGTCAAATCAGCATACTCCCGCCGAAGCAGCAGATCGGATTGCTACTGACCGTTACCGCGTAGGACCTTAACAACAAATGAGGCAGTCCTGGGTCTGTCGAGCAAAGCCAGCTATGACTGGAAGAAGAAGACGACAACGGTGGAACAAGATGATGCAAACCCAGGAGTGATCTACTGACCCTGGCCGAAAGGATCGAATGCAGGAGTACCGTTTTTGGAAGGAATCTGTACGATGAAGTCGGTTTTCGAAGTGTTGTCGAGAATGACGGTGCCTAGGAGAGCGGCCATAGAGAAGGAGAATTCTGAGAGGATCGCCATGTTGATCGAAGAATCTCGACGGCCCCTGAGAGCCATGATAACGAAGAACCCGCCCCTAACTTACGTCAGTCATCCATCCCAAGAGGAAGAGCATCAAACCATGCCCTACCTTTTTATTTTTTTTATTTTTTTTTATTTTTAACTATGCTTGCTGTTTTGTTAGTAATGTTAGTAGAAATATGGGCCTTCTTTTTCTCCGCGTGTCGCTGTCGATTCTCAAGCTCAAGGCTCTCGGGTTCAAGATCAACGCTATCAGAAGTCTTCCGCTCAAGCTACAAAGGCTCTGCATGTACAAGATCTTCTCAAATCACTCAAAGTCTCTATCGCTCAAGCTCTTCAGGCTCTGCGAGTACAAGATCTTCTGTGGCTTCTACAACGTCTTCCGGTTCGAGCTCGTATCGAGACTCTCCGGTTTCAAGATCGTTTATTTGTGTAAATGGGGATGTGATGGAGAGGGAAAAAGAAAAGAGGAAGGGAGAGAAGGGGGAAGAAGAGAGAGGAGGGTAGGGATTCTCGCCATGCTTCTCGCATCAAGGTCATGCCTTTGGAGTCTTCAGACGCCTGCTTTTTTGCGCTGATTCGCTGTCCATTTCGCGTAGTCAGCTGCTGTGGTCGCACTGCCAACCTTGTTACGCTCGGCTTTCCATTTCATGCTGCGTTGCGAGCAAGCATGACACATCCTGATTGAATCTCTGTTGGGGTATCCTTGACAGGCCATATGTGTTCCGCCCTGATCACAGCAAGGGCACACATGCTCCGAAGGACGAAAATCTGATCTCATCACGCCAACGACTGGCTTCTGTCGGTGCTCCACGAATTGATCCCAGAGATTCAGGACGGCAGCATCATCCATATTTTTCAGCTCAGGCCTGTTGTTGTGGGCCCTGCGGTTGAAAAATGTCTCCCATACTTGACAGCATGGGTTGCACGCGCCCTTGCGACGCAGGCTGTCCTTGAGCATGCATCTGCCCTATAGGGGGACGTGCCATCGCAGAAGCACTTTTCACCTGGGTTGGTGAATTTGAATCTGAAAAAGCTTTGGCTGAGCATAGTCTTCTCCAGATGCGAAACGCTTTCGGAGAATGTCGCTTCAGGATGCTTGTTTCTGTGCTTCCAGAGGATGGAATAGCACCTCGAGCAAGCGTACTGCAACTTGCCGTCGCACAGACCGACCATATGGGACTTCTGAAGTACAAGGTCCTTTGTATCTTCTTGGGAGCATCCCTTCGTGGTGCAAGGTACTCGCACTCCTCTTCTCGCGCCCTGCTTGAGCTGGTGGGCTTTGTTGAGCTGCTTGTACGGCACGACGCGCATCTCCAAAGGCACTGCTTCCTTGTAGGCCTTGACAACCGCTACGTTACGGAAAGCGTGTTTCGTCGATGGCGTGTTATCCATGGTGTTGAAGAGATCGGTGAACAACCCCTCCATGGCAACAATCATGGGTGTTGAAGCCTCATGGTCTTCCAACATCAATAACGGACGAACGTGCCAGGTGTATCCTTCTTTTAAAGCTTCTTGCAGATGAGCTGAATGTTGATCTTGTTTAGAAAGCTTTCCTTTCTTCTTGGCGCTCTCGTAGTCTTTGACTCTTTGCCAGATGCCTTCTTTTCCACTGGCACTGCCGATGTAGACACCGACAACGGCTCCTTTCTTGTCAAGAATGACTGACACGTAGACTCCTTTCTTTTTCAGATCCGCCTCACTTGCAGGCGCAATCTCCAGGAATTCTCTGCCGGTGAAGTTCTTGCGGCCAAGGAGTTCCATTGTGTCCCAGCGCATGACTTTGGAAAGCCAAGCTCTGACGTCTTCGGCTTTGTCTCTGTGTTTCGACTCCTTGAACATACTGACGAAACCTAGAGTGAATGCGCTCTCGCTCACTTTCGAGATGTCGATACGACCCGCTTGGTCGATCCTGACTCTCTGGTTTTCGGCCACTCTGGCGAGGAACCTCTCAACGTTCTCTTTTCGAATACGTTGTGAAGGCTGATTCAATCCGCCTTGGGACTCGGTCAACGACCAGTGGATATACACCCATTTCTTGGTCTTCTTGACTCGTCTACGACTGCCGGCTTTCTTGGATACAGGCTCGGCCTTGGTCTTGTTCGTTGATCTGGTAGATCGGGTTTGTCTCGGAGCGGGTTTGTCGTCTTCAGACTCGCCATCCGCTTCTTGGTCCACGAATTCGTACTCAGATTCGACAGGCTCTTGTAGAAGATCGGCAAGGAGTTCATTCTCGAACTTCTCCTCTGGAACTTCCTCATCATCCGAAATGTAGTCGTCGTCGTCGACTTCGTATGTGCCATCGGGATCGTCTTCATCGTCCTCGATTTCTGGTACTTGCAAGTCATCGTCTGGGTGTTCGACGGCTGCATCGAGGTCCTCATTGTCAGGATACTCATCATCGACCGCTGAGGCCTTTCGTTTGCGAGTGGTCTGATTGGATGTCAGACAACAGCCGAGAAAAGAGCAAATTGACTGACTTTTGCAGTCTTCAATGACTTCTTGCCATCTTCTTTCGACTCGTGTCCAGCCACCGCAGCAGATCTCTTTGAACGAGTGATGATCTTGGGCTCAGGCTTGTCCTTGGGCTTGTCGTCGCCATCAGCTTTCGAAGCGCTGCGAGTCTTCATCTTTCTGCAACGGTACTCATCAATACTCATACATGAAGACTCGTCTGATCATAAACGTACATTGCTGGCCATCAAAAAACGATGAGATCGACCTGGTACAGGATTCTGACAGAGGGCAGCCAGTTTCCTGAGGTGGGCGTCTGTCACGCCTGCCTGCCTCGCGGTTTCCATCTTCGATCCTTCCACCATTTCCAATCTCTCAGCCAGCACCCCGCTCTTCACATGATCGTTCTTGCACCTGATTGAATTACTACTCTGACCCTGACGCTAGAGCTCAAGCCCAAAGTGTGGATACAATGCTTCTGGGAAATGGCTGGTGCACCTACAAGTGTCTACCTACTGGTGTTGTAGTTGAGACAAAACCCACTCTGCGCTACCGGAAGATTTTGTGATCAAGTGCAGCTCTCTATTCCTTATATGATCGTGAATAGATGACTGGCGTTTCATAGGCTTCACGTTCTTCATAAGGAAAAAGATACTCCTTCTGCTTCATGCTATTCTGACCCTACGAAGCATGCCAAGCGCTAAACTGATGTGCGACGTTCACCGCGAAAATGCTGCTCTTTATCTACTGCTTCTTGCCATGAATAGAGACAGCCCCGGCCAAAACGTTTCAAGCTCACTACTCATTCATAGCATCTCTAGTTTCTCGAAGGCATTGCATAAGCCTCTTCTCTACTTCACCTGGGCCTTAAACGTTGTCACCTTCCGTCTCCTGTTGACGATACTTATATCTGTCTAAGATGATATAGAAGCCTACTTCTCTCGTCGCAAAACGTCTAATGTATTGTTAAAAAGCAATGCTGTCTTGGAGTCTGTCGAAGGCCTTGACGATCTTGGCCTTCGATTTGGAATCATCTGCCCATCAAGCTCCGACACGATCCTCTTTTGCTATGATCATCTCAGGCTTTGAATCAAGTCTCAATCTATCTTTGTACCCATGTTTTCTTGGAAGAAGTCCGACCTCTTGCCAGACTTTGTGCGTGTGGCTAGACTATACACTTCTCGAAGCTTTCGTGCAAAGTTTCTGGTCAATGCTAGACTCTTGAGCACAGAGCGAATTTATCTCGCTAGGCGCGAGGGTGCAGGACAGGCGAAAGGATATCAAGCTGTCGGAAGTACATGGAGACAGGCTCGGAGGATACATTCAATCTGCACATCGATTCCTATCCGTGAAAGTCGATCTATGACAGTGCGGTATCACTGTGCCCGTAGTCGCGTCTTCGTTGAATGCATTGTTTTTGCTCCGAAGCTTGATTTGCGAGTCTTTGACCATGTTTCTCATAATACTGTACGTACGAGCGTTTGTCCTCAGGACCGCCTTGACCTGAATATGTTACACTAGATATCGTACTTGTAGACCCTTTGGGTTATCGTGAGCGTTGTGCTGTGTAATTCTCATACCGTGCGTTGGATTCTGATCGGCCGCTGATTGTTGTTGACCAATAACGTCGCGCCTCAAGCTTGGCCTTCATTTTCCAACGACGTACCCTGATATCTCAATCCTTCTTTTACACGTGTATTCAACCACATCGAGGCTGCTCGGCTCATTCTGTGGCTCAGAGAGGTGTCTGGAATCACGCTTCCTCCATCATTCAGGACATATGCTGTGGTTTGAAGATGCCCGTCTTGCCTTGCTGGTTTTCTCCAATCGTAGGTCGTCACACGAGGGCGAGAAAGCTGTCGAGGGTCGGCCGTGAGGTCTTTCTGGTCGTCGTGCGCGAGAAGACAGGCGATGTTACTCGACGGGTATCCTGCTTGGCTCAGTACCTGGGCGGTCGCCTTGCGATTGAAGATGTTCTCGCGGGAAAGGTTCAAGATGCCGCCGAGCTAGTGGGCGCTTGGGAAGGAAGGTCAAGGAAGGTATGTGTCGTACTCAAGCTGTGTGCTACTCATACCAACGCGAGCTCAGGTCGTTGTCGGAAGTCTGGAGAGGTAAGAGAGCAGAAGAGCTTACCAAATGCTTCCAATCGTTCTATCGCAATATGTCGTGTCGGCGACAGTGGCGGCTTCACTGTATGCTTGTAAAACGTATTGAACGCGCTGTCATACATCCAGTCGCTTCAGGCCTGGGTTCGTGTGGGAGAATCTTTGGGTTTCCATAGGATAGGTGGTTTCGCCACAAGGTGCACGGCGTACGATGCGTAGGTCAAGACAATTCGGTTGCTATCGTCGGTGCTTCGTACAGACATCCGTGTCTGCCTTGGGTCGGATAGTCGGTCGCCGCTCCTTCGAATTGCTGGCCGATCAAGGTAGTAGCGGAGAAGCCCGTGCAGCTTGCGAATCCCCAGCGCGTCTTTGGACCTTTCCTTTCTCTTTCTTTCTTTCAGACAAATCAATCACACGTCGTAAGTTCATCTGTTCCATTCAATCCTGCCCATGCTTCCTTGCACGATATCGAGACAGTCAAACCATAAAGGCGATCGCCGTTTCTGACCGTCGCATTTGCACATCTTCGCTTCTCTGCTCATGTGGCATTGGTCTTTGAACGTGGTGACTCGGGTCCCCATCCACTTCTCACACTCAGTCGCGCATCGAAACCAAATTCAACTTTGAGTCCTGGAAAGAGCTAACGTTCATATATAGATGGGTCTTACAGTCAACAACTTTGAATCTGGTGCCGTTGTAAGTAACATGTTTTGTGTCACGAAATCCTTCAACATAGTCCAATTCTATGGTCGTTTTCATTTCGTACTTCCTCTCTCCGTTTTCTCTTCACAGGGAAAGACTACAATCATAGAAAGAGACAACGTTCACATTGCATGCTTCCATTCCACAAGAAAGAAACAAAACACATATCGCATTTCCAAATCGCAGAAAGAGACAAGATACAGACCATGTCTCCCGATTGCGCAAACCTGCGAACCACATGTCGAGCGGGCTGTAGGCATACTAACTGTTTATAGGTTCATCTAGGCGGTAGCGGCGGTGGTGGGAGGAAGGGTGGTGGTGGTGGCGGTGGCGACAAGAAGGGGGTGGTCGTGGGGTCTCCAAAGGCCCATTTGTATGCATTGTATGGTAGGTTTGTCTGTGTAACACTAACATTTGTAGTGCTGGCATTGTAAGAAGAGCGGTCATTACCGCAAAGACTGCCGCTTGCTTGCGGTAAGTACATCTGTCAGAATTGTTGTGGATCTGTTATTGATTGTGCTTCAGGCCCAACGCTTCTTGGTATGGATTGTCGCATTCGCGGTTCCATCTGTTATGCGTGTTTGGAGTCTAATTTTGCGAAGCTTAACACCGATGCTGCCCGGGCAGCAGGGGCTGCTGCTCTTCCGAGCCCCGTAAGCATAGCCGTGTAGTGTTCGGATGCGATGGTATTGATATAGTGCAGGGTCCCCCTCAATTCTTGCTGGGTGGTCTCTCGGCGGCACCCTCGGTGGTCTCCGAGACCCCTTCTCTCGTAAGTTCAGTCGTATAACATAGTATAGGGTTCCGAGACAAAGGTGGTTGACCTTGATGGGTTGATAGCCTCCCACTAGCATGGCGAGTGTTCCATTGTCGACTTTTAATTATGCATGCTAACTTTTCTTTGGCAGAACGCGCTCGTTCGCGTATGATTTGTCCCGCTTTTCTGTATGGATACATGTTCTGATTGCGTGTAGCAGCAGCCCAACCAGCAGCAGCAACAGCAGCAGCAGCAGCAGCGGCAGCAGCACCAACCTTCGGTAATCAAGATTTGGTCATGGTGCAACGTGATATGTCTAATGTGTATGGGTAATATAGGTGACTGCCTTGCAAGCCGTGGTGCAGCACCAAGCTGCGACCATTGCAGCTCTGCAACAGCAGATGCAGCAAATCGTAAGTTTCTCTCGCTACTCGATTGGAACTTGCTGACAGTGTTGGACAGCAGGCCCAGCGCTCGACTGGCCCCAACAATGTAGGCGTATCATGTAGTAGTTGGGTTGTGACGCTATTCTGACACTTCAGGACTCCGATAACATGGAGGAGGAGCCCTCCGATGAGCACCCCAGTAAAATTTGTAATTGTCAAGCAAGGGAATGACATGGGATTCGGAGTTTATAGCTGTGACTCTTTTTCCGCTCTGCGGTTTTTTAATGAGCAAACCATTTTTTCGCTATAGAACCTTACCGCATCGTCGGTGTTTGAGTCAAGCTTCAGTAGATGGAATATCACAAATCCGAAAGTATACACAGGCGTGTCTCATGGGCCGCTGCCAATTTTTCAATCTTCTTTGAGCAGCTGAAAAAAGCCTCGTCTTGATCCTCTTGAATCAACGAGGCGGAGCATTCGTATACATGTATAGCAACCACTAGCTTGAACAGCAGGTGGAAATGAGTTCTCTTCGACTTTCGATGACTGTGCTGGGGTTTTGGGAGTCTGTGTTATAACCGTTGGATCTAACGAGTCAAGAGCGGAACTTAGTTAAGAGCGGGACTCGAAGAATGTTTGCCAGTTTAGAGGTAGGGTGCTTAAAACTCGGGACTCGAGATACAGGTACTACCTGATCATTTGGCAAAGGCGATTTGTCAACGTATGCGCAGTGTATTGAATGGTTTGGTTCTGAATCCCACGTAGCAGGTAAACAATAACGATGCTGATCCATTTGGCCAAGATATATGGCCATAGGCCATACCCTCGCGTAGACATACCCCACAAGCCACAAACTCTCTTCTTATTACTGATTTCCCTTGGCATCTCTGCTACACCGATCTCCCGTCTTGACTCCCAGCAACACGGCCATAGTAAGGTCTGAGCAGGGTATTCCGCCATACGGAATTGTCAAAAGATCTGCGCTAGTGGTCCGGAGCGTCCGTCTATCATTGTTCAGCTCAGCTCTGGACTTTCCAATACTGAGTTCTTTGCACGTCTCGAAAACCATCCACCGCAATGCACCGAGTCGCTTTGCTGAGGACATCGTACCTGAGCATTGCGCCTTCTGCGTCTTGATGTAAGTGCCGTGGCCTCTGAAGCCTTCCAGGCGCCACCTTCCACACACGAGCCTGTTTTCGGTCAATGACCCGCCACCACCTCTTTCCTTGTATGGCTTCGTCTCTGCAATAGCAGTCCGTGACAGTCGGGACTTGTGGACTCCGGGAAACTCAGAAGGAGATGACCGACAAGATATCAAGACATGGGTATAGAATAGTAAGTCCAAGGCTGAGATATAAGAAGGAGCTCAAGCTCTTTGTAATTCAATATCATCCACAGTCGATCATCACAGATCAACTAGACCATTCCTTCTTTCTTGTTCATTGTTTTCATTTTCTCAGTCGTTCCTTCTCCCTTACCATAGTCACTCTCTTCTATCACTATGCGTTACTCTCTAGCCGTTCCGGCTTTTGCAGCCCTGGCTGCTGCCCTTCCTGCTCCTCAGCTTATCGACCTTGACATGGTCATCGCACAGCCCGAAATTTCCTACACGACCACCGCTTCAAGCGTCACCTATGATGCTACCTCTATCGCTGCACAGGCTACCGATGATATCACCTCAGTCTCCGTGGACGTCAGCGCTATCGCTACCGCAACCCCTCTTGCAATTGAGAAGCGAGGTGCATGTGCTCCTCAGCCTACTGGAGTCACTGGAGTTTACGGCCCTCCTGCCCAAGCATCCGAGGACACTGTTGGTGCTTTCGCGGCCAATACTGCCTTTGCAGCTGCAGCTTCCAACGCTCCTACTCCTTCTGGCTACTCAAACACCTTCACCAACCTGAACGCATCTAACAATGCCTACGGTTATATGGGATACACTACCCTGGCCAGCTACGACACCGAGAAATGCGCCTCCAAGTGCAATGCCATCAACGGCTGCATGTCTTTCAACTTGTACTTCGAGCGTGACCCATCTGGTAAATACATCTATATGTCCCATCTGTTCGAACTACAGCTAACTTGATGCNNAGTCGACCCTGCTGCTGGTTGCGAGAACCCTACCAGCAACACCATGATCAAGGTGAATATCGTCACTGTGTTTTTCTAGTATGCGTCTGACAACTCGCCANNGTGTGTGTTCTGGGGAGGCCCTGTTTCTTCTTCCAACGCCAACAACTATGGTCAATGGCGCAACAAGTTCCAGGTTGCCATCGCTGGCTCCAATGGTTACACCAACCAGACTCTCGAGGTCCCTGCTGGTTTTGGCAATGTTCAGTACCTCAACAACGCTGCCATCAACGCTCCTCTTGATTACGAAGGTTATGACACTTACATGGGCTCTCGTATCTTCACTGCTGGTCCTTTCAACGCCTCTCTCTGCGCCGCCTTCTGTCAAACCCAGAACACCTACAATATTGCCCACCCTCCCAGCAACGGTGCTCCCGTCAAGATCTGCAACTTCTTCAACACCTACCTGCTTTATGTCAACAAGACCTCCAACATTGAAGGCCAATACTGCGCTCTGTGAGTCTGCCATACCATACTGCACGATCAAGACTGATATCCCATAGTNTACACTGAAGCCTGGGACTCCAGCTACGCTACTAACCAGGGCCAGTACCGTGGAAACGATCGTGAGTCTAGTAATGCTTGTGCTTGATAAGCAACACCTAACATTGGCCAGACNTACATGATTGAGTACTCTTACACCTTCACCAACACTTCCAACCCCGGCTTCAAACCCTCAAAGGGCGACACCAACGGCGTCATTCACCAGGCTTCTATCGACATCAAGTACGCCACTCTCCAGCTCTTCTGCTCCGCAGCTCTCGGATACAGCGATCTTCTTGCTACCGTCACTCCTATGACCTTTGTCACTCCCATGGCCACCAGCACAATCCTGAGCACCACCACAACTACCGCTACTAGCATCAACAAGCGCGCTGCTTTGACCACCACTTCTGCATCTTTGTCAGTTCCCGCTGCTCTGAAGAAGTACCCCTCTTCGATTCTTTCCAGCGCCTGTTCCATGGTGGTCACCCAAGCTACCAGCACCTCCACTTCCACCGCCTCTGTCTTCACCGTCACCGCTGCTACCCAGACCACTCTTGAGACATCGATCCAGACTGTCACTGCCTCTCCTATACCCAGCACCTGTGGCAACAAGGGCATCCAATACGCCTATTACGGTGATAACGCCTACTCTGAGGGTACTAATGTCAACTTTGTGCAGCCTTCGAAGTACGCAAATGTTCAGCCCACCTGGGAGTCTACTACGAGCATGGTTGGTGGCGTCAACGTTCAACCAGGCGCCTCCATGCAGATCTACGACTCAGGACGTTTCGAGAACTCGGAATACTTCATCCTGAATCACCGCGGCTACATTTTCGCTCAGGTGTCGGGCACCTACACCTTTCAAATCGGCAACCCTGATGATATTGTCTTCCTGTGGCTTGGAGAATATGCTCAGAAGGGCTGGAACTCGGGCAATGCCAAGGCTGTTGCCTCCATCGCGAGGGAAACCGGCTATCAAAATTTCGCCTCGACTCAGTACACTCTGGAGGCTGGAGAATACCTCCCTTTCAGAATTCTCTTCGGTCAACAGAATGGCCCGGCNCCTTTTACCTTCTCTATTACTGCTCCTGATGGCACTGTCATTCTGGGCAGCAACACTCCTCAGTCCGACGCTATTGTGCAGTTCTCTTGCGACGGCACTACCGCTCCCCAGTTCCCTGCTTTTGGCCACGAGTAGATCCACATCTGCGCGAAGAGCTGCAACTCCTATCTTACAAGCTTACCTTAATTAGTAATTTCTAGTCATAACTTTTACAACATACAGTGCTTAGAACGCACGTTTCCTTGTCCCTCACCAATCGCTTCCCTTCTCTTTACTTGTTTAATGAGTTTATCAAGTGTGAGTCTCTATCGAATAATCTTCATTAAACAATGGTTGCCGAATGACTTTCAATAAACTTTATTCAAACATCTGGGTCAAACAGAATATGCATAGGCATGTTTCTGAAACAACATATCTGGTGTACCTACTATAGCATTAGTATCGTGTATGCAATTAATCATAGTATCCAACGAAGCTAGATTGATATTACGATGCATATGCTTGACGCAAATCGAGAAGTTACTAATGTGAGCCTCATGGTACTTGGAGCGCACCGTCGTGGAAATCCTCTGCCTGCCATAATGACATCTAGCCTCACTCTATGCTATAGAAATGCACAACTACTTTCTTAACAGGGGTGTCGCCATTGAGACGACTGGATTCAACATTTTTCTCTATGGACATTGCTCTGTTGTGGAAAGTATTGTGCATCTTGATGGTTACACCATAACCGTCTATCGCACACGGGGAGGAAGGAAGCAGGCACACTCGTTATTCCAAACGTCAAGCTCATCATCATTCTTTCCTCCTATACATCGTCCTTTTCGGTAAACCTTTTCAAGTCATCGATGTATCATGACTCTGGTCTTGCATGAGACGAACATTGCAGTTCCGAAATTTGCATGCGGCTCAATCGCCAGCGCGTGTCTCGGGCTTTTCGTTGGCAGATCTCAACCGGTCAACATGGATGGCCCTATTTTACAACAATCTGGCGCCGGAACAATCTATCCCATGCATTAGGGCAGATGGTTTCTTCTCGCCGGATAGCGCAAGTCAAAAAGATGCATACCTGTGCCCTCAAATCAAAACACTCCTTCCTCGACACTCTCGAGCGCGTTAGAATCCTTCGCAAGCTCAGACCCTCATGGACCTGCATTGCATATCGCTCAGCCTCCACGCTTGACACCCAATTCTGATCGCTTCATCTTCTTAATGGGCGACATTCTCACCTCAAAGCTCTAACTGGTTTTCTTGACGGAGTTTTACTGCTTTACCATGGTTTCTCAGGAAGGCATTGAGCTAATCAGGCTTCTAAACAATCACCCCATTGACCCCGAAGTCACGAAAGCAGGATCCAGTGGAGAATCAGTCGCAACATTATCGATGAGAGGCCATGCTTCCGGGTCGCATGAGCCTGCCGCTGCTCCGCCGTATTCGCACAACAACTATGCTACCCAAGATACATCTGTTGGAGTCTCTTCGCCAAATGACCAGCCTTCCCCAAATCAGACAAAGATGCCCTTGCTTACTTCTCGAAGTACCGATTCTTCTGCAAGAGAAGAACATATACAAAAGTTATCTGCCAATGAATCGTCAACTGTTCCGTGGACGCTTCGCCGGATACCACTACTGGCATTAGTCGCATTTCTCGTCGCTCTCATCATTGCACTCGAGGTCCTTCATTTCTTATCGAACAAGAATCAAGGCTTGGTGACCTCAACACAAGATGCGTCGTATCTCTGGAAATACCTCCCAACTGCAAGTAAGTCAATCAGAATCTGACAGGGTCGCGAGAAAACATGAATCGTCGAAGAGCTCAATGTCGGAGAGGCTTTATCACACACTTTCGGGTTCCACGACGCTTCCGCTCTTATCCTTGTCGAACTGAGGACCTCGCTATACTGTACCCTTCGGCGTGGTTCTAATTGTTTATCATANGTACTGACTGCCCTCGCAATCTACTGGAATAAACTCGACTACCATACCAAAGCACTCATGCCATGGAAGCTCATGTCTGAGAAGCCACACTCGGCTGGTGAGAGCCTACTCCTAGACTATGTCTCTGGTAACTTTTTGGCCGTGCTTTCAGGATCTATACGCAACCGACACCTGCCTGTGATTACGTCTACCCTCGGTTCCCTGACCATCATCCTCGTCACCGTATTTTCTACAGGCCTATTCGTCTTATCACCGACTACTATTCACGAGAGTACAACATTATCAGTGCTGAGTACCTTTGATGGAAACAAATTCAACGCTAGCGAGGTCGACAGCTTTCCGGTCCTGGCTGTGTCCAGCATCTTGTCAGGCAACTTGTCAATCGCTTATCCCCCGAGCACAGATTTAGATTACGCTGTGGATACTTTCAGTCTACCTACTGTTCTGAAGGGTGAGTATCCACGCCTGCGTTTAGAAGACCCGACTAACAATACCATAACAGGTCCAGGCGCATCGAAAGCAGCGGTTGTTGAAACATACCGTGCAAATCTGGATTGCAAACTCGGCTCCGTCAACTCGACCTCGGCTACAGTCAGTGTGTACAATTGGATTATCGAAGCTGATGTGATGGACGATGATTGTTCAACTGGTCTGACTCATATTGCGAGTCCTGAGCTATATGAGAGTGGAGAAAGAAAAGTTATGCCGGTTGGCAGAGTGATCGTTAGACAGTGTCCAGGGGCCAGTCAGCCAAAACTTTTCGTCTTCTTCGGCCAGGTCGACGCAGGTGCGCCAAGGGATATGAATGCTAACCACCAAGTGACCGTGTATGCGTTCAATTCTACGGTATTGGTCTGCACGCCGAACCATGCGTTCCGAGAAGCTCTTGTGACAACAGATACCACAGGAGCAGTGATCAGTGTTGAGGTACAGAAGGAGTTGGATAAATCAATCGTATCCCCATGGGATCTTTGGTCGGCTTTCAACACTTCTCTCCAGGCTGCATCACCGACACTGTTAGAAGGACCTTACCTTCGCGAGTATACGCATGGAAGCTACTCATATGACGGGTTCGTGGCAGTGCTCCTGGCGACGTGGTCGCGACGACCAGCAGAATATCTCGACCCCAAGAATCTTATGCAGGACTCGCAACGCTTTTTCACCACGACCGCTGGTCAGATCGCAGACAGGTTTCTAAGAGCAAACTCAACAAACACCGCCACGGGGAGCTACAGAACAACTCAACTTCGAGTCATACTTCCAGATACCGCCCTTCGCATCACCGAAGCTGGACTTGCAATGCTGGTCATATGTGCCTGTCTTTTGGTAATATTCTCTCCCTGCCCACCTTTTTTCGAGNNCGCCGGCACTTCGCTAGCCTCTCTGTCTGTTGTGTTGCATGGAAGTGACCAGCTCAAGACTCGCTTATGTGGTACCGGAGAAATGTCTTTGGGTCATGTCAAAGAATGTCTTTCGGACCGGACGTTCTCTTCAAACAGTCACGGGTCGGGAGAGCCACATTCAATACAGATTCACCAGTCTGAGAATGCTCTGCGATCCTATTCCGCCCTCGCTACAGAGATCACCACGTGGTGGAGGCCGGTAGCATTCTCCATGTCCATGAGGATTGCTGTGATGGTGCTGCCGTTGGCCATTGTCGTTTGTCTCGAAGCGACATACCAGGCTTCTCGCAAGCAACAAGGCCTCGACGACGCACCGTCAAATCGATACTGGCACTACGCATGGACATGGATACCTGCTTCAATGATGACGTTAGTCAGTCTTCTATACTCGTCCGTCACCTGGTCCGTAGCACTTTTGGATCCCTACAGCAAGTTGAGAGCCAGCAGCGTAGCCGCTGAGTATGCTCTGTGTCAAGCCAACTTGTCAAAGGCTCCTGTACAGCTCACTTATCAAGGAATAAGGCTTAGGCGCTACGCTCTCCTCGCAACAGGTATATCGGCACTTCTAGCACCACTTCTGACTATTATTGTCAGCGGCCTCATTCTTCTTCAGCCTGTTCGGAGGATAGAAGATCTGGTTGTTCCTCTTTCTGACCATATCTCGAGCCCCGCGGGACAATATCGTGGCCTTGATGAGTGGAGTCAAGCATCTTTATGGGCCGCCAATCTTCTCTTCCAAGGATACGGTAGCTATCCGCGAGGAACTCACAGAAACTTCATCTTCCCGAACCTGGAGCACTCTTCTGACAACATCACCTTACCCGTTGACAGGAAGCTGCTGAATGCCACTTCTGTCAACGTGGATGTAGGTGTGATCATGTCTAACATCACTTGCAGAGTCATGGATCCGGCTGGCTTCAGGTACACTGTGGGTTTCAATGGCTCCAACGACCCAGACGAAACTACCAAGAGTGGATCATGGTACGGCGGCAGACCGGGAAACTCATTCTTGAACTTCACTCACATTGATCTTGCTCCCTACAAATGTGAAGATCCTGGTCCTCATTGCGAAAAGGGGATCGTGAGTCTTGGGACCGAGCTTGAAGCAAACTCGAGCAGGTTTCACTATCAGCTGATCCCAGATTATCTGAGTATAGAGCCTTGGGCTGATCCTTCGAGTTGGCCGAATGGCGATACGTTGCGGCAAGCTATTGCGCTACGCAACGAAACGGCTTATTTCAGCCCCAACATCACTCTCTTCTATGGACATTGGAATGCCACGACTGCTGCTATCTCTGGAATAAAATGCTACTACGATATGAGACAGGGACGAGCAAACATCACATATGACCTGTCGACGCAGTCTGTGACTTCCGTCTTGCCTTCTGAGCAACAGCTTTCGATCGTATCTGACTTTGCTCGCTGTTTACCCTGGACAGGAGCCACGTCAGATCGCATAGATGCACTCTTGCCCCAAGGAGATTTATGGCAAACAGTACTCAACTCCACCTCCGAAGCTTTCTACGACACACCCGCAGAAGCAGCACAACTAGCCACCCAAACCAGCGACCTCTACAACCACTTTTTCACCCAATTCTACAATACCGCCCTACGCAGTAACAACTTTACTGCCAACACCACACACGCAAACGCCACCCTCTACGATGAAAACTGGCAACGAATACTCCAATCTGCGATCTCGACACGGGTTTTGGAGGCGCTTTTGTTGGCTATGTGGTGTTGTGCCTGTATCGCGTTTTGGACTTTTGATACCAAGAAGCTGTTGCCGAAGAATCCTTGTAGTATTGCTGCTCAAGTGTCTTTGCTTGCGGACTCGAAGTTTTTGGATATGATTCCGGAAGGTGCTGGGGATGCTAGTGTTGAAGAGTTGATGGAGATGACACCATTCAAAGATCATTTGTTTAGTATGGGGTGGCGGACTGACAATGATGGTGAAAGAAGGTTTGGTATTGATGTTGGAATGGCTGAGTTCGATAGAGGTGGTGATGATGAAGAAGAGAAGGAAAAGAGTGGAGATGAGGCTGATGAGGCAGGACATGTGGAGGAGATCACGACTAGCAAGATGGACAATAGGGTCAGTGTCGATATCTTGAGCCTTGGGAGGTAGGACAGAGATAGTGATATACTTCTTATCACAACAAGAACCACAAAGAAGACTGACGGACATTCATTCCTCCGCGTGTGCTCGGTGATGCTATAGAACTGCACAATCTTTTTCAACGAAAAGCGAGATCCACGGAGAGAGCGTTATCTTGAAGCCTCTCTATGGCCACGCCTATATCCAGAAAGCGACTTTGCATTTTGATAGCATATGATAACACTATCTGCACTTTGCAAGTCGTCTGTATACACATCATATTCTAGGCGGCAAATGTGCCGCTGGTCGGCTCCGAGAGATGTTGGCGGCTTGGGATTAGCCGCCGTGATGGTAGATCTGACATTTTTGTCCAATGGTCGCACTGATACCTGCATCGCCAACAATGAAAGTATCAGAAGTGTTTCCAGCCAGCGATTGACAATGAGCATCGTGTCTAAGGTATTTGAAGAGGGTGTGGTGGTGAATCTGGAGGTATAAATGTCCTCAAGACCTGGTCGCACATAGAACATTGCATCCAATCACAACATCTTGTGACGCATGGTCATGCAGACGTGCATTTTCAAGTCGCTCGGACATTTCGCAACTCCAATACGCTGCTTTTTGGGAACAATTACTTGTTTGAAACGACACGAGATTATTATGCAAAAAATTGCGAAATCGAATTTAGAAATACACAAGGCGCTGCTGTTTGCTAACGCCCTCGATGAAAACTCCCACAGGCCGACGATGTACGAAGAAACCCATCCCATAGGAATAAAAGAATTGACGCTATGCTTACTCGCCCTTGAGCTTGTCTTGCTTCACGTTGAAAGCGGTTTCCAGTAGGTCTTGTTCCTCCTTCATGTGGCTGCTCTTGAGACCAGTGGCGACACTGGCGCTGGGGTTTCTACCGGCGTAGAGAACGTGTCTTCTGTTGTGGTGCTCGGTCTCGTTCAACAGTGTCTCGATACGGGGTTGTGTGAAGGTCCATGAACCTGCGTTCAGAGGCTCCTCCTGGGCCCAGACAATGTTCTTGGCGTTGGGGTAGGAGTCGAGGTTCTCCTTGAGCTGAGCCCAGGGGAAGGGGTTGAGCTGCTCAATACGGGTGATGGCGGTGTTGGTGATGCCGTTCTGCTGGCGGTACTTGTGCAGAGCAGCATAGACCTGACCAGTGCAGAGAATGACGCGCTCAATCTCTTCCTTGGGCTGAATCTGGTGCTCACCCTCGGTGTGAGCAGGGTCGGGGATGATCCACTGGAAGTGCGAGTCGCCAGTGAACTCCTCGATGGATGAACGAGCCAGAGGGTGACGGAGAAGCGACTTGGAGAAGAAGAGGATGAGAGCNNTAGGGGACTGTTAGAGCATGTTCATGATCCAGTTTTCAAACAACTTACGCTTTCTGAACTGTCTGTTCATCTGTCTACGGAGAATGTGGAAGAGGTTGGCAGGAGTTGTGCAGTAAGCGATCTGCATGTTGCAGTCCTGGTGTTGGCGGTCGAGCTTGTTGGGAGCAGGGAAGATACGGGGATNCCTAATGTATCGTCAGTGAATGTTCCGCTCTTCAGAAGATAGCTTACTCACCTCGTTACACAGTTGCAAGAATCTTTCCATTCTGCCGGAACTGTGCTCAGGACCCTGACCGTCGTAACCGTGGGGCATGCTCATGACGAGACCAGATCTCTGGAGCCACTTGACCTCGCCAGAGGCGATGAACTGATCAATGATGCATTGTGCGTTGTTGGCAAAGTCACCGAACTGGGCCTCCCACATAACAAGGGCAGAAGGAGAAGAGAGTGAGTAACCGTACTCGAAGCCGAGGACACCGAATTCACTCAAACTCGAGTTGGAAACCACGAAGCTACCCTGGTCCTTGCCGAGGTTCTGAAGAGGGGTGTAGATAGCCTCGCTCTCTTGGTCGTGGACAACTGCGTGTCTCTGAGAGAAGGTACCACGCTCAACATCCTGACCCGAAACTCTGACGTGATGACCCTCCATGCACAAAGAACCAAAGGCAAGGGCCTCAGCAGTGCTCATGTCGATGTTCTTACCATCGTTGACGGTCTTGGTGCGGTTGTTGAGAATACGCTTCAAGTTGCGGTGGACATTGAAACCATCCGGAGGAGTTCCAATCTTGTCACCAATGTGCTTGAGCGTGTCGGCCTCGACGGCAGTGGGGAGATGAGGCAGGACCTCGGTGGCAAGCTCCTTGGGACTCTTGAAACCGTTCCATGCACTGGTCAACCATTCCTTGGCGGTAGGTTGGTAGTCCTTGCTGCGGGCGAACGACTCCTCGAGCATGCCCCAAACCCATTTCTTGTGCTCCTCAACATCGTCCTGAGTGAAGGTCTTGTCCTCGATAAGCTGGTTGATGTACTTGTCGAGAGTAGGCTTCTGCTCGCTGATGCGCTTGTACATCAGAGGCTGAGTGAAAGAAGGTTGGTCAGTCTCGTTGTGACCCTGCTTGCGGTAGCAGACAATGTCAATAACAACATCCTTCTTGAACTCGGCGCGCCAGTCGGCAGCAAGCTGGCAAACAAAGTTGACAGCCTCGACATCATCACCGTTGACGTGGAAGACGGGGGCGTCGATGGCCTTGGCAATGTCGGAACAGTAGGNGGTTGAGCGGGAGAAACGGGGGTCAGTGGTGAAACCAATCTGGTTGTTGACGACAATGTGGATGGTACCACCAGTCTGGTACTGGGGAAGAGCGTAGAAACCCATGGTTTCGTAGACGATACCTTGACCAGCAAAGGCAGCATCACCGTGAAGCAAGACACCCATAGCCGAGTTGGCATCCTTCTCATCGCCGTTGTAGTGGAGAATGGCTCTGGTCTTTCCCAGGACAACGGGGTCCTCGGCTTCCAAATGCGAAGGGTTGGCGACCAGAGACAGCTGCACACGCTTACCAGAAGGAGTGGGACGCTCGAAGTTCATACCGAGATGGTACTTGACATCACCAGAACCCTCGTCAGCAGGCTCAGCAGAACCGGCAAATTCGCTGAAGATGGACTCGTTGGGCTTGCGGACGACGTTAGAAAGGACGTTGAGACGACCACGGTGAGGCATGCCAATGACGATATCCTTGACACCATAGTCAACACTGCGGTCAATCAAGGCCTTCATACCGGGGATCAAAGATTCACCACCCTCGAGACCGAAACGCTTGTCGTTGGGGTACTTTGTGGCAAGGAAGCTCTCGAAGCTGGAACTCCAGATCAGGCGGTCCAGGATGCGTCTCTTCTCGTCGACCGAGTACTTGTAGGGCTGAGGAACCTCGATGCGAGCACGAAGCCAGTCGCATTGCTCACGGTCGGGAATGTGGATGTACTCGATACCGTAGCTACCGCAGTAGAGACGTTCGCATGCGGCAATGATGTCCTTGAGCTTCATCTTGTTCTGGCCTTCTGTGGCGAAGCGAGGCAAGATACCGGGACCAAGACTGAATTCCTGCTCCATGTCGGCCTCGGTGAAGTTGTAGTGCTCGAGGTTTAGCTCGCGAGGGTTGCTGTAGCCGAACTGGCTGGCCTCGTTGCGGATACCAAGAGGGTCGATCTTGGCCTTGTGATGGCCTCTGGCTTGGTATGCACGCACCAAAAGCTGAACCTTGAGATGGTTGGTCAGGTCAGAGCTTTCGCCGACACCGTGGGCAGCATCGGGAGAGAATCCAGGAGCTCCACCTTCGGCAGCGGGAACAATGGTAGGAGGAGGTTGGAAGGCCTGGGACATGGGCATGTCACCCTTCTCCATGTTGCGGAAGTAGACCTGCCATGAGATGTGGACGGACTTGGGGTCGCGCTTCCACTCCATGTACATCTCGTCGATGTAGTTGGCCGTGTTTCCCTGGAGGAACGAGTCGTTGGGGTCCTGTGAGCATGAGTGTCAGTAGAGTGGAGTAAAGTGTGCGGATGCGAAGAAGCATACAACGCCCTTGTTGGTGTCCTCGGCAGCGACAGCATAGTTGCGGAACTGGCTGACAGCAAGGTCTCTCCTTGTCTGGCTCAGAGCAACAACAGGTCTGCTTCTGGCAATGGTGGAGAAGCTAGTACGGCTCCCGGCAGCGGCCAGGCGCTTGCCTGCCTGTGAAAAAGAAGCTCTCAACATGATGAGCGCTCGCCAGTAGGGAATGGAGAGTGCGAGTAACTCTTTACGGGCGGAGGCTTGAGGTATGCGAAGGAAACGGAAGTCGCGAGGCAAGACCCGGCTCTATCCGTCGTCCCCTCGGCTTCAGCCAAAGCCCAAACAACTTTTTCGTAACATCAGCGAGCGTCATATTCTGGACCAAGTGCCGGGTCACTTGGTCAGGTGCATCTTCATTTGTGCTGGCAAGGCATGCGCTGTTTTTGCTGTCCTCAATAGAAGCACCAACAGAACGTATATATCTCATCACCATCAATAAACCTGATTCCAAGAGTCGAACACTTTCAAAGATCGATAAACTTCTTGTCTGGTGGCACCTGCCGAAGCTGTGAAGCTGCGAAGCTGCCCTGGGAGGCCTGGCCGTCTGCGACAAAGTCCCACCCAACTCACACATGAGAATAAGTCGACCACATTAATTACCATCCGATCTACCGACCGACAACTTTACTGCCGTCGCATTCGTTTTGGGTTCAAGTTCATAACAGTAGCGGCCGCAGTAATCCGAGTAAGTCGCCGGGCCTGCAGAGTCGCTGTTGGCGCGCGCTCACGCCGTGAAGCATACGCCGTGTGCCTGTCGCATTCGCAATCGCAAACATGCCTCTCTCCGAGACGGAGCTTACGCTCGTCGAAGCCATGTTCATGAATAAGCATAACGTGAAAGCTGTGCTCCAAGTTCTACCGCATGCCACCGTTTCGACTCTGTACAGGCAGAAGAAGACCTTCGACACCTATGGCTCTATACACAACCCAGAAACCACAAAGAAGAGAAGACTAAGGAAACCCGTCGTAGCTGCTGCAGGAGATGCCTCTCCAACCGAGTCTGAAACTCCTCCGACAAAGGACTCTCTGTCAGAAACAGATCGCACCGTAGAGATGCTGTTCTCGCAAGGCCTTTCCGTTCGCAGTGTGCAAACCTGGTTCCCCAACCGGCCCAAGAGTAGTCTCTATCGCATGCAGAAGAACCTCAAAGTCTATGGCTCCGTCAGAAAGCCAGAGACCATGCACAAAAAGAAAGGGAGACCGTCGGCTGTCACACAGGAGATGAAAGAGTGGTTGATCGAGCTGGTCAAGGACGGTAAAGAGATGTGGCAGAGACATCTTGCCTACGAGCTCTTCACAAAGTTTGGTGTCTTTGTGTCTGCTTCCACCATCTCTCGTCTTCTTAAAGAGCACAACGTTGTCAAAAAGCTGGGTCCTGTGGAGAGTGCAGACACCGAGGCTGCATCAGATGAAGATTCAGATACGCTGACTACTGACCCGACTCTGGATCCTGTACTCCAATGGGCTTGAAACATCTCAAAGTGCCCTTCGAACAGTATAGCCAGTACATCATTGTGGCCTAAGACCAAGTGATGATAGGCTTCACCGTCTCGCCCGTGTGCATCTCGTGGATACCCCTCTCGAACTCCTCTGCTGGCATAAGCTTGACCAGCTTATCGAATGGAAACTTGCCTTCGCGATACCACCCTATCATCTTTGGAATGAACTCGGAAGATATGCTGTTACCCTCGATCGCTCCCATGTATGCCTTACCGCTATTCATGAACAAAAACGCTGGCAACTCAACCTGGAAATCTGGTGGCGTCGATCCAACTTGGATGATCCTGCCACCCTTTCGTGTCATCTCGATAGCAGCTTTGACGAGAACTGGCACACCCGTCGTGTCGATGGTGATCGCAGGACCAGCACCCTCGCAGAGTTCCTGAACCGCCTCGATGACAGTTTTGCCATCTTGGAGCTTTGATGTGTCAACCACATGTGTAGCGCCTAGAGACTTTGCTGTCTCCATACGGTAATCCACACGATCGATTCCGATGATGGTTCTGCAGCCAGATAGCTTTGCTGCCATGATAGCACTCAAGCCAACGCCTCCCAATCCAAGCACCACGATCGAATCTTTGGGCGTAGCCTTCGCGACATTGACCACTGTGCCAGCTCCAGTCTGCAAGCCGCAGCCTAATGGAGCAAAAGCCTGCAATTCTTGCTTACTCTTGACGAGGCTGGTGACATTGACAACGCTGTTTTGCTTCACTACGCTATAGTGAGCAAAGCTGGACTGGCCAAAGAACTTGCCAGCTATCTCCGTCGTATCTGTGGAACTGGCAGATGTGAAGGTAGCCTTGTTGCCAAAGTTCAGCGGCATGCTCTCGTAGCACAGCGATGGCAGGCCGCCTTTGCAAGACTCGCAATTACCGCACCAGTCAAACGACAATAGTACCGCATCTCCTGGTTTTGCAATTGAGACCTTTGAGCCGATGGCCTTGACATAGCCCGATCCNNTTTTGCGAATGTGTTAGCGGTTTGCGCGTATGTGTGTAGGGCTTTTTGCGTTAACTATCTTACCTTCGTGACCCAGGACGCGCGGGTAGTAGAACAGATCTGGGTTTCCGGTGCCTGAACCACACATGATATCTGTATGGCAGATACCACTTGCTACGAGCTCGACAACCAACTCGTCCTCTTTGATCTCTTGCGTGGTGACCTCCTCCATTTTCCAGCCTTTGTTGGCTAGTGTGTCGCGCGCCACTATGGCCTTGCCAGTCCATTGTTTCTTCTGTGCTTCAGCCATTTCCGAGTTTCCTTCTTGCTGGTTTTGGAGATATCTTGATGGAGGATTGTATGTTGTTTGTTGGAGGTTTGTAGTAAGGAGACGTCATTCTTTTGACCTCTGAAGAGCATTGATATGCAGACCCACCTTTTGTGCTTGAATGGGCTATCGCATCAAATTGCGGGGCCAGCGCTGGGTCTCCGAGCTTCTTCGGTATCTGGCTACGGCTTGTCTCGGTGACACCAACACAGAACTTCCACTTTCAAGGCATGCTTTTATGAAAATGTTTCAATATCTTGTTGCTCGATCTATAATATAGCAGCACTGTTTGGATTAAAGTTATCCTGTATCAGTAATGCGATGATTGGTTTTGTAGGTCTGTTGATGGGCTGCGGAGAAACTTGGGGTGCAGTGGCTGCAGCGATCTTTGGTGGAGAATTCTTGTATGGAAAGTGTGGGTTCGGAACGTGATGTGATGACTACGGTTGACAACACGCCTAAGCAATGATAATCACTATTCACTAGGTTCAATGCCGACGAGAACAAAGCTTACGTGGAATGAATTAAAAAAAAGGCCCGGATGGTTCTTCTTTTCGTTCCTCAAAGAACTGCGGAGCTTGCTTGGATCTTTCTAGTCGTCAGAAGGACCAATTACTTTTCCATGGTCATGTCTATCTCGAGGTACATGACTCTTCTGCTGAAACTGAGCTCAGTTTTGATTCAAACGCGCAACACCAGCAGTAACCTTCTCCAACGTCACATCCAACAACCCCAACTCCGCCATCCTCTCATCCTCATCACCCACATCCCNCCAAACACTCTCCAACTCACCAGCAACCTTGCCTTGCCTAAACCTCTCCGAAGCCTCTCTCAACGGCTGCAAAAACGACCCCGCGATATCGTTATTAGAATGCAAATCCCCAATCGCCAATGCCTCGTGTAGATGGTTTGCCGACAAGAGCAAGTAGTAGAAATTCAGGGTTGCGAGGTAGAAGTGCAGGTTTTGTTGGAATGTTGCGAAGGAGTCTGTGATGGAGGTTGTGGTGAGGTCGTGGGTGAGGTCGGGGAAGAGGTAGGGTGCTAGTGTATCCAACGCCACTGGAGTTGCAAAGACGGAGGTTTGCTGTGTGGTTGCTCGAGAGGAGCCGGTGGNGGGATTGGCTTCGATGGTTTCGCCCTTGATCCAGCTTACAGCGGCGGCTTTGAGATTGTCAAAGGGGCAGTGTTCGAGTGTGTCTTTGATAAAGGCAAGACGCTCGACATCTGAAGGGTTGGAGCGCAAGATTGTGGTTGCGAGGTAAAAGGCGTGGTAGCGTATACTCGGCGAAGGCGAGTTTGAAGAGATCAGAGAGAGGTATTGCAGGTATTGATTAAAGTCTTCACTGTCTGTGGGCTCGCCAACGTCGTCTCCTTCGATGGCGAGGATGGCGAGAGCGAGCACCGCATCTAGCACAGCTTCGGGTTCGGTGCCGATGGTTGTGCCCATGTCTGACGAACTTGCAATGTAGTTGTGCAGCACTTTTTGGTGGTCGGGAAAGATGCTGAATGCATCTTTGGGCTTGGGTGTGGAGTAGAGTACAGTAGCCACATTCGCAGCAGCAAACATGAATAGCGAGCCCACCTTTGACAGAGGAATATCCATCGCGGTCTTGGGGAACTCGTCTTCGCTATCGGGGACAAGAGATGAGCCTGGATTGGCGCCCTCCATAGCGGGTAGAAGATCCTTGCGTTCCATGCCGAGATCGCGGGCAAGAGCGACCAAGCTACCCACAGCAGTCAAGCGAGCAGCGAGGTCCTCGTCCAAGATGAACTTGTCGGTCATGGAAGGCTTACCAGGGACGGTGCGCTCAGGGTGTAACTTCTCCTGCAAGCGGCTGCACCAGGCTAGACCGGGCGCATCACTATCTGAAGTCAGGGATAGCACGTAGTCCTCGAAGACATGCGTGATGAATGACTGGAAGAGACGCCTCTGAATCTCAGCCTCGCTAGCGGATGGCGACTTTGCAGCAGCATCAGACTCCGGATCAGGTGCCGATGCTTGCACTGCTTTTGCGCTCAGAAGCTGAGTACTGCTCTTACGAGGAGGCAGATTAGGGCGCTTGGTTCCTGAAACAGTCTTCACGAACTGAATGATCGCTGACATCAACTCTTCCTTGTGCTTTGCTGCATTGTTGAACGACACCAAGATGGCTTGAAGCGAAGTCGACAAGAAGCGACTGGGATACTGTGTCTTTATGCGAGTGTGCAAGACTGACAGCATGGACAACAAGCTGGTAAATTGCAGCACAGGCAGGGGTAAAGGCGCAGGCGTCTCGACTGCCTGTGTAGTCTTGCTGCCATCTTCTCCAACAGGCGCAGTCTTTGCAGGATGGTAAGCTGGTACTGTCTCCTCTCCAGCGATGGGCTCATCATCATCTGTGTCCGGCTCCAGACCCTGGAAGTCGATCAAGCGCAGCGACTCGGTGACCTTCAGAATGACTTCACGAGGGTTTCCCAAACGCGCGATATCCTGAAGGCACTCATCTGAATTTGGCAGCAGAGGCACGAGCAAGTGAACAAGATCCCAACCAATGTTAGTGGTCAACTTGGTGTCTTGCAGTACTTGATGAAGTGTCGGCAGGGACTCCGGGTTGAGGTTGTACTCAATGATGGTAAGATAGCTGAGGTAGTCGGTAGCAGGAGGCAAAGCCTCGATAAGAGGGTTCTTCTCAGTCATAGTTGTATGCTGGTTCGAAGGAAGGATAAATTAAAGCAGAAGATGTGGTCTAGAAAGGGTTGTCCAAAGCTCAGCAGACGCCGAGGTGGAAGTGAATATGGTGGGGTTGGAACTTGGCGGGTCGTGCCAGATGCTTGTTGTCATGCAATTTTGGGAAACGATCGGCGTTTTCACCTTCACCGCGTCCGCTGGAGCCAATTCCGAAACGTGAAAAGGCTATCTGTGAGACCTTGACTGCTTCAGCATACAGCTTTCGAAACAGGCTGACCGTGGGCGAAGAACTTATGGACAACGTGCAAGTCCTTTGAAAAGTGTCTTGCATACCTGCTCTTTGTGCGCTTATGTCTGAGTGGTGGAGTGTTGTGTTGTGCCATTCAGACTCAAATCACCTTGCATATTTGTGAAAGAACGATGAGAAGTATTTGTAGAGCGACCCTATCTTTCTGTGCGGATGTAGCAAGATATAAGCCCTACAGGTATATTGATTTGAGACTAGACTGGAAGCGCCTCTGGCAGAGGAGGGTGTGCGATAAGTTTCAGCAGCCATGTTGAAAGACGGGCGCTTGAGCAGGTAGATCGACGCAGACACATGCTGCTCAGCAACTTGACTTATCATGGTCTGAGCTCTCAGTGACTCTCTGCAGACCAGAAATATTTCTTACTCCAACGTCAGTCCAGAGAATATGATGGCTCCCTTGGTCACCGATAGTGATGCTAAGTGATGTTCAGTCATTGGAAAGTGGCTGGGAAGAGGCTGTTACAGGAAAGAAATGACAGCACTATGAGGGCATGAAAGACGCGGTTGAGCATCCACCCGACCCGTCTTCATGTCCGAACGAGGCCGAGCAGATGGGGCATGTCAGACAATATGGTCCTATGAAAAGGCTCGGGTAGATGGTAGATTGATAAGTCGAGGAACTCGATGATCCGATCAAAAGCTATGATTGGCTCTGTTGGCCGAGAAACGATTTGAAGGAGCGCGATCTCGGACACGCGAAAGCGTAACGCGTCAACAAAGGGCTCAGTTAAGGAGATACCCGTCTACCCTATGTGCAATGGAAGATTGTTATTGTGAATGAACAATATTTGGTGGGAAGACAATTGGAAGTCAGAGAAGGATGGATATCGCATCTACTGTGACTTGCGATCAAGTCTTCGAGCAATAGATCGGGTTTTGACCTGAACAAAATCAATGAAGCCGATCTGTCTGCATTGACGATGACGCGCGACCTGTTTTTTGTCACGTTCTCTTGGCAGCCACATAGCTCTAAACGCGTGTGGGACCCGCGCCGGGAACTTCTATATAATTGAGAACGCGTCTCGTCCTTCCTCCCACTCACACACCAACTTACATCAAGCATCTTCTCCTCGACGCAGCATCAATTGATCTGCTTATTCGTTTAGTTGCTTCTCTACACACATCTCCATCATCATGTCCGCGCCGCTGATCACCCCCTCAAAGAAGGTGAGAATTCTCTTTGTCCTCGAAACACCTGAGCCAATTTTGCTAACGCGTCTTTGCAGNGCCGCCGAGGCCCTCGAGAGCTTCAACATCGAGTCACCCATGAAGCAACCCGTCTTCACCGCTGCATCGGAAGAGAAGGAGAACATTTTTTCCGACGAGGTCGCTGTCCCCGTCAAGGGTATTCCCATGGCCGACGACCTTCCCGAGATCGAGGAAGCAAAGCCCAGTGCTGCTCCTGGCATCAAGGGCGACGAGGTCAACGAGCCCATCCTACAAGAGAACCCCAACAGATTCGTCCTCTTCCCTATCAAGTACCACGAGGTAAGTTCACTCAATTGACGCGTCCTTGACGCGTCGTGTACCACTCAACACGTATACTGATCATTGATACATAGNATCTGGAACATGTACAAGAAGGCCGAAGCCTCTTTCTGGACCGCCGAGGAGATTGATCTCTCTAAGGATCTTCACGACTGGAACAGACGCCTCAACGACGACGAGCGTTTCTTCATCTCTCACGTCCTCGCCTTCTTCGCTGCCTCTGATGGCATCGTCAACGAGAACCTCGTCGAGCGCTTCAGCTCCGAGGTCCAGATTCCCGAGGCCAGATGCTTCTACGGCTTCCAGATCATGATGGAGAACATCCACTCCGAGACCTACTCATTGCTCATCGACACATACATCAGCGAACCCAAGCAGCGCACCTACCTCTTCAACGCCATTGACAACATCCCTTGCATCAAGAGAAAGGCCGACTGGGCCCTCAAGTGGATCTGCGACAAGGACTCGACCTTTGGCTGCCGCTTGATCGCCTTTGCCGCCGTCGAGGGTATCTTCTTCTCAGGCTCCTTTGCTTCCATCTTCTGGCTCAAGAAGCGTGGTCTCATGCCTGGCCTCACCTTCTCCAACGAGCTCATCTCTCGTGACGAGGGTATGCACACCGACTTCGCCTGCTTGCTCCACTCGCACCTCAAGAACAAGCCTTCTGCCGAGCTCGTCCGCGAGATCATCACCGAGGCTGTCGCCATCGAGCAGGAGTTCCTGTCTGATGCCCTGCCCTGTGCTCTCCTCGGCATGAACGCCAAGCTCATGTGTCAATACATCGAGTTCGTCGCCGACCGTCTGCTTCTCGCTCTTGGCGAGTCTAAGATCTACCATGCCACCAACCCCTTCGACTTCATGGAGAACATCTCGCTGNNAGCTGGCAAGACCAACTTCTTCGAGAAGAGAGTTGGTGACTACCAGAAGGCCGGTGTCATGAACAGCACAAAGAAGGAGGAGAGCAAGACGACTGCTGGCCTGGCCGCCACTGTCAGTGGTGACTTTGCCTTTGACGAGGACTTCTAGTCTGGTCGTCGAAGAAGGAGTATCAGAATCATTGTATGGGCAGGCGTTTATTCACGGTTATTGCAGCGGCTGCATAATGTGGCGTTCTGGGTAATGGGCATATCCTGGGATGAGTTTTTTTGGGTTGGGTAAAGGCTTTGTTCGACTCAATTTGGCAAAGACGACGACCTGTCGGTCGCGTGGCTATTATGTAGTATAGTAAATCAATTCGAAAGACGATAACATCAAACACCTTCTGTCTCTGCCTCGCCAGTAATAAATCGCCTTGGACCGTGAGGCCGTATGGGATACGCTGTGTCTCGCACTGGCCAAGAATAGCATGACGTAGGGGTGCGGACAGTCGCGGACGGACGAGGAGCGTTGTCAACCGAGATGGGCGCTGTGGATGTTGATTATCGATGATGGTACACAGCCAATCTTTTGCGCCATAACAATGACCTCTTTCACAACATTACAGCCCAGGCTATCAGCACTCGTTATCCATCCCTATCAATATCGCATATGGCCGACATTCCTGCCATTCGTGTGACGGATCCGCAGAGCCGGGATACCGTACCAGAGAGCATAGGACCAAACAGGAGCGAAGGATTCGACCATGCTGCGGGCAGCAGAAGCGCATCGCTAAAAGAGGGTAGGCCATCAGAAGGAGAAAGAGGTCCACGAAGGAACAACAAACAAGCCCAAGGCTGACAGGAGGCGGCGTCCNNAGGCAGCAGACCAAACACATCTGGAGGTCTCCCAAACCCTGGCAAACTGCTCCGTTCATTGTCGGGGACCTTGTCGAATCAAGAAGAGCCCGTCACAAACGACAGAGATCCCTTGTCGCAGGTGAGAGATTGCGCTGTTTACGTGTGGAATGTCGACTGATGGTGTATCTAGCACCTGTTCCGCCGCGTGCGACCAACGTCATCTGGTGCGAGTGTACCNCCTGAAGATCGATCCGACGACAATGCCATTTCCAGATCAAACACTTCTCTGAGTTCTACGGGTCGTGAGAAGAAGTGGGTTTTTGGATACTACGTGCTGCTGTCGAGAGCGATTGGACTGACGCCGGCTCAACAGNNGAAGGGCGCCTCATTCCTTGGACGATTGCTAGGAAACAAGAAGAAAGAGGCCGACGACAATGTCATTGACGACGCTGCATCCGAGTTCAGTAACCTGCGACCCGAAGGCATGGAGGCCAACGTCTTCTCCCAGCCCATTGACAATATCGAGTTTAACCCACGACATCCGCCGCCTCCCGAGTACATCAGAGTCAGAGCGCGCGATAAGAAGGAGAAGGACTTTGACCATTTGTTCTTGGCCCAAGAACTCTTGTCTTCGAACATCCATCATGACGAGACACCGATATGGGCGATGCAGTTCAGCAGGGATGGGAGATATCTTGCTGCGGCAGGACAAGACAAGGTCATTCGTATCTGGGAGGTCATCAAGACACCAGAGGATCGCAAGTCACATGCTGAAGAATCCGACATTAACCATCGTCCTCGTTTGAGCGCTCCGGTCTTCCGTCAAGAGCCAGTTAGAGAGTATGAGGGCCACACATCGACCATCCTGGACTTGAGCTGGAGCAAGAACAATTTCCTTCTTTCCTCGTCTATGGACAAGAATGTGCGGTTATGGCATGTCAGCAGGGATGAGTGCCTTTGCACTTTCAAGCACAGTGATTTTGTCACGTCGATCGCTTTTCATCCCAAAGACGATCGCTTCTTCCTGGCCGGCTCTCTGGACTCAAAGTTGAGATTGTGGAGTATTCCTGACAAGACAGTCGCTTACTGGAGCCAGTTGCCAGATATGATTACGGCGGTCGCTTTCACACCGGATGGAAAATATGCAATGGCTGGGTGTTTTACTGGTCTTTGCATGTTCTACGAGACTGAAGGGCTCAAGTATCAGACCCAGATTCACGCTCGTTCTAGGAACGGCAAGAACGCCAAGGGCAGCAAGATTACTGGAATACAGTCATTCCATGCTAGTGGAGAGACCAAAGTGCTCATCAGCAGTAACGACTCTCGGATACGATTATACAACTTCCGGGACAAGAGCATGGAGATCAAATTTAAGGGCAACATCAACGACAGCAGTCAGATCCGAGCGGCAATCAGCGACGATGCAAAGTACATTTTCTGCGGCAGCGAAGACCACAAAGTCTACATCTGGCCCACACATCCTGGCAGCAGCGACAAGAAGCAAAAGCGGCCGATGGAGACCTTTGACGCCAGCAACACAGTAGTCACCTGCGTCGCCTTTGCTCCCCCAAAGAGCAAGCAACTGCTAGGCAGATCAGAAGACCCCATCTACGATCTCTGCAACCCACCCCCAGTAATGCTGATGAGCTCCGCCGAGCGCACCGGCTCACGACCACCTTCGCGCGCACCCACCGAAGACGGTCTCGACCCAGACACGCAACTCCACAAGCGCCCCGACGAATCTCCTGCCTATGTCGCGCGCTCCACCCACGCCACAGGAAACATCATCGTGACCGCCGACCTGGCCGGCAGAATCAAAGTCTTCCGCCAGGACTGCGCGTACAATAAGCGCAAAACCGACAACTGGGACACCTCTTCAGTGTTTTCGAAGCGCAAGCTCGGGCGCACTGCAAGTATAGCCACCAAAGGCAGTAGTCGAAGCCTGCGCTCCTCGCATGGACGCCTTGAAGGCCCTGCAGACAGAATCCTAAGCTGGCGACAGGGGATCTCAGGGAATGGTGGCAACACAACCAATGGATCTATCCGCAGCAACTCGCCGCGAAAAAGCACTGCATCCACTCAACCCCAACGATCAGAGTCCAAAACTTCAATGGCNACCTCCCCTCCCCCAGCACCACCAAAAAGCGAAGACAACGATGACACCGACCCTCTATTTCTTCAAGGCGATCAAAGCATGCTATACTGGAAACTGGCCTTGAATTCTGCTCGCAACCATCAACAACCTTCCCCACCTTCACCACAAAAAGCCTCTTCTGTCCCTCGCAACACCAATCTAGCACTCCCACACCCTCTTCAACGCAACCATACTGCTGTATCTAAATTGTCGATTGAGCAGGACAGTGCTGCGAGCAGTGATTCAGACGCAGAAAGTTTCAAAGATGCGGTGCAAGGGCTTGATGAAGAAATCCACTGTAAACACTGCGGAGGCGCGGAGTTTCATGTCAAGAGTTCGAAAAATGGGGCCACGAAGTTGTGTTGTTCGAAATGTGGCGCTGCTGCTTGAGAGATGCTTTGTCTTTGGGGGTCTTTTTTGGGGGGGATTTGTGGTTGGTTTGCGGATATGGGGTGGGCGGTTCTTTTGGATGTAACAGAGGTTAGAGGCAGGTTTATACCACCATCAAGGGGAATGTGTTTATCCTGTCTCTTTTCTTTCGATGCATTGCGTCTTGCAGAGTGAGCACCCCGACACAAAACACATGAAAGATCTCATGGGTCAAATAGGGGTCTGGCAAGTCATTCTCGGCCGAGCAGAATGCAAATCCTCGAGATTGAAATCAATGTATAAACACCAAGTGCAGAAATTCAATATTCGTGACGAGGTATCAAGAAACATGAACCAAGAAACAAACGCCCAAAGCAAGAACCATCATTCATGCTGCCATGTTCATCCTAGACACCCCTATAATGCCATTCTGCCATGTAGTAGCTCCCCTTGCCTTGCCAAATCCTTGTTTCTGCATGTTTTCCTTTAGTCAGAAACAACCCCATTCTTCCTCCTCGACTTCAAAAGCCCACCCAGCAACCCATCAAGTTCGACCTGCAAACCCGCCAACGTTCTACTCTCATTCTTGAACAAATCAACCATCAAAGGATGGCTCCTATCCACAGGCTTCACAGCAGTTTTATCATGGATAATGACTAGCATATCCCTGACATCGTTTTCTGCTCCGTCCAGCCAAGCGCGTAGACTAGCATCTGACCACAGTTGTGAGTGGGCTGTCGATGCAGGGGATGGAGCCGAGGCAGGTGAGGTTGAAGAGGTATTGGATGGTGTGGTGGAGGAGGCACGGTGAGGGGGTGATGGCGCACGGCGGTGGGGAGGTAGGTTTTGGGGTGTGGAAACTGTGCTGACGCGTTTTGAAGCTAGAGGAGTGGTTTCGTCGTCGTCTGTGGTGGATGAAGTTGAAGGTACATGTTGAGTGTGTTTTTCGGATTGGGTGCGAGGGTTTCCATCCAGAGAGGCTTTGGGTGTGCCGATTATACTTGGTGAACTGGTGCGTTGTGAGCTTTGCTCGCCGCCTCTTTCTTCGGTCGCATCGTCTGGCGATGAAGAGTCGTCTCCGAGGTTTATAGGAATATGCACCATCTCAGTGCCATGCATGAATGCGTCACTAGGGCCATCCTCATACTCCTTAGCTTGGTTCTCCTTGTGTTCCTCGTCATCACTAATCTCATCGAAATCGTCAAGTTCCACTCGAGCCTTGGCCTTCTTCACCTTGACCTTCTGTGGCTTGATGTTTTCTTGAGGATCCGAGTGTCGTATCTTGTTCGTGATTGACGAAAGCATATGCGAGCCAAGCAGAGTTTCGCTGGGGATTCTTTGCTCTTGCTGGCGCAAGTCAACATTGCGTTGTGGAGGAGTGTCAACAATCGATCCCTCGAGCTCGGCAACGAATTCTGAGGATGGTTGTTCGTCTTGCCGACGTTGTAAGGTAGGTGCGGCAGACGACAATTGAAGAGGAGCGGGAGTCGCGACAGGAGCAAGGATAGGAGCAGGAGCTGGTGCCGGTGCTGATTTTGGTGCAGGAGTGAAGGCCAGAGGAGCGACAGGAGCGACATTGGCTCCCCCGACCTGCGGTTTCTGTAACTTGCCCTTAGATTTGGGTTCCGTGGCCGCAAACTGGGTAGAGCGCTCGATGGGCGATCCTTTGTTAGAGTCGGACGACGTGGATTGCCTAGCAAGCTCACTTGACAACTTTTCAATGTCACTGTCCTCGTCAACCGAATTCTTGTTTCGCTTGTCCTTCTTCTTGCTCTTGAACAGACCGCTAAGCATGCCTGGCTTCTTTTCCTTCTTTTTCTTGTCGTCTTTGGACTTTTCTGGCGGAGAAGCCGTCTTTTCAAGGCCTTCCATGCTGGAGCTGGTACTTTCCAGGGATCGACTTCCGTTACTGTTGTCCCGCAGTAAATTAGGTGTGAGAGAGATTTTGAGAGGTTCTGCCCCGTCGTCTTTGAGGAAAGAATCGGCATTTCGTGGTGTCCCCTTTCTGGATGACTTGAGCGGTGCTGCTTCTGNTGACCAAGTCAGTATGGCGTGGATGGGTTCAAAGAAGCTGTGAACGATACCTGTTTTGTCAACCAAAGTGGGACTACTAAGCGGTTCTTCAACAGGAGCTTTGATGTCTTTGCCCGGACTCGCCAAATCAGGGCTGTCGGCCCTGGCAACCTCGACCACAGTCGTATTAATGTCTGATGACTTTTCTTCGGCAGATTTGGAGTCTTCGTGCTGATCTTGTTGATTGCCATTACCGTATAGAGGTTCGGGCATCATAGCATCCTCTTCATCAGACGAGTAGTCGTAGTCGGACGCTTCAACATAGGTAGGGGCGGTGAATTGTACCGTCTTTGCCTTGCGTCGCTTCATAGCCTTTTTCAGTGGGTTTTNTGAGTCATTGGCAGTGTCTCCGAGCATTGCAGCAGATAGCTTTTTACTCATGTCAGTAAAAATCTGTGTAGCAGTGATCGAGATGCTCACATCAACATTTCTGTGCTTGTTCAGACGCGCCAGGCGTTCTGTCGGAGTTTCGATGTGTTCGGCAGGGAGATAACCTANTAAATTGTTAGCTCAGTTCAGGTAGTTGTCGCATGACACAGCAAACATACCAATGCTATTGTCCTTTACGATTCTAACCAGCCACCAGTAGCTGTTGCTATCATCAAGTAGGACCATGGTGTCACCCTTTCCGGCATTGGCCTGGCCTTCGACCGTGGCTACGAAGGTGTGCAGAGCGTAGACGAAGTCGAAATCGATGTCCTCTGTTTCACGTAAGCATTCGCCGCCCCAACCAGAATCAACAAAGCGTTCATCAGAATAAAAGGAAATATCCAGGTCATCATCATCATCATGTTTGTTTTGTGCTTCCAGGTCTTCCAAGATTGAAGTATCAGAGGCGTCGCTCACGGTGCTCCAAGAGGAAGGCGATGCAGTCCTTGAGGTAGCTGTCAAGCCGGGTGACGGTCTCCCATCGTAAAGATACAAACCGTCCATGTCCGATACATCTTCGTCGTCCTCCTCGGGTATCGCTGTAAGGTCCTCGACGGATCTACCATGCGAGAAATTGTATTCCAGATACTCATTTTGTGACCTCAATGGCTCTTGGTCCAGGTCGTCGTGACATTCATTCGTCCATTGATCGTGGTCGTGGTCCTTGTTTTTGTCGTTGTCGTCGAGATACCCACCATGATACTCACCAGTATGATGATGACGTCCGGAGAGAGGGGAAGCCGGCAGTGGTAAATGCTTTGGGGAAAGCATAAAGGAGAAGACGANCTGCAGAGACGAGGCAGGCGAAGCTGTCGAGGCTGCAGCCGGCATGATGTGCAGAGGAAAGTGTGTAGGAGTAAGAACAAAGGGTGACGAGTCGGGAGAGTCAATTGCCGCACAGTTGAGTGTTTGGCGGGGAGGCGTTAAAGAGGAAGAGCGGCATGGCCAAGGGTTTGCAGCAACAGCAGAGTACGCACCATCGTCGATAGAGGGAGAGCTGGAAATGCGATCGTCGAGCATGTCGTCGTCCAGCTCAGAGTCGTCGGTCGAGTCGCCGTTTTCATGATTGTGGGCTTGTAGTTGGTCGTCGGTCAACTCATTGACTTCCAAGTCATTGTGAGCGCGACTCCAAGCATCATGCAGATGTTCCTCCTCTTCGTGTCTTTCTTCGCGAACATGACGGATTTCCAAGGCCTGGTGTTTGCCGACGTCTGAAGGTTGGAGCGAGGTCGAGTGGTGGTCTTGGGTGGTAGGGGCGTCTTGGTTTTGGAGATCGATTGTGTCTGGCACGATTAGTTATAAGGTGGATTGACCTTCAGATTGTCGAGACTCACCAGCTCTAACGAGTCCGGGGCGCGTCATGATTGTTGATGAAGAGTCGACCAGGAGGACAGCAGCTACAACTGCGACGGCGGCGGTGGTGGGATCAAAGATCAATGAATATGAGCATTGCGCGGTTCGCAGGCAAACAGAAGGGTGGTCGTAGTGTCGATCGTGTCGCGAGTTGATGGGCTGGGTCACAAAACTAAAGTCGGATAGGCGTCGTGATAAGTCGTTGCGTCTTTAGAAATCTGGGTTGATGTTTCCAACGGTTCCCGGCGTTCAAACAATCTTCATTATTGTCGTGTCAGCGTGAAGGGGAAGTCGGCATTTGCTACTCTACACTCTGCAACAGATCCGCAACAAGAAGAGTATGAATTGATGGCTTGTCACAACCCGCGACAACAGGGGTCGCACCGCACAGACGAGCCTACTCGACTAGTCTCAGATTTGCCGGCTGCTGCAATGCACATCAATCATCATCCGAGAGGTTAGTCCTCGATCAATATGCATCAATACAGGACCTGCTCTTGATCTGCCGTGCCCTACTTCAACACAATACACCAATCATGTCTTTTTGAATCACCAACATTGTTTTCGACAATGTAGACTTGATTCGATACTTCTCACGAAATTCAGCTCTGGCCTTGGATCGAGAGCCAGCCACCTCCCAAGCCACAGCTAAAGTGGCACCCGTAACGCCCCGCAATCCAATATTCCGTCCAACAACCAATTCAATCCACCACTTCGTTGATATCGTACAAGACATAAAATGCTTCCTTGGCCTCTTTGTGCATAACTCACCCGACAGCAGCTCAGCTTGCTCCAGTCCCGGCTCGTTGTATGCCCCCAGCCATTTCCTTTCGCTTGACCAGCAGACTTTTCACCGCTCCCAACCACCGAGCCAGCCCATCGTCATCTGGTGCACACATGCGGTAGTTGCGCTCTTCGGTAATAAGCTGCATGCAGAACTGCTTGCTTCTGCTGATAGGGTTGATTTCGACGGCATCGATAATGTTGTGGAATGGGATGAGCAGCACCACTGCATACTCTTCTTCGTTCTTGTACAGGGCCAACGACTTTGGTCTCAAGACCATCCATGACTTTTTCCATTGTCGCACCCCTGACTTTGACTTGAGCATGTATATCCACCCTTGACAGATGACTCTTTCTTCGTCTTGTTTCACTGTTTGTATGCCTGAGGTTTGACTAACATTGCGTGGTGCCAGAGGGGTGCGCGTGTTGGCACCGTAGATGGCATTGGCACCAGCCGACGTTGGCATTTGCTGTGATTGATTCTCTGCCAAGGTAAGTGATAGGGATGACATGCGAGCCGAAGGGCCTTGGGAATCTGAAAAGTCGGAATATGAAGCGTTCTCAGGGCCAGAGTAGTCGAGCGTGTGCGAGGGTCTGCGTTTGCTATGCAACGCCTGTCTGGGCCGACGTATCGGAGGGTTGTAGATGGGAGTGTCTGCTTCCGAGGAACTATAGCCTTGGGGAATGTCCTGATTGAAGGTATGATCCGTGTGCCTCTCAAAGCCGCGGTAGGTGCTTTTCGCACCGCCAGGGCTGGCCAAGACTATCTCTTCCTCATTCTGATCAATGCGAGCCTCACGCCTGATGAGCTGGACCCAATCTTGAGCGTCCTGGTCCGAGGCGGCCTCCAGGTGGTAGTTCCTCGAAGGGGAGAAGAGGGCAAAGACATGCTTGGCCTTGCCTTTCGGATCCTTTTGGCGGGCAATAGCAGTGAGATCAGAAAGGGTGATTTGATGACGGAGATTCGACTCGGTCTTGTCGCGGTATATGGAGAGAAGATTGGGCCTCAATACAATGTAGATGGACTTCCATGACTTGATCTTGCGGGTCCGCTTCGAGACTTGGCCGGCCTTGATGATGCGATCGAATTCGAAACTGCCATTCTGATTGACGGGCGAGAAGGTGTCGAGAGTGAGTTGGCCTCCACGGAGGTTTTGGACCGACGAGGGCAGAAATTGGGGATTCGGAGGGGTGATCTTGATCTTGTTGGATTGCGTGTCGATTGGACGAGGGGTAGCGTGATGATGCGGCAGTTGCGACATGACGGCGGCCATTGCGAGTCTGGCGATGGAGACGATGCGGCGAGGGTCACATATGTGAAGAGTCGGAAAGGATAAACACGGCGGTCAAGAAGGCTGGGCGAATGAGGCAGGCACAATAATAATAAATAAAGCAGACGAGGAAGTCGCTCTCGGGAATGAGAGGCCCACCAAGCCGATCGACGGTGACGTCCTTCTTGCAGTACTGAAGAAAGCTTCAATTGCCAAATGTCGGGAGCAATCAAAGCTGCACTTTACAATAACATTTGTGCTGAGTCTATTTCTCCCGCTTGTTGCTATTGTATCGACATTACCACGCCAACACTTTGCCTGCCTCATCTCGCCTGTCGCCTGCTCCCGCCGTCAGAGCGCATCCTGAAAACCCCTCCAAATCGAGGATCGTCATTAGCCAAAGCCCAAAAATATCCAAACATATTTTCCACCGGATCTAGGAGATACCACCCGTCCGTCGCATTCACGTCTCGCCATGCCTGTCGTGCCGCCCGAGAAGCTCATCAAGCTTCAGCATGCCGCCGATGGCATTCGAAACATTTGCATTCTCGCCCACGTCGACCATGGCAAGACGTCGCTATCGGATGCCCTCATCGCCACAAATGGAATCATCTCACCAAAGCTGGCTGGTAGGATCCGCTACCTCGACTCGCGCCCCGATGAACAGCTCAGAGGAATCACCATGGAGTCTTCGGCCATCTCCTTGTACTTTTCGCTGTTGAAACGCTCTCAGCCAGACACCCAACCCGAGCAGAAAGAATACCTTATCAACCTCATAGACTCTCCCGGCCACATAGACTTCAGCAGTGAGGTGTCCACTGCTTCGAGACTGTGCGATGGTGCTGTTGTGCTGGTAGACGCCATCGAGGGTGTCTGTAGTCAAACTGTCACCGTCTTGCGACAATGTTGGAACGAGAAGCTCAAGCCTTTGCTTGTCATCAACAAGATGGATCGTCTGATCACCGAATGGAAGATGGGTCCTCACGAGGCCTACATACACTTGAACAAGACCATCGAGCAAGTGAACGCTGTCATGGGTAGCTTTTTCCAAGGTGAGCGTATGGAGGACGACTTGCGCTGGCGCGAGAGGGTCGAAGAGCGTGTGAGCGCAAAGTCCACAAAGGACACTGTCGTCGATGATGATTCGAATCTCTCCACCTCTGATGTCCCTGCCGAATATGAGGAGAAGAGTGACGAGCACATTTACTTTGCTCCCGAGAACAACAATGTCATCTTTAGTAGTGCCATCGACGGATGGGCTTTTACTCCTCGCCAGTTCGCTGCTATTTACGACAAGAAACTTGGTATGAAGCGCGAGATTCTGGAGAAGACCCTCTGGGGCGACTTCTACCTTGATCCCAAGACTAAACGTGTGCTTGGAAGCAAGCACTTGAAGGGCAGAAACTTGAAGCCCATGTTTGTCCAGCTGGTTCTCGAGCCCATCTGGGCCGTCTATGAAGCCACCACTGGCGGAGATCACGGAAAGNNGGGTATGTTGCTATACCTGTCTATTCACTATGCGAGTCCATCGACTAACCTGACCAGTGACCCGGCTCTCCTCGAGAAGATCACAAAGTCCTTGAACCTTACCATTCCCCAACACATCAAGCGCTCACGCGACCCTCGTGCCTTACTAACAACAGTCTTTGCAAGTTGGCTCCCCCTATCTACAGCTCTTCTCGTGTCGGTAATCGAACATTTGCCTTCTCCTGTCAATGCTCAAGCAGCTCGTATTCCACCTCTTCTTGAGGCGTCACCGGGCGCTGATCATATCGATCCAAAGGTAACTACTGCCATGACAGAATCTAGAAAATCGACAGAGGAACCTGTTGTCGCGTATGTCAGCAAGATGGTATCAGTGCCCGAGAGTGAACTTCCCATCAACAAGCGACGTGGTGGTGCACTCACTGCAGAGGAAGCTCGCGAATTGGGTCGCAAGAAGAGAGCCGAAATTGCCAAGGCACAAGCCCTTGCGAATGGCGAGAATGCAGATGTCGACGATATGGCCGACGCTCTTAGCACAGTGGCTATTGGGGAGGATGATGACACCGACTCCGCGCCCCAAGGTGAAGAAGCAGAGCAAGAAGACAAAGAACATCTCATCGGTTTTGCACGTCTGTATTCTGGCACCTTGACTGTCGGTCAGGAGGTCTATGTCCTTCCGCCCAAGTTTACTCCCGCCAACCCGAGAGCCGCTCCCGAGCCCAAAAAGGTCACAATCACTGCTTTGTATCTTCTCATGGGTCGCAGTTTGGAGGCTCTCAACTCTGTTCCTGCAGGCTCCGTTGTCGGTATCGGTGGTCTTGAGGGTGCTATCCTGAAGTCGGGCACTCTCTGTTCTCAGCTCGAAGGCGCACCCAATCTCTCGTCATCGTCCGCCATCAGCACTAACGCTCCCATTGTCCGCGTTGCAGTCGAGCCCGCGTGGCCGGCAGACTTGGACAAGATGGTCAAGGGTCTACGTCTGCTCGAACAGGCCGACCCTGCAGTCTTGTACGAACAACTCGAGAGTGGTGAGCACGTTATTCTCACTGCTGGTGAGTTACATCTGGAACGTTGCTTGAAGGATCTACGTGAACGTTTCGCCAAATGCGACGTTCAAGCTGGAGAAGTCATTGTGCCCTACAGAGAAGGCATCACCAACTATGTCGCCTCGTCGACGACGGAAAACAGAGAAGAAATGAACCCGCCCAAATATCCTGAGCTAGGAAGAGGTAGAGTCGACGTTGTTACCACTAGTAAGCAGATTACAGTGCGTCTGAGTGTACGACCTCTACCTGAAACAGTCACGCACTTCCTCGTCAAGAACACGGCTGCAGTCAAGAGGCTGTATTCCGAGAAGAAGGCAGTGCAACAAGATACACCTGTTGTTACCGAGGATGCCGAGGGACATGAAACTGAACATGAAGCCGGCAATGATGTCGGCACTGTCGAGTTAGGTCGAACACTGTCCATGGATGAATTCAAGGCTCAACTAAGTTCAGCATTTGCTGAAATCAAGGGTGAGAGCGAGATCTGGCAGGATGCAGTCGAAAAGATCACAGCGTTCGGACCTCGCAGGGTAGGGCCCAATGTTCTGATCGATGCCACGCAAGGAGGTATCTGCGGCAGNATTGTAAGTGTTGAACCAGACTCCGTCATGGGACCAGAAATGCTAACAATGTATAGCCTACGCGATGTGCAAGAGGACAACAACGACACCAACGACGGAGATGTCCGACCAGACCAACTACGCGCTCAAGACTTTGTCGACAAAATTACCTACGCCTTCCAGCTAGCCACAAACCAAGGCCCTCTCTGCAACGAACCCATGCAAGGCGTCGCAGTCTTCATCGAAGACATCACCATCAACAAGACCGACGACGAGCAACAAAATATGGGCCGTCTAACCGGCGAAGTCATCAAATCCACTCGCGACAGCATCCGCAATGGTTTCCTGGACTGGTCACCCCGTCTCCTTCTCGCCATGTACAGTTGCGAAATCCAAGCGTCAGCAGAAGTCCTAGGTCGCGTCTACGCAGTCATAACCCGCCGCCGTGGCCACATCATCTCTGAATCCCTCCTCGAACCCTCTCCAAACTTTACTATTGTAGCTCTATTGCCAGTAGCAGAAAGTTTTGGCTTTTCGGACGAAATTCGCAAACGCACTTCTGGTGCCGCTAGCCCTCAGTTGGTGTTTGAAGGCTTTGAGATGCTGGATGAAGATCCCTTCTGGGTTCCTAGGACTGAAGAGGAAATTGAGGATTTGGGAGAAAAGGGTGATAGAGAAAATGTTGCTAAACGATACGTCGACACGGTTCGAGAGCGCAAAGGGCTGTTTGTGCAGAGGAAGGTTGTTGAGCATGGAGAGAAGCAAAAGACACTGAAGCGGTAGATAGTGTGTAGTGCAGTGCAGATGAGCAAACATAACCTTTTCGGATATGAGTAGATGTTTGCTGATAAACTCTGAGTCTGTATTGCTGTTTCATCCATCCGGCCTCTACAGGTTTTTCAGTGGGTAGATGCAGAGATGACTTTATAATATTGTATAAAGACACTGGAATAGCAAACGCATCAAGACTGTATGATTTACAGTACTGTGTTCACTATACTAGCAGACTTATAGCTTTTCTCTTTTCTCTTTTTCTCTTTTCTCTTTTCTCTTTTCTCTTTTCTCTTTTCTCTTTTTTCTTTTTTCTTTCTCTGATTTTTTCCTTCTTTTTCTCATGTTGTATATAAGACCCTGGTCGTATAAACCTTTTCTGTTCTAGTCCCTCGCGTAGTCATTATACATGTCTGGAATAGAGCATAGACTACTTAAGAATAGTACTTGACATACTTGCCCATACTTCTAAGTAGCAATGTACATACTATGGTAGATCTACATTAGCTAAATCTTACCTATTAGAAGATGTAAGGAATGATCGAGTCATCATTAATACATACCCCCTTCCATTGTACACTAGGTCTTCGCCTGATTATTAGTAGCATCAATAACATGTGTTCTACTCTATTTAGTTATAGAATGTTCCAAGTAGTAAGATGGACAGATATAACATACAAGAGTAGGTATAGCGTGTATTGCACAACTATCAAATGTTAACAAGCCCGATCTAATGAGCTTGTAGAACGGATACAGAGAACTAGAGGAACAGATACGGTACGTACCCGAGACTTTGTCTATAAGCTAACTGTTCTTGTGGTCTTTCTTTTGCATTCCAAACATTCCGTAACATGTTGTCAAAAGATGGTCTTCACCACCTCCTCTGCACTGCGTTGAGCAATTCCTGCAGTGCTCTTGAATCTTCATCATCGCAGTCGGGTTGATGTACAATATCCTCCTCGTCATCTTCCCAATCATTGTAGGCTTTTTTCGAATTGTCGGCTCGTAGCCAGTTATCTGGACCCGTGCCTCGATCGAGAAACTGATATCGCGCTGCCACCAAGGTACTCGTCAAGGCATCCGCTTCGTCGTATGCGACATGCTCGTCCCAATTTCCGTGGCCAAAAGCAAAATGCTGGAGTCTAGGTAAACCTTTCTGCAAGCGAGCGAATACGTGGTGCCAGCGTATAGACCAAAGCCATGTTTGCTTGGTGAATGTTCGTGATGGCTGGTATGAGGGACGTCCGTTGAGGGTCTGCAGCGGCGAATAGATGACACGGCGACCATCAAGGTCGATGCCTTCCTCGTAGAACTTTGCGCCGATACCTACCATCGCATCATCCAGGATCAATTCTTCGAGCGTTTCTTTGTGGCTAAGGATCCAGTCGATTTGATCATTGTTTGCAAAGCTCATGTTTCCGACAATCAAGGTGTGCAATTTTGGCAGTGTTGGCAGATTGCACTGGGGTAACATGCCAAAGTACATGTTGTTTGCATAGAGCTTGAAGTAAGTGAGGTTCTCGGCCATAGGCGCGATTCAGTAGGTCTGTAGTTCATGACCAAAGAAATTATGGCTCTCGTGAATATCCAACAAGTTTTCTGGTGCAGCACTGTCGTACTCTGTGACAACCTCGAGGCTGTAATGGGTGATACGTGACACGACCTGCTCAAAGTCTGCTTTGAATCTTGAGTCCTCATCTTCGGCGTTATCGATCAGAGCTTGCGGAGTATAGTCCTGCAAGTTCTTGATGCTCAGGTTGTAGACCTTGTTGGCAGAATGTTCGCGATGGTTGAGACCAGCATAAAAGGAACTCAAAACCTGTTCCCTGAATTCCATGGTTTCTACTCCCTCGTCCTCATGGTCCCATGACGGACCGAAGCACTCGGCTGAAAACACTAGCTCCACATGTGTAAGATTGGGAAACCGACCGACTTGCTCTAAAGCTTCCAAAAAGAATTGATGGGGCTCTTCATAGTCATCTCCGGGGCCAGGTTCATGACTGGCCCAAGGTGATGTGCTACTCGCAGGCTCCATCCTCGTCTGGAAGACAATCTTTTGCACCTGCTGAGACAGATTAGGTGTGGCGAGAGTACCGCTGTAGTGTACAGCAGATTGCTCTGTTGGCAGAAGCCGCACACAACGATATAAGTGTGTTTCGCATACACGAGAAAAGTGTCTAGAGATCAGGCGCAAACTGCGCAAGCTAGAAACGTCTGGACGCGGAATCATGGCAAGCATACCATGCTGACGACTCAGGCTCGAAGATGGCGGATCATTGGAGATAATATGTTTGTCGTTGCAGTCGTGGCTGATGGACTCATCTTCACCAGGGTCGGTCTCAAGATTGTCACCGATAGCAACAAGATCGACTATTCGAGAAAGCAGTTCCGGCGGAAGTCGAAGTAGTCCAGTCATAACTGGAAAAGACGTCGAGCGAAAGATGAAAGCCAAAGTCAGTATGTATCGGCGAGAGGAACAGAAAGAGCGATTGCGGAGAACAAGGCGATGGTGGGGTGGTGATGGTAGAAGTAACCCGAACTGATGTTCTCACAACAAGTCGGGTAGGTGAGCATTATTGTCATATGCTTGATCTAGTTGCACCTTCCCGTGAACTCCGGACCGTTGTTGGACAAGGCATATTGGACTTCTCATGCTCTAGCTGTTGCAGGGTTGACCCTGTTCTCGCTCTGTACAAAGCCATATAGAAGTGCCTCCCTCAACCTGTATCAATTGAGCTTTCTTTCCCTTGCTTCATCTCGAGATGGCTGCTTTGTAGTACACAATCATCTACCCATCACGATCTTTCACCTCCTTACTCCTTTACATGCCGCAAGATGGCAATAGTAAGCCACTTCTTCCGCTCCGTAACATTCTCTCTTCCTCCATCTTTTTCCTTGACCCACTCTCTTCTAACACCTTCAGCGTCTTCCTCGTAGATCTCCTGTACCTCGAGTCCCTTCTCAGCAGCTACATCAAAGAAAGCCGCCAGCTTTGCTCGTCCAGTATGAAAACCGCCAATAGCCAAGACTCGCGCATCCGGCGAATCAGAGAGAAAGTGCAACATTGACGCGGCCAAGTTTTCGTGTTCCCAGGGCATCCAGAAGCAATCTGCTGCTAGCACGCGGCTGAATTTGCGTGCGTGGGAGACGGCAAAGGCAGAGGAGAAGTCGCCCCATGCGTGGCCTTGGACTGTTGCTTTGGAGGCCAGTGCTTCTGGTAGATTGTGCTTTACATTGCGGGAAAGGTTGTCGAGAACCACTTGAGCTGGGTAGTCTGTAATACACACGTCGTTTGCGCCGGCAAGAGTGCTGGTGATGCCAACTAATCCCACGCCNNTGTTGATTGCGTATATCATCCATCAGTTCCTTGCTCTTGTTGTAGTTGTTGATGGGGAAAGTCATCCCGCACCTGCACCGAGTTCGAGCACCGAGTGGTTTTGTACACTCCATTGCTTCTTTTCTTGGTCGTTGAGCAATCGCTGGCCACTGACGCGCTCGGCCATCAAGATGCCGGCATTCCAGAGGTAGTGACTGAATAGCGTTCGTTCTTCCTCGCCGTTGGGGTCGGCAGTTGTCAAGGAGAGGTCGCCAAAGCGGTCGGACTTGTAGACGATTATGGAGCCCGGGTCGCCGTGTTGGTTGCGCAGGTCGTCTGTGAAGAGGAAGCCGGGAGCCGAGGCAAAGATGTCTTCGGGAGAGTCTTCCTCTGTAGTAGGGATCTCTCGTATCAATTCTGTGAGGCTGAGCATGGTGTGTAGTGCAAGAGGTGGTTTGTTTCTTTCGTTTGTGTGTTTGACTTTTGGCGGATCCGGTCGTCCCTCTGTTTGGACAGCCCCGCAATTGACCCCCACCCGAGGCTCTGTGGACTATGGGAGATATATATAATCTGCATGACTGCTACTTGAATTTACCGGTATACCATTCCCAGCTTTTCAACCATCTCGCTTGACTATATTGCGCAGCATTGCTACTCGCATTCTAAGCACAACCCCATCGCCTCAAACCCACCAATGTTCACCCTCATCAGCGCCACACCCTCNCCCTACGCCCGCAAAGTCCGCATCGCCCTCGCCGAAAAGAACATCCCCTTCACCCTCCAAACAGAAGTCCCCTGGGACTCAACTACCGCCACACCAGCCTACAACCCTCTCGAAAAACTCCCCGTCCTCATCCTCGACGATGGCAAATCCGCCGTATACGAATCACACTACATACTCGAATGGCTAGAAGCAAAGTATCCTGACACTTCGCTGTTGCCAGACACCAAAGATGTGGATAAGAGGTTGTTTGCGAGGAAGATAGAGGTCGTGTGTGATGGGATTTGCGATGCGTTGGTGTTGGCGTTTTTCGAGAAGATGAGGGAGGAGGACAGAAGAAGTCAACCGTGGATAGACAGACAGATGAGAAAAGTGGATGGTGGGCTAAAGGCATTGGGGCAATGGGCAGAGAACAAAGAGGGAGAGTTTCTCGTGGGAGATAAGTTTGGGTTGGCGGACATTGCTGTTGGATCTGTTTGTGGTTATTTGGCTGTAAGGTGGCCGGACAATGGTTGGCAAGACACTTATCCGGCTTTGAAGAAACATTGGCAGATGCTGGAAGAGAGACCCAGCTTCCGAGACACGAAACCGAGTCCGCAGACCATGAAGGACAAGGTGGTTTGATATGGCATGATTGTTGGGTATTATTTCATCTATCAAATCAAGCGTCGGCCTTGCGCTTCTTTCCTCTTCTCTTTCTGCTTCCACCGGATGTGTCTTCGTTGTCTTGGGCAGGTGCCTCCTCACCCAAGAACTCCTTGAAACCACCAGTGAAGCCTTCTTCGTTGCCAAATGTTTCTTTGCGCCATTGTCGTAGACGAGCCTTCTTGCCGAGCTTCTTCTTGTCCTTCTTCTTCTTGTCCTCGTCACGCCATGTAGCCAACTTCTTGAGGCCGGCATATTCATTCAGTGCAGTATCGTCGGCAANGAGAATATCGCGCGCCGTCAAGCCGAACGATGTTGGCGACGTCTCGCGGTAGCGGAACCCAGCAGTCTTTGTCGATGTGGGAAGGTCACCAGTCAGGTCTGCATCCACGAGCTCTTCGATGGCCATGCGTTCCTTGCGGGCAACGCGTCTCTTGTCTGCAGCCTCCTTGAGTCGATCTTTTTTNNTCGTCTTGCGTTTGACACCATCGGGAGCAATGATGTTGTCATCGTCGTTTTCCTCAGCCTCCTCTTCCTCGTCTTCATCTGGCCCAGCCAACTCACCCCTGAGCTTGGCCGCCTCTGCCTCCTCATCAAATTCGGGCACGAGGTCGTTGATGTCGATATCATCGTCCCACTTCGGCTTATGAGGCTTCTTTGACGTGTCTGCTTCCTCCTCATCCTCGCCGTCCTCAACGATAGCTTCCTTGTCGGCATAGTAGTTGTCGCCAAAACGACGCTTCATCTCTTGTTCCCATTGATCATCATCCCAGTCCTCGTCCAGCACTTGCTTCCAGTCTGCAAGATCGAGCGCCTGGTTCTTGAGACCAGCAGCCTCCTTAATCTTTTTGACCTTCTCTTCAACCTCATCAATCTTGAGCTTTCTGAGTCTGGCCTTCTCTTCTGTGCGTTCGCGCTTCTCGGCTTCCTTCTTCTCGCGTTCCTTTTCACGCTGCTTCTTTCTGCCACTCTTCTCCTCTCTGCGAGCACTCAACTTGGCGACATCACGAGAGAAGGTCATGAGCTTCTCATTGGCCTTGGTGGGATCCTCGAAGCGCATGTTATAGGCGTCCTCAAACATTTCGGCACGTCTCTCGTCTTCAGAGTCGTCTGAATCGAAAGCATCGAAGCGTGACTTCTCGTCAGCAACCCATGCACGGGATTGGATGAAGTTGGATANAAAGGTCTCGGGGTCCTTGTCGGCAACCTGGATGTCGCGTTCGGTGATCTGGGGGCGGGCGGTAGTGTTGGCAGCTTGAGCAGGAGCTTGGCCAGGCTTTCTAACAAGAAAGTCGTCTTCGTCGTCGGCTTGATCATCAGCAGTGGCGTGCATTTGGTTGATCAGGTCGTCCTTGAGGGCTTGTTGCTCTTGAGCATACGTCTGGGGAGGGGCGTCTTCTTCTTCATCAACCTGGGCGTTGCCGTTCAAGAGATTCTGACGATGGTAGTCGGCCAAGTACAGGGGCTTTTCCTTCTTGCTTCCGTCTTCGTTGGCTTGGTCGGCTTCGAATGGAGTGTAAAAGGTAACGTTGGGGTCGTATACGCGCGGGTCCTTTTTCTTGATGGCGTTGAGAGTAGCGAAGATTTCATCGTCCAGGTCGGCAGTGGCCAGCTCGGCGGCATCGTCTTCATCTTCGTCGGTAGACTCGTCGTCGTCAGAGTCTTCGTCCTTGTACTTTTCCTCGACTGCATCATGTTAGTGATTGAAGGACAGTGGAGAGAGCGAGGTGATCTTACGTCTTTGCTTCTCCTCACGCTTCTTATTGTGCTCGAAGCGTTTGGCAAACTCCTCGTTGATGGTGAGGTTGACGGCTTCGTCTTCGGAAACGGCATCTCCGTCGAAGAGCTTTGTGCGCTTGGTTGGGGGCTCTTCGGCAGGCGCGACGGCCTTGTTCTTCATCTTGCGAGGCATGTTGGCGACAATGGTTGGACTGAGAAAAAGCAGAATGTTGCAGCTGACGGCGACATAGAATTTGCCAGGGTCTTTGTCGATGGAAATATGCAGTCACGCCAGTCTGGAGACTACGCGTAGGCAGAGAAAGAGGGTCTGAGCACTCCCGAGCGGCAGCAGGCGCCGCTCCGCATTTGAAACGTAACCGGCGCCGGCGGCAGGAACGAGGGTCCTTGTTGCCAACGCGACTCGCACTTGCTGCTTGAGGCTGAGCGAATGCGAGTGACGCTGTCGTCAATCAAACACCCGTGCCCGCTGCCTTGTTTCAACAATCTGTTCCAGTCTTGTACCGTAGCCGGCGTCCAATCTAGCATAGCCGACGCCGTATTGCAATACGCTTGCTCTTCAAAAGACACACCCTTGTCCCGACCGCGTCCGTCCCATGATCTCGTGCCTTGTCGATTGAGCCGTCCGCCATGGCCACCCCAGACGATGCTGGCAACGGCCTTCAACCCAGTCTACAACCTGTCGGCCGCCCACTGGACCTCGTGCCTGTCCAGCTCAAAGAAGCCGCCTTAGATTCGCCCACCTTCCGCGCTGTTGCCGTCCACTATGCCAACCAGGTCGAGGGTGTCGAAAAATGGCTCCGCGACTATGTGAAGCAGAGCCAGAAGTTTGCCGACCGCTTCGCCAGTATCCAGAAAGAGTTCGACAACTTCGATCACTTCCCGCCTCCACCCCCAGAGAACCTCAGTCAGGCTGTCCTGGACCATGATTACACCTTGCTGGCCATCACCCGCTACAGCCAAAACACTACCCAATACTTGAATTGGGTCTTTACCAATGTCGCCCGCTCACGCCAAACCATGATCGATCCATTGTTGCGCTTCATCGACGGCACCGACAGCCCTCTTCGTCAGTTCAACCAAGCTCGCAAGGCTCTAGAAAGAACCCAGGCCATATTCGATGCCGAAATGACCAGATACCTTGCTCAAGCAAAGACAAAGGAAGCCTCATCGTTACGCGAGGATGCTTTCAAGCTGCACGAGGATCGCAAGGCCTATCTTAGAGCTTCCATGGACTACTGTATCATGGCTCCTAACCTTCGCAACTCGCTTGACCAATTGCTCATCAAGGTCTTCTCTGACCGCTGGAAGGACTTTCGTGGCTACCGTGACGCTACATCTGCCAACTTTCAGAAATGGGGCTCCGAATTAGAGCGCATCCGTGGTTGGAGCAAGGTCATGCACGAGTCCGAGTCGGCCTTCAAACGCGAATTGATGCTCGCCCGTCGTCAGCTTGAGGACTCGGCCGAGACCAAAGCCCGACCGTCGCGTGAGATGGATGATTATGCCGTATCTACCGTGCCATATTTAGGCTCTGGTGCTCCCACTTCACCCGTTAAACCTGCCTATACGAAGCCTGAAAAACAAGGCTGGTTGTTTCTCAAGACCGTACCTCCCAAACCAGCCAGGCCATCGTGGTCACGACGTTGGTTTATTGTCAAGAACGGCATCTTCGGTTGGCTGGTCCAAGGTAGTGTTTCGGGCGGCGTCGAGGAGAGTGAAAAAATCGGTGTTTTGCTCTGCAGTGTTCGTCCCGCCGTGCAGGAAGAGCGTAGATTCTGTTTTGAAATCAAGACCAAGGATACGAGTATCATCCTGCAGGCTGAAACCCAAGGAGAACTGTTGGAGTGGATCAATGCGTTCGAGAGTGCAAAGCGTAAAGCTCTCGAAGAACCTCGAGGCAACTCTTCTGTACCGATGCCTGGATCTGACCCTGCCTTTGCCATCAGCCCACCTGTTGATCCATCTTTTGCTGCCAAGTTGACTGATAGCTTGGCTCACTCGACTGACGAGTTCGGTGCATCCTTGTCTCCGCCCGAGATGGCTCTGGCTAGCAGGAGCAGCTTCGACGTCAATCCTTCAAGGAGATCAACCATGTTGGACTCTGAGGGCACCCGCGATACTGCCAACAGGATTATCCAGAAGCTCGACTTGCACAGGAGAGGTACGGCATTATCCTCTGCAAGTCAACCTACTCCAGCTGGCGGTATAGCTAGTTTGCTTTCGGCCAGCCATAGCGTTCTACCTATCGGTCCTGGCCCGGCTCAAACCTCACCCAACCTGGGACAACACCATCGCTCCTTCACCATGCCCGCTACAAGCAACTTTGCTCCTGTCACACTTGCAAATCCTCCGGCCCCCACCAATCTCAGTAGAAGAGCCGTGGCAGTAAGCGGTCAACGTGCTTCGAGCGGTAGATCTGATACCTCAGCCATGCCTAGCAGTCTAATGGCGAATCTCTGGGGCTCCACCAATTGGGTCAACATCAATCGCCTGGGTCGTGACGAACCCAAGCTCGAATCGATATCGAGACCCGCGACAAAGTCCACGGGTCAATACCATGACGATATGGCCATCATGGAGGGTATGGAACCAGCCAAGGACCTGAAAATGGCTGAAGTTGAGTCCAACATGACTACAAGTCGCATCACGCACCGTAAGACCATTAGTTTATGCGATACCCTCGATTCGCCGTCACAATCTCGACTGCCGATCGTCCCTGTCGATGAACGTCAAACAGACTATCCAGTATCTCTAAAGACGGATGATGTACTTGTGCTCAAGGAACATGACGCAGAATTTCACGTTCTGTTTTCGTCCGTCCCACGTTCTGAAAAGGTGGTCCTCGTCTTCACCGCAATGTGGAATCCAAACGAGCAACAAGAGTTCCCAGGTCGTATCTACGTGACTACTGAAAAGATTTACTTCTACAGTAATCACTTTGGAATGGTTCTCGTAGCCGAAATCAGCCTATCGTCAATCACAGAGGTCACCGCTGCTCCAGGTCGAGAGAGTGAATGCGATTATCTATTTTTACATCTCAAGGAAAGCAAGACAGACTTCAGACGTGTCACTGTCAAAACCTTCTTGGATGCATTGAGACCACTGCAGCGCAGACTTGACTACCTTGTACAGTCCGCAAACTCTGAACATCACACCTCGTTGGAAGATGTCTTTGCGTCATTCTCAAGAATAGCGACAGAAGATTCACAAGACAATGCACAAGACTGGGACGAGGACTTGCACTCTCCTACAGATAGTGATCTAAGGGTCACGAGAAATCGTTCAAGAGATCTTAGAGCAAACCTGCGCATCGACGGAACATTGTACGGTGAATCGGTAGCACGGACAGGCAGAGAAGTCACCAAGTTCAAGCTGCCTTCCCAACCTGTACTGTACAGGCCAAAGGACATGGGAGACGCTGTCCTTGCTCAAGACTTCAATCTTAGCGCTAAGGCTCTATTACATGTTATGTTTGGAGACAGGAGTGCAGTCTTCCAGATGTTGTACAAGAACCGGCCGATTAACAGTGAGTCAACTCAGCGTGACATACTTGATTTGTGCTAACTATTACANGACATTCTTCTGACTCCCTGGACGCAGCCAAAAGATGGACAACTCTCGAGGCAACTGATTTGCGCCATCGGTCCGAATCAAGAGACAGACAGACAAACGCTAGACGTGTGCAACGACCACCTCTGCTATGTCGTGACTCAAACACAATCACCTTGGCAACTGCCAATGTCCAAAAACTTCCTCTTGCTCAGCAAGTTCGTCATAACTCACTCGGCGAAGTCCAAATGCAAGCTTGCCATATTCAACAAAGTGGTATGGAATGGAGATGCTGGGCCCGATCAGCGACTGTCATTGTCGCAGCGCCTAGTACAAAAGCAAGCTCTGCGTGACTACCAAGACGACGCTGTCGATCTAGCTGCTGTGATTACAGATCAAGTATCGAAGCTCGGCGCACACAGTACAAACAGAGCTGCACAAATCTTTGGCTCCGTCGGCCAAAGCACACAGACGAGCCAGGTTTCAGCATCGAATCTCCCAACCACTTCAGTCAATCGCACAAGACGAAAGGTCAAGATTCGCACTCTTACCAACCTGTATACTGACGAAGTGCTCGCTCAAGCATTCCGCCTGTTCACAATGTTGATCGATCTGTTCATTGCGATTGCAAAGTCTCTCGCAGGTGTCGTAACGGCACACAAAATTCTTGTACTGGTTCTCGCCTTCAGCGCTGCGTACAATGCTTGGTATGGATACCGAGACGGGCTTGCATGGTACGACGAACGCAATGCTGGCAAATTCATGGCGCGACTTGGTGTGAAACCCGACCCCACTGTCACAAGAGCGGTCTACCTGGATGACATTGACGAGCTCGTGGCCCCGACTTTGATGAGCACTATCGGACTGAACTCTACGATGTCGGACGAGGCCAATCAAGCCTGGAACACGTGCCATGGTACTTTCCGCGACATGCTTGCTTCCTCTGAACCTGAAGCACCCGTCACAATTTCTAAGGGCTCAAGCAAGCGTTCGCAGCAAAGGCTACAGCGCACGCGACACNNTCTCGCGCGCTACCGACACGATTTGCTGGTGGCGCTTCGGGTCGTCAACCGTGTCGAAGAAGAGGTGGTCCATGCCGAATGGGAAGACTGGGTGTTTGAAGAGGAAAGAAAGTGCACCAAGGTTGAAAGCATGATGAATTCGCGCAAGGCAGGCGGTGGACAGTCCGCAAAACCAGAAGCGCAGCGCGATGAGCACAGCGACGACCTGGGCAATGGGTTCGCAGAGTATTGCCGCAGCTGCAAGAGCGAAGCCAGACAAATCTTGTCAGGCAAGTGACATGTTTGCTGCTTCTACTGTTGGGACAAGGTGTATATTATCACTATAACAAGCATTTCCCACCGTGCCAGCCAGCAGTGTTTTGAATGTCATTCTCAAGTTGAAGTTATTGTTCTCCGGCTTGTGCGATGAAGCATGTCACTGCCGCTCTGCAAGAATGCGCAATTGATTGGGAATGTCGAACACGTGTGTAGCAGGAAGGGTTGCGATCCTGCCACAATATCCGGCATCGCTCAACTCCGCGCACTCTACAACTGGACGGAAGATAAGGGTACAATTGCACCCTTAATTGTGGTGGTCACAGCATGTCACCGATTGGCTGTGGGGGTCTGATGTGATTTTTCGTCTCCCCAGTGTGGGGGGGGGGCGGAACGAAGTTGTCATTCCTGGCGTTTGATTGGCTGTGGCGAGGTCAATCTTGCCTAGTACAGATCTGATAAAACAAGTACGCATCTTCCTTCTCGAAGGATGGGTCTTTTCTCGCCCAGACATACAATTACAACAAGGAACGAATATTACTGCTGAACATCAATCATCTTTGTGAACTGGACATCAAAACCACAAAACATACAAATATCCTCATAACATATTCCTTTACGCGGACCGCGCAAAAGGACGGGAAATGTCGAAATGGCCACAAACGACAAACAAATACACAACAGCATCCAGGACGCCAACGCCAGAAGATGATATCTCTAGCTCACCACCATCTGTCATCCCTTCCGACATGGAAAAACAACAGATTGAAAAGAACATTCGCCCGGACAAGGTTTCTGCATTTAAGGGCCTAGGATGGCTAGATCGCTTTCTGGCAGTGTGGATCTTGCTTGCCATGGCCATAGGAATTTTGCTAGGAAACTTTGTACCGCAGACGGGAGAAGTGTTGCAGAAAGGACAGTTTGTGGGTGTGAGTGCGCCGATTGGTGAGTTTGCAAGGCTCTTAGAAGTTGATGGGAAGGAGGCGATGACTGACGACAAAACAGCGGTGGGGTTGTTGGTTATGATGTATCCCATCTTGTGCAAAGTGCAATATGAAACCTTGCATCTTGCCTTCAAGACACGCGAACTCTGGATCCAAGTCGGCTTTAGCATTATTGTTAATTGGTTGATTGCGCCATTCCTGATGCTTGGACTTTCTTGGGCATTTCTTCCTGACGAGAAAGGGTTGAGAGAAGGACTCATCCTTGTGGGAGTAGCGAGGTGTATTGCCATGGTGTTGATCTGGACGGGTCTTGCTGGAGGAGATTCACAGGTGAGTTTTTGCTTCCCTTGCAAATCCTGGCCTTTTTGCTGATGTCGAGGGAANCAGTATTGCGCCATCCTCGTCGCCATAAACTCCATCCTGCAAATGGTGCTTTTTGCGCCTCTGGCCATTCTCTTTATCAACACCGTCAGTGACCCCGATACAATAATCGAAGTCAAGTATAGCACTGTGGCCACCAGTGTAGCTGCTTTCTTGGGGATTCCNCTGGCTGCTGCCATCATCACTCGCTTTGCCATCCGCAAATTCTCGGCTCAGTGGTACGACACGGTCTTCCTCAAGTGGGTGGCACCATGGAGTCTTATCGGCCTCCTCTACACCATCATCGTGCTCTTCGCATCCCAAGGCCACCGCGTAGTGCACCAAATCGTCTCTGTTGTCCGCGTCGCCGCACCCCTCATCGTCTACTTCTTCGTCATCTTCAGTCTCACCCTTTACGTCACGCATAAACTGGGCTTTGGGTACAAGTTATCCACAACACAAGCTTTTACGGCCGCGAGCAATAACTTTGAATTGGCGATTGCGGTGGCGACGGCGACGTATGGGGCTGATAGTGATCAAGCGCTGGCAGCGACGGTGGGGCCGTTGATTGAGGTGCCGGTGTTGCTTGGGTTGGTGTATGTGGTGCGTTGGATTGGGAATCGGCGGCAGTGGAAGGCGTGAGAAAAAGCTGTAATGAATATGAAATGCCTGGGGGTTCTTTTCTTTTGGCGCGTCGGAACTCTTTGACAATGGTATATTGTACTTGCATATTCTATGCGCTATCTATCATCTGAGGTGGCCTCTTGTCGATGTACCAGGTCTGTTAGTCTGCTCTACGATTATTTTCTCTCGTGTCGTATGCGCCAAATACCACATCAATAGCCACCTTCCTTGCTAATCCACCATCCCAGGTGACCCCTTCGTCAAACCCTTACAACTAGCAACTTCGTCTCGCGCCAAGGATAGGATGCATGGCACCACTGCAGATCCCCTTGCATCCTTCACAGCCAACAACCCCATCTCATGAAGACACAGCTACACATCGCAGAACACCGTTGTTTCTTCCTCTTCTCTACAACCTTTTCTTGAAAAAGCACATCACAGGTTCCTGTAGGAGGCGACTTGCTTTCCATTACGTATATTCCCTCAGCAAAAGCAGCATAAAATGCAAATTCACAGTGACAAGCAAAGCAACGTGCAAACGAGCGTCACAAGTACATCTCTCCAGTTCCTTGACCCTGACACCCTACTCTCTGCTCTACTAACAATTTATCCTCGACAGCATACAACGAACCAGACCCGAGCTTTTTTGGAAGCGACTAGCCATGACGATGGTTTTTCAAGCACCTATCATGGCTCTAGGGTTGGTGCTTTTAGACTGGTATAATGGGAATCATAATCTCTCATTCACGCCACAGGACATTGCTCGATCGTTTCTGTGGTTCGGGGCGACGAATTTGTGTGCTGGGATGGCTATCAAGGTAGTTGGTGTTCGGGGCCTTCCTTAGAGGAGGGGTCTTAAGGTGGATGTGTCAGGTAGGAGGGTTTGGAGATGTTTACGATACGTGACGAATGTATGAATGTCTTGTGTATGTACTCAATCGAAATATCTGGGTTTTAATAGATAGCAGGTGCAGGTGCTAAAATGAGTCGGCTAGCTAAATGAGCCACACTCGAGAATACCAGATCTGTGTGCTAGAGTGTCGGAATACTACTCCATCACATTTAAGTTGGGACGGATTTGAACCGCTACTCGAGATTCGCCGACCATATATCAACTCCGGGATCAGCAGTCCAGACCTTGACGGGGACAACCCCTCAGCACGAGGTATGACTTGGTCATTGCGTGTCAGAGACTTAAAACTCCATTGTGGATACTATGAGATAGCTAGAGAATATCGCTTTTCACTATTGGCAGAGGAAGTACGATCCAACTCCGGACTCGTCAATGGTTGACCCTCCAAAGTCACATGTTTCTCGACGAGATCGAGGTTGTAACTAGCTACGGCTACGGAACAGTCACTCGAGTAACACAGCTCGAGACGTCCTATTGTATAACTCCCATCAATCTCTACTTCCTGTCTGAATCTTAGATTATTGTTGAACAGGCCCATCTCATCCAAGAAAGCTCCTCAAGGAGTACAGAGTGTAGTCCCTTAGTATGGGGAACTATTGTCCGAACATAATCCTAGACGGAAGTCAAATCGAGACTGCTCACCAAACCACCATTATCGTAATTTTCGTTGCCGTAACCATTGCTTGCTTCCTTTTTACCTTCGATTCCATCCTGAATGGTCTGACAAGCAGTGGTGATCCTGTAAAGCAATCAGCCTCACTGTCAGCCAGTCACCCCACTACAATGATACAAATCACAAAACTCTGACAAGAGACTTACCCATAAGCAACGGCAATACCGCATGAGTTCACGGTCGCCCATTTCACAGTCTTCCAGGTATAAGTCAGCGTGACTTTGACGAATCCGCCATTGACATCCTGCAGTCCTGTTCTTTGCAGCACCTGTTTCTTGCCCAGTTTCTCGGCTCCATAGCCTAGTCCTGTGCAGAGGGCGCTGGCGACTGAGCCGAGAGTAAAGGTATATGCCTGATGCCACTGTCAGATCACACCACCGCGTTCGTACCGATGTCGCGCTGCATAACATACAAAAGGAGCTGAATTATAACCTCTGCAGAGCCAGGTGGGAGGGTCGCCATCTCTGGCTTCGAGATTGTTGTCGCTGGCCGAGCGACTGACGATGTGATGGGCTTCTTCCCAAGAGAGACCAGCTCTCTCGAGTAGGTTGTGGTGCATGTCGTTCCAATCTTCGGGTTCGAAGGTGAAGAGCTCTTGATAGGTGTTGTTTTGGTCGTCTTGCCATGTTTGCTCGGGAAGAGCGTTGGGGTGTCCGGCTTCGATGAAAGCATCGAGGATATGCTGGTTTGTGATGTCTGCCGCAAGGGAACTGGTATTGCGGCGAACAAGATGATCCGAAGGTTGAAGAGAGCAATAGGCCAACGGTACCAGGGCCAACGAAAGGAGGGTCTTGCTCAGCATGGTGGAATCAAGTATTCGAAAGTAGATCAGTGGGAAGAGATGATCAGGATGAATGTTGGGTATCTCGTGCGGATAACGAGAGATCTTATAACAGTTACGCAAGACACTGATGACCTGAGACTTGTCTGACTTGGCTAAACGTCTCAAGACTGTGTTGCCTGCTGGCAAGTACGGCCACATACGTCGCTCTTGGAGCTCTTTGCGTCGTCAGCTCGTCGGTGGATAGATCACCAACTCGTCATGCGATCCTAACATGCAAAAAGAGACAAGTGAGGCGTGTGTGCATGTATTCCTGGAATCCTACAGCAACCTTACTAATGTTGGTCTCTGCTGATACAATCTGTGCCTTGGACATGATCGCTGGAAAGGCCGCAATCGTCTATGTTGGCAGGTATCCGCAGCATCCCAGGACACTGATGGTAAGTCCATCTATGCTCGTGTGTGCTGATCCTACCTCCTCCCTCCAGACAAGATCTCCAGGAAGCCAACAAACAGGATGCATAAGTGGAACAACGTCCAGTGTTGCGAGTTCCTCAAGGTAGTCAATCGTTGATATGAAGGGGCGAGGTCAAGTCTGACGAATCGTAGTCAAGCATCGAGAGAGCTAACATTGACCAATGCCCCTTCCTTCCATCACACCCGCGCGAACTCAATATAAACTTCGCTTTGTACGTACGCACCAACCCGCAGCGATAGAATGGTTATAGACGAACACCCACATTGAACACCGAGAAGGATTTCAAGAGTCCCACTGATCAACACAACACACCCCAAGCAGACCCCACATGCCATTGAAATCCTTCGAAGCTGTGCCTCTCATTCCAACACCAGCCCCCACAAGGTATGAATCCGATGCCAGGTTCCACAGCCACAGACACGATCCACCCACTCGAAACCGTCCATTGGGAAGTCTTGATCTAGTGTTGGTCGTTCTGCATATCCTTAGGAGTCGGCATCAAAGACAACGACCAGGATTCAGGATCCAAGAGCGTTGGTGAAGTTCCTCGGAGACCAACTGATCACCAACTGTGTTGGTAGCAAGATATCTGCATCGACGTTAACCTGCACACCCTCATACCTCGACGTCTTGGAACGTGATTGTGCAAGATACAATAGAAGCCATCCGCTATCCACATCACAAGCACCAGCAAACCAAACACCATCACTCACGTCTCCAAACCACATTCCCTCTTCAAACAATCTACAGTTTACCATACCCAACCTTCGCAATGCAATTCAAACTCACCGCTATCACTCTCATCACCGCTCTATTTGCAAGCAATGCCCTTGCAGCCGCGATCCCAGAGCCAATCAATGCGGTCTCGCGCATCGCCACCGATCAATGTAAGCCATACCAATCTTCACACTGCCAATTCATCATTTTCCACTGACTCTCGAAACCGCAGACTCTGCTTGCAATTGCCCAAACAATTGCAGACACAAAGCACAAAGTGGCTGCAAGTACAAGGCAGGCCCCAGCACCGAGTCTGACACCATTAGTGGCAGTAAGTTCTTCGTTCCTGTTTTGGGTTTCTACTGCTGGGCTGTGAGCTTTGTGGTGAAAAAAAGTGTATTCTATGCATGACTGACTTGGTATATTTATAGAATGCACTGATGTGGGTGGAAGCTTGACTTGTATTGCTACTTGAATAGCGAGTCCTGGCGTACAGCTCTAGTCAAGCCATGATGAGATACAAGATTAGTAGCTTGATTCTTCTATATAAACAGAATTGAGAAAATTTCCCACATGAGAGTCTTGCTGCCCTGTTTGCGATCTTGTGATTTTTTGGAATTGTATGGGTGGTTGCCAATTTTTTCCGTTCTCAAAAATCTTATGCATCCTTCCAACTGCGCCACATGTTGCTCTTCTAAACATCAAAATAGTGCAGAATCGTGATTGTCACATGCTGTTGCTTGCGCCAGCGCTGATCGCAACAGCCGCATGTTGCTTGCGCCAGCGCTGATCGCAACAGCCGCATGTTGCTGTGTGTTAGCTGTTGGTGATCTGCGCGTGTTGTTTCACATTGAGAACTGCTCTGGGCGATATCATTGGTTACATTGGTGAAGATCAGAAGGCAGGCTGAGGCACAGTAACTGCAGGGCGCTAATAGCAGGTGCTGCGGGGGAAACTGATTCAAAGGTCATAGCGTTTATAGATCCTAACATATAATCCCTTTGCAAACCCCAGCCTCATCATCCCATGCTATTCATCCCCGTGGGTGGCACTTTGGTTTTGACGCAGCAAAGCTTTGAGCACTACATACATACAAACCACAGATTCACGATTCTTTCAGACTTGATACCTCAGCAAAGCAGCGACAAGATGCAAACCCGCAATGTCAAGCAAAATGATACTTCAAATTCTATCAACAGTGAGTCTTCCTTAATTCCTTCTCTTCTTTACCGAAGCCCATCTAATTCACAACTCTCAGAACCCACTACAAAACCAAATCCAAGCTTTCTAAAACGATTGCTCGCAACATCTGCATTCCAAGCACCCATCATGGCTCTCGCTTTAGTACTCTTGAACTGGTATAACGGCAACTATACTCTTTCTCTAAAGCTCAACGAGGTTCCTTTGTGGCAATTGTTTGTTTGTTTTGGTGGTACGAATTTGTGCGCTGGGATTGTGATGAATGTAGCTGGCGTTCAGGGTCTCTTTTAGCAAAGATGAATCTTGAGAAGTTGGGACAGGGCATATTAGATGGGATGGGAATGCATGTCAGAGTTTCGGATCTCAAGCTTGATTTATGAGCCAGGAGGAATCTCAAGTGTCCTTCGTCTTGGCAATTGTTTTCTTTGCTGCTCTTGCTGGAGGTGGCGAGTCGTCTATCATGATAGGAAAAGGAAAGGCTATTGTGCCTGATGCTAGTGCTGCTGGATGAGTAGTACCTGATGCTGGTTCCGGCGATGCTTTGAGATCCAGGTATGGGATAGCTTCCTTTCCACTTGCAGATTTTGTCGCAGTGGGGAGAACTCCAGTCGACGTGAGCATCTCGGGATCTTCTGACTTTATCGTCGGTGAAGGTTTTGGTAACATATATCTTATTGAACCAGGATCAGGAGCTGTGAAAAACGTTCCGGGGTCAAGCTCTTCATCTTTTGAGTCTTTCAGCTTGTATTCGTATGCGAGAATGAAATCGGTGTCGTCCGGATGTGTGTTCAGCGATTGAGTCGTTTTATCTAATTGCATTTGCTTTGCAATCAAGAGGTATCTTCGTTGCAGGGCCTCGGCCGATACAATGGCTTCGCTTTTCAAACGCTTTCGGTCTGGCAGAATAGCAGTAGTTTTGTGTTCAAGGCTGACCGAGAGATGAGCGACAAGGTCGTCTTTATTTGAATTGATTTCTGCTACTTCTTCTGCATCTTTTCCTTCATCGTTTCCTTCATCATCTGCTTCAAGAGGCTAATCAGCAGGATCCTGACTTTCGTCCTCCAAGCTTCCGGCATGCTTGGTCACGATTCAATCGAGTGTTCCCCAACGTTGCATGTGATCTGTAGTGTTTAAGAATCCAGTCGGTTCATCGGGTCACAATCTAGGTAAGCGTAGATCCAGTTAAGTAGATCGTCACTATAACTAGCAAAAGCTCCTTCCTCGACAAGGAACTGCCATTTCGTACTATCATAGATAGGGACTTTATTACCTTTTGGCCGTCTAGGGTCCATGTCGCCTATTAATACGCGTATAATGGTAAAGCGTATCTACTATATATTCTATAAATGACTATGCTGTTTCTTATGATCTTTAGATATTACATTATGCTTTAGATAGACCAGAAACGGAGCATCGAATAGTCTTGGCTACAGGCAGGCTATTGCTTGCGAGGAATTCATACGTTGCTATATATCTTACTCTTACACGATGTAGTTAGGATTTAATACGTGTTTATAACCGTTAACGCTACACCTAAAGTGCTCGCGAGCGATGTCTTCTAGGGCGTGTCGGAAACAAGGATAGTTCACGCTTAGTAGACGGGCCGCGGTTGCGGCTCCGAAGAAGATCAGTGACGCTATGTTTGGCTTTGCGTCTAAGGGTGAGAATGAGGTAGAGCAAGTGCCCGAGGAGGTGCCAGAAGAGTGGTTGCAATATGAGGTCAAAGCTGGCGAGGATAAGGAAGAGGACGACCCCGAAGCCAATCAGAGGCAGCAGGACCAGGAGATTCTGGATGGGAAGTTCTCTGTAAGAGACATCAAGATGCCGGGGAGTGGAAAGCATCTGCTTAAGCAGGCAGTGTAGCTTCGTAGCCTAGTAAAGAGCCTTTCGCATTGTTCCTATACAGGACTTGTTGTAGGCCGTCGTGTGTTCCATTGTCGCTTCTGCCACCGAGAAGATCGCAGCGGATTTTGACATCGACAATCACACAATTGCTTCGATTAGCTACAGCATCTTTGTTCTCGTTTACACGTTTGCACCACTCTGATGGCTTTTTGAAGTGCTCGGGCAGCACTGGACATGACGAGTAGACACTAATGACAACAGCGCAAGGCTTGAGGCACAGCAGTTTATGATAGCTGAGGCAGGCGATGAATTAAACGCGGCCGACATGATGGGTGCAACAGACAGAATTTTGGAAGCCATGGTGCCAGTCCAAAGGGTACTTACAATCTGTGGATGGTTGTCATGGAGAAACTCACATGAGTCTCAGACACATCGATCCAGTTAAGGATAACACCAAGAGTCAAGGACAGAGAAGATGGATATAAACATGGCTGCCATGGACTGGTCATGGACCGAAGGTTAGAGACGATAGTGCTTCAGCGGAAGTAGTAAGGTATAGCTGGCCCGGCGTTCTAGGCGCAGATAGTTCGAGAGGGGTCTCTATAGGCAAGTGCGATGGTCTCCTGAAGATACCGTACAGTTGTTGGTGAGATGGATAATTTGGAGAAGGCGGAGTGGTTGAAGAGGGTTGTATGAGGAGGTGGTCCCAGGGCGAAGAGAGCAAAGTGTAAGCGGGCTTGGCAGTCGAAGATCGGCTGAAACTGCACCGAGTCGCGGACCCTAGCAACCATTTGTTTGGTCAACACAGAAATTCAGAAGAGCTTCACGTCATTTCTTCCAATCAAGACAACCAACGACAACCAACGACACAAACCAACCACGACACACAGAATGGAAGCGCCAACCAAGTCGACGACCTCGTCGCTGTTCGAAGTGTACCTCCGCCTACGACCATCATTCGCACCCAATGCAGAACGATTCCTCGACGTCGACACTGCCGACGAGAAAGCAGCACCCACGCACATCACAATCCACCCGCCGGCCCACGACCAGCGCAGAAAGGCAGTCGAAACATTCAAGTTCACAAGGGTCTTCGAAGAGGAGGCAACACAGCTCGACTTGTTTCATGGCACTGGACTAGACTCGATGATGCAGGGTGTGCTCGGCGCCGAGGGTAGGGAGGGACGCGACGGGCTCTTTGCTACTCTCGGCGTCACTGGCTCCGGCAAGGTCTGCGCTCATCCATCTACTGTTGTCAAGGAGAAGAGGCTGACACGACACAGNAGTCACACAATCCTCGGCTCCCGCTCGCAGCGCGGCCTGACGCAACTCGCCCTCGATGTGCTCTACCAGAACCTCGGCGACCAGCTCATCTCAACAAGACGCGACCAGCTCGCTCTACAATCAGTCTTCGCGTCCGACACGTCCGAGGCGCACATGTCGGCAGCCAACCAATACCTCGAATCCATCTACGGCGACGCTCCGTCAGACACACGCGCTCACTCGAGAGCTCAGTCAAGAGCTGCAACTCCCCTCATGGTACGACCAACTTCTCCTTCAAAACAGGGCTTATACCCCAATCTCAACCATCAATCATGTATCTCCATCACTTCGTGTATCGCCTGCTCCACCAAAAGCAACCAGCGCCATTCCTGTGTGCAAAAGCCACAATCTTCATCCTTCTTCAATTTCCTTCAGCGCCCTGTGACAACAAGTCAAGCTAAGACGCAGCCACAAAAGGACATTTCCTTCGTTTCGAANCCCCGTCCCTCCTCCGCCATGGCCCCCAAGCGCCACATGCCCAGAATTTCTAGCATGCCCCAGTTTCCCATCGTCCAAGGCACCGACCTCGACGTAGATCAAACCGCCGAGTTCGCCATCGTCGTCAGCATGTACGAAGTCTATAACGACCGCATCTTCGACTTGCTCGCTGGTTCCGCCGCATTCCAACCCTCCAAGACAGCAACAGCAAAACGCAGACATCTGCTATACAAGAGTACTGAACATAGTCCTGACCGCAAAGTCGTAGCCGGCCTGAGAAAAGTCGTGTGTGAGAATTTTGATGAAGCTCTTCTCGTGCTCGAAACAGGTTTGACAGAACGCAGAGTCGCTGGTACAGGCAGCAACGCCGTCAGCAGCAGAAGTCACGGCTTCTTCTGCGTCGAAGTCAAGAAGAGACTTGCAGGTGCTGCTACATCGAACTGGTCAAGCAGTGCCTTGACTATTGTTGATCTCGCTGGTGAGTTGCCGCTATGATACCCCTGAATTATTGACCAAGGATTGACATGTAATCATTACNNAGGCTCTGAACGTGCTCGCGCCGCTAAGACAGCTGGCTCGACCCTAGCTGAAGCTGGCAAGATCAACGAATCACTCATGTATCTCGGCCAATGCATGCAGATGCAGAGCGACAATGCCGACCCTACAAAGTCATCCAACATCGTCCCCTTCCGCCAGTGCAAACTCACCGAATTGCTCTTCTCAAACTCTTTCCCCTCTTCATCATCATCTCACCATATTCGTTCTCCCAAACCACCACANAAGGGTATCATGATCGTCACCGCAGACCCTCTGGGCGACTATAATGCTACGAGTCAGATTCTTCGCTACTCTGCACTGGCCAGAGAAGTCACTGTACCTCGTATCCCCAGTTACACAAGCACAATGATCCCTCTGGCACGTCCTGGTACATCTGCCTCAGGCCGTTTAACTCCTTCAAATCCCGCTGTCAACGATGCAGCTCTCGAATCTGCTCTTGCCGAGCTCGCTCTCTTACGTCAAGATCTCGAACTCACACAGATCCGTCTCGAAGAAGAAACACAACGACGCAAGGAAGCAGAGTCTTCATGGCTGACTGCAGAGAACCGCCTCGAATCCTTGGAACTCGAACTACGCGACGAGATTTGGGAAGAGTTTGAATCGCAGTTGGAGTCAGAACGTCGCCGTTACCATGCCGCTCGCGAAGCCGAACAAGAACATGTTGATCAGCACCTCGACAAGAAGCTGGAGATCCTTACTCGCGGCTTGAGTGAAGTTGAAGTTTGCGAAGACGGAGATGCGGAAGGCGACGAGAAGATCGCAGAACTAGAAGAGGAGAATGAAAGACTCAGGGAAAAGGTCCAGGCCTTTGAGCGTGAGAAGGAGAATCAGAGCCCTGTTCGCAAGATGAGAGTGCTCAAGCCCAGAAAGTGGGAAGGTAAGGAGGAATTCGGTGTTGGATTGTTCGGTGGAAGTCCTTGATTTTTTTCTGGATTATGGAGCGTGAGCTTAGATTTCGTATTCTCTGTTTCTTTTGGGTATCATGTCCTCGGGATTTTGGGAGGTGTTCTGGATGTCTTGATTATGGGTGGATGGTATTGACGACATCGTAACACGAGGACTGGATATACAAGGATGGGTTCTCAGGATGTATACATTTTACAGCATTTTCTTTTCTTCTCTTGCCGAGAGCTTTCTGCTTTGGATCTTTGTAAAGCGTGTGTCAAGAAGGAGCGATGTAAGGTCGTTGCCATCTTGCTCATAGCTTGATGCCAACGTCCATTGCCAACACTCCAGCTGCTCGTCGAACTTCGTTACAAGCGCTCATCTTTCTATCCTCAACTTCATCGCATCGGACAACTCTCTTGCTCATTTCTCATCTGGGCAAGTTACCATCGTCACCATCTGGCCTATGTTTGTTTTGACTGGTGATTTCGATTGAAAGGTGGAAGTCTTGGTTTGGAGTTTATATTTTAGTGTTTGTCGCAGAGCTGTAGAGCCATGTGGTAAATGGCAGAATCCAGTCTTGTACAGATGTTCCCAATCTAGAGAGCGATGATAGTAGCGGCATGTAGCGATCGGAGAGGGAAGAATAGTGGCAGCGGTATACAGGGCTTGATAGATTCCTTTTGCATAACAGCGTCGTGTAATTTCCTTAATGAGTACTGGCGCCAATCTCTTGCCTCTAAGCTTTTGGTGTATAGTCAAAAATTGATTTCAACTGCCTCAATCACATTGCCCCGAACATTGAGCTGTACAGGTATCCCAGCGACAAAAGCAACTAGTTTTTCTTTTTTGATTTCTGTGCTTTTGCGCGCACACTAACGTGCCAGCATTGTTTCCAGCCGGGCGGTTGCAGGGCCCAGGAGACGAAGGCCGGAGAGTAGTTGAGACGAAAACAACCTTCGTCGTCTTCGACGTAGTGGTCAAAGAGTAACTCATGCATTTCTTGTAGTTCTTGCTTGTCAGTGACATCGACTTCGCACCGTTCAAAGCCTTGGATGAGTGGTGCTGGGTCTGCTTTTGCGAGTTTGTCACAGGCGCTGATGGATATGATTGCGCCATCTGGTAGCGATTCAAGATGGTCGAAAGTTGTGCTTGCGGACTTGACATCGTCTAGCTTGGGAACAGGCTGTGTGTTCCAGAATCTGTAGTCCTTGGGATCTTTGCCAATTCTTTTGTTGGAAACCTTGGTTTGCGGTTTGTGATCGCCAGAGGATGTACTCGTTACTGTTTGTGGGTTCAGGTCCTTGTCGGGTTCACCAATGCCATGGCCTATATCCATGTTGTGGGCTGGTCGACTGCTATGTTCCTGCACTTGGAGGGTCAGTAGCAAGGAAACAAAACACAAAGTCTAGCAAATTCAAGACTGCGCGGTTTTGTTCGACTTGACACGTTGTGTGTGCATGAGTTTCGCAGCGCCGCTTTCTGCGTCTACGTGCGTAACAAGCAATTTGCTTTATCACAGTTTACCCGCGTTCAGCCACAACGCCCCGAACCAGCTGATTATCATATATGGCTGCAAAGGTCAATCGTCTGTGAATTATCATGTTGTTAGAAATATGAGCATAGTGTCCACTGCGCTTTTCGTAGGACTAGTCATAGGCCCAGCGAGTGAGGAGAAGCAAGGTAATGATGTTGGTAGTTTGAATCATAGATTGGTAAGTTGCGGACCGGCTCCTGATATTGCTAGGCCACCATTAGAGTGTTCTAACACATCGTGCCTGCAGATCAGAGTCCTGCGGTATGGAGTCCCAGGATATGTGCTGCAGATCTCCCTAGGATGCTTAGATGGGTCCTCGCAAGCACATGCACATATTGGCCGACCTGAATTGAGGCTCGATTCCACAACTGAGTTCTAAGCGCCTGGTTCATATGATAACGTACTTGAGACGTCAGGTGTGTAACTAGATCCATCAGGAACTTCTCTTGCCCATGGGTTCGAAAGGGAACACAGCGGCAATTACAGCCATGACAATATACAATGCGGCGCAGATGTAGATTGGGACGGGCGTGCTGGTGTTTGCATNAACTAGAATAACCATTAGTATCAGAATTGTATTTCGCCTAAGACCCGAGTTGGTGGTTTGAACTTACGTCGCGACCACTGCGCTGATGATACCCATGACTCTGTTGAGCGCAATAGCGATGCCGTTTCCAGTGCCACGATGAGCAGATGGAAGGACTTCAGGAGTGTATGCATAGAGCGTGGCATAGTAGATGTTCTGTATATGTCAGTTGTTGTTCGACAACCGATACAGAAAGACGTTGCATACCAAGAAAAAGCCGATACAGCAAGTGAAAGCAAGATTCTGAGCATTGTTGCGAACTTGAGTGTATGCGAAGAAAAAGGCCATAGTGATGAGAGCGCCAATGATCATGGTTCCTCTTCTGCCCCAGAAGAATTTACTCTTGCACATGTATCCTGCCAGAATTGGAGATGGGATGGAGCAGAGATTAGCGATAGCATAGTTGCGCCAGTAAATGGTTTGAGACTGTTCGCCGAATTCTGCACCGCGGGTAGCCAGGTAAGTGGGTAGGAAGACATTGTAGAGAGGATAAGCCAAGCCGATGAGAAGCCATGAGAACCAGATCAGAGATGTTGAAAGTCCCATCCGTTTGGTTGCGAAAAGACCGCGGCAATGGACGACAACTTCCATGAGAGAGAACTTGAACTTCGCATGTGAAGCAGACGTGCTGGAACCACGTGTGAGTACTTGTCTCAACATCGCAAAATTCATGCAATAAAGACTCACGCCGCATGNACTGTCACCACATGCCTCTAGCTGCTCCAAAGTCAAACTGCAAGGTCGGTTGTACTTGGTCGCAATAAACTGCAGAGTCTCAATCACTTCAGCATCTTTGCCTTCACCAATAAGGAACTTCGGTGTTTCCCTGAGCTTGATGACGAAGATGCGGGCAAGAGACATCACAAAGACGAGAGCGCCGTTTGCAAACCACACATAGCGCCAGCCCATGTTGTTCGCGCGAGTGCATGTCGCAGCAGTGGCGCAAGAGTGGTCAGGAAGGAAAGCCCAAGAGAACAGACCAGCGATTAGTTGTCCCACTCCCCACCACGCAGCCAAGGCAGTGATCATCCATTGGCTCTGGCTGGGGAGATACTCGAGGAAAACGGCCGTGTCGAGTACAAGATTACCACCACTTCCGAATGCGGACAAGCAGATGAAAAGACCAAGAACAGTCCAACTCGGAGAAGCGCCAGCGAAAATAGCGAAGACCGAAGAGATCATGAGGGAGAAGTTGAAGGCGAACTTGCGGCCAATGACATCTGCTGAGAAGCCCCAGAAGAGTGCGCCAACCAACATGCCAACATAAACGGCGATTGTAAGGCCNNTGGAAAGTGATTAGATAAGTTTGCATATCTTTTCCAGATGTCGTGTGACCTTACCCTTAGGAAAAGACGATTGAAACTCTTTGGCGGCATATGAGGCGATATTCCCTTGAACCAGGAGAAGCAGAGAATCAACTGCGTATCTTTACAAGTTGGTTGTTAGCTGTTCCATATGTGGAACTCGTGTGATGGTGGAAGCACGTGATCTAGACGCGCATAGCTGGAGATGTCACATGATAGGGATGTGCAAGTCGCGTGGGGTGGCGGCAGCAATGGAGCTCAATGATTCACGTGATGACAGCGCATCGCGAGTGAGCATTGGATGGGGAGGAAACGACGGCTATTCTATACGAGGATTTGACTCACCCAAAACCATTGAGGACAAATAGTTTCCAGTGGTAGCCGGTGAAACCGATCTCGTCGATGGCATTGTTGACCAAGTGCATTTTGGCATTTAAGACCAGATCGACGTGCTCGGCACCGAGGACATCGCCCTTGCCGAGAGAAGAAGTCTCATCATTGGTATAGACATTGACTGGACGAGGCGAGGCATCGATATGTTTGGGGCCCTTCGTTTCGTCAATCTGGGAAGAAGCCATGTTATTGGAGACGGCCATGTGAGAAGTGGGGTATGAGTCGCGAACGTGATAACAACTGGCAGGCTCGACGTCGAGAGCACGATGGACGAAGGTTGTTGTAGAAGTTGAAGACTTGGATGATAGGAAGAAGATAAGCAGTCACTATATCACCTGCCCAGAGCCTCAGGTTCTATGAAATTGATTGAGATCAAGGGGTGATGCTCACTACCCACGGGGTGGTTCTCCAGATGCCGAGTTGTCGACATGGAGGATGTACTCGAGGTGGTTAAACCGGATTAGGTATAGTGTAGTAGCCTTATTCGAGGAACTGCGACCACGTGTTTGCGAAGGGATTCAACCAAAAAGGCTGTCCTTCATGATAAGATCATTTTGGTAAGCGATGTGAGCAAACATAGCGATATAAGCAACGACAGCAATGCAAAAGAAGCAATGATATTGTGAAAACAGAGGTGAGAAGACAGAGAGAGATGAAAGAGGAAACGTCCACGACCACCAGGGTGTTTTGAGAAGGAAGACGGAGGTTGCGAGATTCTGCCGACGCGAGTCATGCGGCCAGAGTTCTGCCAAGTCTCGAACCGCTCCGATCTGGCTGGAGACCTTTCACCGCGTACATCCTGGAGCGTGACATGGACCTGGCAAGCGAGATAGGCGCGCGAAAAGTTGTGGCAGCCGCAAAACGGACGCGGTCAAAGGGAATTCGTATGCGAATGCGATCCTGAGGGCAGTCCGAACAGCGACGAACGAGAGACGAATCAAGAGAACAACGACGATGGGAATGCGACGAACCAGTCCAATCCACGACCAGAACCTCAGTACGTGTGGGATGACGCAACTAAGTGCATGCGATCAAAGGACGAAAAAGAAAGCCGGTGCGACCATTCTCGTGTTTACTGCACATAGCTGTATTTCGCTCGTGCTACCTCGTGTTCCCTGCATGCACACCTATACAGCTGTCGCTTGGGCGCTTTTGCTCTGATTGGAATATTGGCAATAGCTTCTCTGCATGGTAACGTGCCTGATGCCCTCTTGGGAAGATCTACCGTGGTGCTTCCAGGATGGACGGTAAGAGCTTCGACTCTTGGCTGACATATTTCGTTTCTATCTTGCGACCCAAGGACGATATATGAAGCAGGCCAGTGTTTTGGCTGCATAGTAATATTGAAAAATGCTGCATGCCATGGCTCGAAGATTTCACTACATGATGTGTTGCCGTGTCTTCTACTGTCTCGACATTGTATTTATTGCACACACTTCTCGCTCTTCACTTCGATGTTCGATTCCTTTGACGCACTCATCGTCGTTCATCGCCCGGATCTCGCATGACGATGCACATTTTCACATTTCTAACACTCTTTGCCAGTGCAAAGGCAGCATCCGCCGCTTGCTCTGGTCCTCTTGTCATTGACAACTTCTCCAACTGGTCGTCCAACTCCGATAGTTTGAACGATTACGTCCTGAGCACATCTTATATCTCGAAGCCTCGCTTTACTTCCGGCTCTTCACTCTTACTGATATACGTCGATGACGGTACCATGACTTCAGCAAGGGTTGCCAACGGCAAGTTGTCTGTGATGCCTGATGCCAACTCATACTTCTACGAGACATTCGCGTGTCAAGCCGCCTCGTCCAATGGCTACAACGCTCTAAATTTCCCTGTCAAGGGTCCTGCTGGAGGTTCCTCCACACTCGAAATTCAGACTAAGAGCGCATGTTCTGCCAAGGCCTACCAGAGCTACTTCTACTACGTATCCGACTTGACAAGCATAACTCAGACCGTCACTGTGCCTCTGTCTTCGTTCACTGGTGCCAACTCCAATGCTATCACCAGCTTTGTCTGGAGTGGTTTCTCTGGCTTGTCGACCCCTTGAAAGTTCGGTGAGATCCAATTCACGTGCGACTCTGCCACTGGCTCTGGTCCTACATCTGGGTCTAGCGGCGTCACCTCCCGAGCCACTTCTCTCTTGACCGTGCCTAGCAGTGCTCCAGCTCCTACCGGTCAATGTACCAATCTTCTGATTGATGACTGGACTTCCAAATCTCGTTTGGCCAACGCCATGCTGAATCCCAGCTCAGATGACGGAACTATGGCATCTATTGTCGTCAACTCCACCAAGAATAGAGTGACCTACATTCTCAAGGATGACAGCAGCTACTTCTACACACAGCTTGGTTGTACTAATGCCAAAGACCCCTTCGGCGGTATCTCGATGCGACTTAGTGCTCCTGCAGGGACAAGACTTTCTGTCGAGCTCGACTCTGGATGCAATGGCGAGAGCGACAAGCAGACGACCCTTTCAAGCAGCGACCTTGGGTAAACCTTCGATGAAACTGAGAGACTCTACAGTATCGCTTTCAGCAAGTTCGATGGTCTCGACATCTCAAAAGTCGCAACACTGCTGTTCTCCCAGCTGACTTCGCCTGTCACTTTTGGTCCTGTGGCTTTTTACTGTGGCAACATTCCCACAGAATACATTCCCAGCAACTCCAGCGCTCCTAATGGTTCCACCTCGATGGTTCCGGCACCAGCCGCCACAAGATCTGCGCTTGTCATTGAATTGTTTGGCAACCCAGAAAGCAATGCACTTGGCAATTGGCATGGTGCTGACGAAGGCATGGCTTTGACTTGGGGTTCCAACAGATTGACCATCCAGTCCAACAACGCAGACTATGCTTTCTACACTCAACTCTCGGGTAGTTGTCGCGACATGACTATGTACGATAGAAGCTATCTCCACATCGCCTATACCGGCTCTACTGCCTTCACTATCACTCTGCAGCAACACAACTCCGCCTGCGACGAAGCCATAGCGCCATATCCTGAGACATGGGACTCTCTTGAGGCTGCTCGTTATGCCACTGCCACTGCCACAGCCATTTATATCCCCATGAACCATTTCAACATCAACACAAGTCGTGCTATCAGCTCTGCTATCAAAGGATTCTACAAAGCTGATCCTTTTACTCTGACCAAGATTGAGATTTACAAGTCTGTTCCAGCGAGCTTCGAAGTGCCCAACAAGCTGCCATCTAGCAACCTCATCTTCGCATGTAAAAAACCCAACAGTTTCGCTTTTGCCATCGACGACGGTTCTCCGGAGTACGTACAAGAAGTCCTCAGTATCATCAAGGAGGAAAACATCAAAGTTACTCTCTTCACTGTCGGCGCACCTCTCCTGCGCTTGGCTGTGGCTACTGGGTCTGATGAACCATACATTGTCAACTTGAGCGTTAATGTCAAGGACTGGCCGTGGGCTGAGACAGAAACGCCAGAGAAGCAACTCGATGCCTTTAAGCGCGATGTCGCAAAAGGAGGGAACCTGGTTGTTATGCAATACTTGTACCCAAGTACTGTGGGCTACCTTCGCCAGTTTATCCAGATAGCCAAGGCGACGGGTAAGCAGTTGCTGCGTGTTGATCAGTGTATAAAGGATCCTGCTGCACCTCCGTTGTGAGGATGTGATGAATGATGCTTCCCTGACCAGGTTGGCTTATGGCGAGCGCAAGTCGATAGTAGGTTCACGATGAGATTCATGTTTCATGAGAAGTCAAATACAAGCATATTTCTGCAAGCGTCAATTTCGCAGTGGAGATTTCAATGCCTTCCCAAACACTGATCTGGCTCACTCAATTAGACAAAACTGGCAACCCAAACATCCATTGCCTTGACTCCTTTGCGACCCCCTTGAACACCTTCCAAGCTCGCCTCACATGCGTCCCTTAATGCAAAAACCACACCCCTTTCCCTCTCATCACTCACTTTGTCCTCAATTTCTTGTTCGAAAGAGGTAGAAAGACAAGCAGATACTTCCCATTGTCCATCCAATAGCCCCTCCGAAGGTTGCACCCGTGTCTCATGCTCGAGCTGCCAGCCGGCAGCTAGAGCCAGTTCTGTAAGCCGCTTCGGTCCTAACACAGTGCGAACGTTTGACTCGCTCTTGGGCTTGCGGCACTCCAACGCTGCTTGTGCGAGCGCAGCTAGAACGTGAGGTTGGGCGGAGGGGTGCGTGGCTACCAACGACCATTCGGCAACTAAAAGACGTTTGCTGTGCTGCTTGAGGGCACGGAAAGTATCAAGAATGAGCGAAGGCGAGGGGAAGTACCATAGACAGTGAGCGAGCACTGTTGCGTCGAAGTCCTTGCCGCCAGAGGCGGAAGCAGGGTATGATAAGGAGGAGAGGTAATCTAGAGGTGATTGTTGGACCCAAGTGATTCGTCCACCCAACGGACTTTGCGTGATGTGGTGTTGTGCTTGTCCGAGAGTGTAAGGGGCACCATAATCCAGATCCGCTGGGTCGACTGCAATCACCCTTCCCTCCTCGCCCACGGCAGAGGCAAGAACGATCGTACAGTCACCCTGACCACATCCTAATTCCAATGTTCTCGAGCCAGCACGAATGTTCCAATGCTCAAGGAGCACTAGGCGGTGGAGCGTCTGGGAGTGTTGAATGTTGAAGTGGTTGGGATCGTGCAAGGAGATACGGGCGATAGAATCGACATCGAGCTGGGTAGACATGATCGAAATGTTCAGGAGAACCGAGTGAAGATTATGCAACTGATGGGACGTGATCTGTATGCGAGCTTGCAATGGATGTAAAGCTATCGTCTCCAAGAAGGTGTTTGATGGTGTGATTTGCAGTCAAAAAATCTTGCTAGAATGGCGGCCTAAGTTCAGACGTAGACGGACCTGATAAAGAAATCATTGCGGTTGCGCAAACAGATACAGCATACTTAAGAATCCATGCCAACAATTTTGAGTCATTATATACTGACCGGTGAACGCGATAGGAAGGTCATATCGAAGGAAGGAGTGGAGGTTGAAGGATAACGAGTGGTCTGTGCGCCATCTCTTTCCCTTTGTTGCGTGGCACCCCCTCCATGATATACTGAGACCGGACATGCATGGTTTCTACCCTTGTGAACATTCTCTATCAGCCAGACCATCGACAGGAATCATAATGTCAGCTGCTTACAGTGGGATATATCGCGAGCGCTACTAGGAAGTGCGACCAAAGCCGCGCCACGCCCGTCCCTGAATTTGCGCTACACAGACACGTCCTGTCAACAATCTTGCAACTACACGGTACCTGTATAGACATATAAATGGAACAAACATCAAGGATGTACAGGCCTCTGATCCTGGAACAAATTGCCTACCCTTCAACAATGGGATTCTAATCAAGTTGCCAACATGATTTAAGTTCGGCATCCTTGACTCATGTCCGATCATCAGAAGATGATCATCGTCATTGTGGATAGATCTACGCCATGTCGTAGTGCGTTATTCCTATACAAGACTTTGCACCAGCTCGATCTTTTGTTTTCATAATTGCCGACGACGCAACTGCGAGATGTTGCCATACAAATAAGTTGTCCAGAGCCTCATTTTCAATTTAATATATCCACATCTCCAGAGCTAACATGCTATCAGTCCTCTCCTTCTGTGCGCTGGTCGCTAGCGTCCAGGCTGTTTCCTCGCCTTTTGGCAGTGCAGCATACTCCAACCACTTCGGCCGTGCAGGATCTGATGCAAGCTACGACTGTTAGTCTCCCTTCTTGTGGCCTACGTGATTGCATAGCTAAAAAATCCCAGATGTTGTCGTCGGTGGTGGTACCGCTGGCCTTGTGATGGCAACTCGTCTTGCCGAGAATGGAACATATACCGTAGCGGTTGTAGAGGCTGGCGGCTTTTATGAACTCGAGAACGGCAACCTCACGGTGGTACCTGGATACTATACCGACAATCTGGGCCACCCTTCAGTAGATTGNGGGTTCAACACCACTGAGCAGCCGGATCTGAACAACCAGACTTTTGGATATGATCGTGGAAAGACTCTGGGCGGAAGGTACGCATGAGAAAGCAAGCAATCTGCCTATATTTAACTTACAACCTTACCANNCAGTTCCGCACTGAACGTCATGGCCTACCATCGAGGAACAAGACAGTCTTACGCTGCATGGGCAGATACAGTCGATGACCAAACTTACGCCTTCGACTCTTTCCTTCCCTTCTTCGAAAAGAGTGTTAACTACACAGCACCGAACCAAAATCTCCGCGCAGCGAACGCTACCGTTCCTCCAGCCAATGCTTCTGCTTTCTCAAGCACTGATGGTCCTCTTCACGTATCATTCGAGAATTATGCTTCGCCGTTCTCGTCCTGGGGTCAGCTTGCTCTGCGCGAAATTGGAGTGCCTGACATTGCAGACTTCAGCAGCGGAGAGCTACTCGGGTCACAGTACTGCCCAGCAACGATCCGTCCAGATGATGAGACACGCAGCACGAGCGAGTCATCATATCTTCAACAATCGCTTGCTGACGTCGAGGCCCGACTTGAAGTATTCATACACACGATGGCGAAGAAGATCGTTTTCGATTCGAACAAGACTGCGACTGGAGTCGTTGTTGAAACAGCCGGCAAACCCTACACTTTGAATGCTACGCGAGAGGTCATCTTGTCTGCTGGTGTTTTCCAATCACCGCAACTGCTTATGGTGTCTGGCGTTGGCCCCAAATCAACCCTGCAGCAACACAATATCTCCGTGATTGCTGACCGACCTGGCGTTGGATCCAACATGTGGGACCATGTTCTTTTCCCAGTCATGTATCAAGTGGATGTGGAAACATTGAATTCCTTGACCAACCCTACTTTCGCTGCTAAGGTCTCGAGGCAATACAACAAGAACGCAACAGGCATACTTACAAATGCGGGAGGTGATTATCTTGGATGGGAAAAGTTGCCAGCCAAGAACTTCGACCAATTGAGCAACACCACACAGCAAGCACTCTCTGCTTTCCCTGCCGACTGGCCCAATCTAGAATTCTTGGTCAGCAGCTTCCCACCGCTTATGAAGGGAGTCGAAGTTTCCGACTCTGCACAATATGCTTCTGTTCAAATTGCACTCATCACCCCTCTCTCCCGTGGAAGTGTCTCTATTTCTTCTAACGACGCCATGGATCCTCCACTAATCAACCCGGGCTGGCTGAGCAACTCAAATGATGTTGAAGTCGCAGTACAGGCCATCAAGCGCGGCAGAGACTTCTTCGGCGCCAGCGCAATGCAGCCGATCTTGATTGGAGAGGAACTCTTGCCTGGCAGGAACTATACTACCGACGCTGAAATTGAAGAGTTCGTGAGGCAGTACGTCGCGACGGTGTACCATGCTTCTTGTACCTGTGCAATGGGCAAGGCTGACGACCCGATGGCTGTGGTCGACTCGAAAGCTCGCGTCATTGGCGTCAACTCATTGCGTGTCGTGGACGCTTCAGCTTTCCCTTTCCTGCCGCCTGGTCATCCACAAGCGACAGTCTATGCGCTTGGCGAGAAGATTGCAGCAGATGTCTTGGATGACGCTTCTCAGAACAAGAGCTACTGGAGTTGAGGTTCAATCCTGGAATTCCGCTCCGAGATATCATAGATCTTCCATATCAGAGATTAATACATACACCTGTTCTGCCTTACGCCAGGGAAAACTCGCGCTGTTGTTGCAAGAGGTGCATACATCAATTACTCGTCTCTCAGGGAGCTCGCGCTGTGCCAAGCGCAAAGAGTTGACGTCGTTGTCCTGGGCTGCACTCAGCATGAAAGCTGCAAGGTACCGCAGTTTTAACAGCAAAAATCCCCGATGACGTCCTCCCTTCATCTGTCTGCAGGCGACCTGCCAGAGCTTTCCTGGTGGTCGGAGATGATCGAAGACGGAAAGTCCAATCAGGGCACAAGCGCCCCGGCCGAGTTCCTTGTTTCCCCGCTCTTTTCCCGTGCCTTTGACGACCTCCCGCCCCATCATCGTTGGACTGTCCCTATTTCCACCGCGCTCGAGCAACAATTGGCGTCGACGACTGACGATCACCTTTAATCTCAAACAGTCTAAGTACTCGGGACAGCTCTTTGATGTGAACAAGGCTGTGCTACGCCTTCGCCTATGTACCACAACCGTCATGGGACGATCTTTCGAACAAAGACTTTTTCCATTTTCATGTTACTCCAGGTCGAAAAAATTTATCAAGGCACAAGATCAACGTCAGTTGACTGGGCTAATTGGCAATACTCGGCCTGACCGGCCGCCAACCATCGCTAGCGACCCTTCTGATGATGCTGAATTTGCTAGTCTCACGTGGTATCGACTACTTGGATCCTTGCAATGCTTGCGCTATACCAATTTAATAGACTCTTTTATCCCCACCACACAGGTTGTAAGGCAGTGCGACAAGCCGCCCTGAAAGTGCCACGAGCCGTTCTTTGCAACCGACGGTCGTGGATGGTCATGGTCATGGTCAAGACTGACATCAATGGTAGAGATGACGCTGGTACAACCAAGACAATGTTCACCTGAAATCAAGTTGACAGCGAGCGAGCGACAGGTATAAAGCAGCATACCTTTCTTCCTAGAATTCTGCTTTGATCAACTCAACTTCTACACTCCATCGTATCCCTCAAACACTCAAAACTCTATCAATATGCTCGCCGCAACCATCATCACCGCCTTCATCGGCAGCTCCATCGTCGCAGCTGCCCCTGCCGACATCTCAGCTCGCCAGGTTGCTGCCCAGAGCGTCATCTGCAGCGGTACATACAGCAATGCTCAATGCTGCGCCACCGACGTTCTCGGTCTTGCTGACTTGAACTGCGCAAACCGTAAGCAAGATCTATTTGTCCTATCATGACTGAAGACACTAACATGAAATCTTCCAGCACCGAGCACTCCCACCAACGAGACTGACTTTGTCAACATCTGCGCTACAGAGGGTCAACAGGCTCGTTGCTGCGCGCTGCCAATTGTGAGTTGCAACATGCTGCGCTTTGACGAATTGTGAGACTAACATTTATATGTCAGNCTTGGCCAAGCTCTTCTGTGTGGTTCGCCTCTAGGTTAAACACTTCGAGAAGGATACAAATGCTTGGATTAATGGACGAGAGGCAGGACCTCTACTATAGCCGCTTCACAAATTGAAAACGCGCATTGTGCATTTCCAGATCTCAATATAGCTCTCGCGACTTTATATTCTTGTAAACATTCCGCGAAAATCTTCAAACACACCTGCTAGTGATTGATGAGAATGGAGATGATCAGCTGCATCATAAAGCATCGACCGTACGTTTGCCTAGGGTACAAGACCGCTTCTGAAGAGAGAAACGAAGGCGTGGGGAAAGTCTAACCGAGCGTGCTCCTGACCTTGACGTATTGGGAGTTTCTGCGCAAAAGCTAGCTTACAGACGACCATCAGTCATCAGCGCGACTTGCAACACCTTATCGGATGGACTGACAAGCGATTTGATCATCCTAGCGGAGGCGAGCCTCGCTTGGAGCAGCGCGACAGACATCTGTGATTACATCTTCAAATCCAATCTTCACGTTTGTCGCAAACAAAGTAGCATCACGCTGCACCGCGAACGAGTATTCACTGCTTTGCGTCTAATCATAAACTCTTTCATTGACTGATCGACTCCCATCGTCAGGGATCCGGACTCTCGCCTAGGGATACATAATAGCATCACCACCAAGCGTCATTCCCTCTCCAGTACTAACACCCAGCCCCTCCCAATGTTCAGCAAAGTTCATATCCCTCCTAACCATATGTCTCTGCGCCTCTCCACCAACACTTCTCTTGCTGTGACCATAGAACTCACCACTACCAGCCACACAATGATTCACATCTCCCCAAACACTATCAGCAACAGACTTCCAGACAGCCTCTTGATCAACAACCATTTCTGGCGTGTAGAAAATTCTGCAATCGGCTGGTTCGTAAACAAACTGTAGAGGTGTCTCTGTGGTGTCGCCTTGTCTGATGCCATCTCTACTGTTGACTACAGGACCTGATGCCGAGCGATAGAGAGGTAATTGATTGTAATAGCCAAAAGGTGTGCTGTCGTTAAGGTATTCGCGATGGGATTCGTTGGCAAAGGAGAAAGCACCTTCAATGCTTTCGAGAATGTAACTCCAGGGGAAGTCGTTTGTACCTTTGACTCCGCCGACGGCTTGGATGATGTCGTAGTTGGGACGACCTCCCAGAGCAACGGTCTTTACACCGGCTTGTTGGCGCATCAATTCGGAGAAGATGGTGCAGGTGCTGGCGCAGTAGCCATCATATACGATAATAATGTCTTCGGCGGCAAAAGGTTGAGTAGTGACGTTTGTGCGGTTTCCATAGCCACTAATGACAATACCGCCAGAGTTGTCTGTAGTCAAGACGTCGGACAGATTCCAACGGATAATGGAAGTGAAGGTATCGTTGTAGGGACCAAACTCATGAGGACCATACTTTTCATCCCAGCTGTTGAAGTTCTCGTAGTTGACATCGACGTCGGTGCGGTAATTCCATGCCGAGGACAGGATACCGCGGACAGTATCGTTTTCAGCCAAGCTTCTAGGATAGTGTCCCGAGATCTCAGAATACTCTTGTCCAAGCACGTCAAATGCTTCGTGTGCGCGGAAACGAGTAGCGCCGTAAGGAAGAATCGAGGGGAAGAGCTGCTTGAAGAGATCGTAGCCTTGCAAGATGGTACCACCACCATTGGCAGACACGTCAATGATGAGCTTGGTCTTGTTTGCAGCAAGTGCAGCGGCGATGAGTTCGCTGTTGACATTTTGGAACTCGACTTCTGCAGTATCCAAACTGACAAAGGATGGCACCACCAAGACTGCGACGTCATCGTAACCGGCTTCGGGGATGAAGTAGCCCGAGTTGAGGTTGTTGGTTTGTTTGACGATAGGAGAAGGGTAACCCGGGGCGGGAGTAGTCTTCACTGCCGTTGATGTCGAGCTGGTAGCGTTGGTGGTAGGGCTAGTGGTGCTGCTAGTCGTAGATGTAGCAAGCTGAAGGGCGTCTTGGTATGCCTCAGGGCCCACAGCGAAGAATTGCTGGTAGATATCAGCACCAGTGGTGATATTAGTGAAGTCTTGGAGCACGCGTGCAAAGTTCTCGTTGGTGGCTGATGTTCCGTTGGCAAAGTCGAAGGTCGTCGTAGCTCCTGGGTAGACATATCTACCACGACCACCTCCGCTGAACGTACCAGTACCAGTACCTGATGTTCCGAGAGATACCTGAGCAGGAATGTAGAACAAGTTGTTCCACAAGGCATCTCTATCCTGGAGACTACCGTACTGAGACCACTCCAGAAGGTATTCAGTCACATTTTTGCCATCGATATGGGTGACCGGGGAGGGAGTGAATGTTGCGTTTCCGAACGATGAAGTGAGAATGTCAGCATAGGCGTAGATGACGGGAAGGCTGGTTCCATCTTCAGATACAGAGACAAGAGGCGTCTTGCGTCCAAAGCTGAAGACACCAACGACACTATCAGGCACAAAGGCGAAGTGTCCATCATGGGTCTTTTGAGTGGCCTCGTAAAGATCAAAACCAAAGGCATACTCGCTAGCATAAGCGCCAGCATTCACCTTTGCGACGATACCTTCGAAAACATTCCAGAAGTCGTAGGGGCNTTGGATCTTCTCGGCATNACTGGAGATACGGTCAGCGAATTTGCTTCGAATCTAGAAATAGAGATCACAAGGATGATTGCGCACCTCAGCAGGCGGGTCCTTCAGATATTCAATAGTAGTCTGCCATTGGAGGTACGGTCTCATACTCTCCAATAGATCTGCTGCTGCGCTCTGATTGAACGGCACGGCATTTAAACACTCGTAAGCAATCTCAGCAGGAATAGTCGGAGTGGCTTTGGGTGATGCAGAAGTCTGCGAAGCCACTAGCTTCTTGACGCTGGCGCAGGCTGCATCCCCGGGAGAAAGACTCGAGGCAGGCGGTCCGGAAGCGATGGAGGTAGGAGAAGGTCTTGCTGTTGGAGGTGCCAGAGTAATCGCAATCTGAGAAGTGGCGGTGCTTGTCACGGTATCGGTAGAATACATCGTAGAGTAGATACCAGTGCCGCTACCTGCTGGAGCGATTGTGGTGGAGTTTACAACAGGCCAAGGAAGCTTGGAGTGGTGGAAAGAGGGCGCTGGCTGAGCTGGAGAGATGACGCTGGAATAATGAGTACTCAGATCGGACATGGCCAGAAGAAGTCAAAGTACCTTGGAGACGACCATCCTGGGTGAGGGAAAGAGTGAGGTTCTGATTTCTGCCATGGAGCGGCGAGCACGCTCGTGCTGCTTAACAGCGAGAGCACCGCAAGCTTTTGAGGTCGATTGTACATCACGATGAATGATTGAACACTTACAGAAAAGACGAGAATCTCGGGGAGAGAGGCTTTATATCAATTGATGGATACTTGCCATGGACACGACAAGAGAGATCACCTACCTACTTACCTACCTGCCCACTTCGGCCGTAGGGTCGTGCAGCAATACGATATACAGTATGGCGATAGTGAACACGGCAGCGGGAGGCGCACTCGTTCATCAAAGTTGAGTGGACAGCACTGAGCAAGTGCGAGTGTGAAGAGAGGTCGGACATGTTGAGGGGTAGCGAAGGTTGGGAGGGAGGGTAGATCTGCAATGTAGTGCCGGAGTTTGTTTGTCGACCTTCTCGACAAGGCAGGAGACAAACACTAGCGCGGGACGATAACGCCAAGCAAAGCGTGATCGGACCTGATAAGACAGGAAAATAGCTGGTTAGATAGTCCATGCAGTATTGCAGCACAAGCGCGAGTGGGTATCCTTGCCATAAGATACATATGAGCTCGTATCTACGCATATCACGTCAGAAAGTGGATGGGTGAGGAAGATGATAAAGTACTTGTGCTAGTAGGCGGATCATGATACGGCCGAAGCTTGACGGAACATCATTATGAATTCCACTCTACACCATGACAATCTTCCGCTACATCGTAGAACTTCTGTACCCTTTCAACTATTCGGCCCGATGAGATATTGGTAGCCGATTGTCCTACATTGGGTCGGGAGGTCGTCAGGCATCTGCTCTCAACGTTCACCACATACTGCATGCAACGATCGTCTGCATCGCATAGTTCTCTACAGCTTTCGAGAGCATTTTTGGGTAGAATATTGTTTCATGCCCTGATACACCAGTATTATACATCCAAGCTTGATTCGATCGACGCAAAATGCTATTTAGTGCTTTGTACATACTTCTCAACACTAATTGTAGTTGTGCTTGATCAGGTTTTATCAATCTGTTACCCGAGACGAGCATGTTTGACGTCAAAGTTACTGCTGGAACATGGTAAGATTCATGACTAATATATCGCATCTGCACTTTTTTCTTAGTGAGCACAGAGCTGGAAGCGATGCCAGAGTACATCAACCACTAGTTGGAGAATATCTGGCAGAAAGCGTCAGCTCCACGTGTTTCGCTCTGATGCCCAATCCAAGGTATAGAGAAGGGTAAGTGAAGGGACAGGGTGCTCCTGGAGACTTTTGGTGTAACGAGTGACGCAAGCAGCTGTGGGGAAGGCTTGGCAAAGGCTATGTAACAACAGAACAGCTTGAACGATTGAAACAAGGAGTTGAGTCCATCTCAGGAACACGACACGACCCGTCAGTCACAATGGCGTACTACAACCCCCAACAACAGCAGCCCTACGGCAATGCCCAAAACCTACAATTCTATCCTTCATCATACTCGAACCAACCCGTCTCTGGCACGTCGACACCCTTCCAGGCATTCAACAGCGGCGCGCAAACATCAGCATACCCATCGAGCTATGGCGCAGGCTTTGGCGGTCAGCCTGCTGTGTCTGGACGTATGGGTGAACAAGGAGGCTTGACAATGGGATGGCTAGCGGCGTTTGGCACCGAGGGATACCCCGGCGAGCCGCCGTTGTTGGAAGAGTTGGGTGTCAACTTTGGACACATCAAGACAAAGACGCTCACTGTCTTGAACCCCCTGGCTAGAATTGACCAGCACATCATGGACGACTCTGACTTGGCTGGACCTATTCTCTTCTTCCTGCTATTTGGCACCTTTTTGCTTTTGGTGAGTGACGCTGTGACAGTCTGTTTGTTCTTGTCGCTAACCTTGTACAGNTCGGGCAAGCTCCACTTTGGCTACATCTATGGGTTGGCAGCGTTGGGCAGCATCTCGCTCCACTGGATTCTGTCGCTCATGTCACCACCCCTTTCTCCCGCCGAAGCGTCAGCCCAGCAACAAGACGCCTCGTCTGCACACGGTGGCCACTTCTCAGCCACACTCACCATCTGGCGTTCGGCATCGGTTCTTGGTTACTGCCTCCTTCCTCTTGTCCTGACATCTTTCGTCGGCATTGCACTACCTCTTGATGGACTGTTGGGGTACATCTTGACGAGCTTGGCGATTTCGTGGTGCACATACAGCAGCAGTGCCATGTTCTGCGCTGTGGGAAGAATGACTGGCATGCGGGGATTGGTTGCGTACCCTCTGGCTCTTTTCTACGTCGGGTTTGGTATCATGGCCATCTTCTCGAGTAGAGGCACGGGCACGCTTGCCACCAACCTCAAGGCTGGTGTATAGAAAAACGACGTTCAGCAGTACGATACAAAAAATCAGGTAGCTTACACAAGTGGCTAGACAACGGTATTCATGAATGTGAAAATGCAGATCGGATCAGATTAGATAAGATGATTCTAGTGGGCCCTGGTCAGCAACGACTTTGATCGCCGCCGAAGACTCCCGAGCTCCGCGTCTTTGATCTGTATTTACCGACCATCCATCGACTTCTTTTCGCCGCCGCCTTGTAAACAGTCGCGCGCTTCTTACAACCTTTCAGCTATTCAATACCCTCTTCACATACACATAATTAACCACAATGGGATGGTTCTGGGCAGATTCGACACCCGCTGCGCCCGTCGCACCCCATCCTATGCCCGCTAGCGCCAGCGCCGCCCCTCCAGTAAGCTCCTTCGACTGTCACACTTATCACAGCAACTGACCNTTCTCACAGCCAGGGTGCCCCATGCACAAGCCCGCCGGCGATGCCCCCACCGCACCACCACCCTCGGTCATCACAAAGCCCACAGACTCGGCCTCAGCATGCCCCTACGTGCCACCCACCGACGCCCAAAAGAAGGAACCATCAGCCGGCTCGCCCTCGTACATCTCCAAGCTCAACCCTCTCAACTACATGCCCAAATCCATCTCCAACCAGCGCGACCACGATGAGCAGAGTGTAGATCTGCCTTTGGACAGAGAAGCTTCCACCATCCCCCGCGGCGACGGACAAGGAAATTGGGAGTACCCTTCGCCACAGCAGATGTACAATGCCATGTTGCGTAAGGGCTACACCGATACGCCAGCCGAGCATGTCGAGTCCATGGTCGCAGTCCACAACTTCCTGAACGAAGGGGCCTGGCAAGAGATTGTAGAATGGGAACGACGCTTCTCCGCCGGCCTAAAACGCGGCTGGGACGTGTGCAAAAAGGGAGAAGAAAACGCCGGCGTGCTAGCAGAGATGCTAGCAAGAAAAGACGCCATGGCCGCCAACACGGATACCAAAGACCCTTCGCTTGTACGCTTTATGGGCAGACCCTCGGAGCTGACACCAAAGGCCCGTATGCTGCAGGTTATGGGATGGCTGTATCCAAGCAAATATGAGACTGAGCCGCCATTTGATCGCCACGATTGGTTTGTGAGGAGAGTGCATCCTGATGGCACAGAAAGGGAAAAGAGATATATTATTGATTACTACTCTGGACCTCCTGAGGAGACTGGAGAGCCGGTTTTCTATCTGGATGTCAGACCTGCTGTAGATGGGCCTCTGGATGCTGCTGAGAGGGTTGTGAGGTGGACTGGTGATGTGTGGTGGAGGGCCAGTGGTGGCAGTGTCAGGGAGGAGTTGGCCAAGTTGAAGAAGTAAGCGTGTGATCTTTGGAAAGCTGGAGTTGAATGAGCTTGAGGTGTTTTGGGAGTTCTGGAGCGTTGTTCTTTGTGTTCTCTCATTCGTTGTATCCTTTCTAGCTGGAGCGAGTAGGACTCTGATATAATGACCATCTCCACTTTCACACTCAGCCCAGATCTCTGCATCTGCTGCAACATTACGCGAAGCTGTGTGTCGTGCCTCCATTTTAAGGCATAACTTGCACTTGCAAGCCAAGACACCAAAGCATTGTCGCGACTTCCGGAAGCTCAAGGATAGAGAGGTTTGTTCCGTGGCCGTCACTGTTGGAAAGGAATGACCGAGCAAGCTCTTCGAATTCTGACTTTGCGCGTCATTTCACCGTGATCTGGATCTGCAGCTCAGTCATCTTAGCGCCAAGTAACGAGGTAACCGCATTATGTTTTGATTAGGCATATTGCTTCTAGCTAGTAAGAAAACAGAGACGCTACGACTAGACACTCCAAGATAATCCTACTCTAGGGCTTAATAGTATACCATAACTAGAATTACTATTAGGATAGTAGCACCTTAATGAAAAAACAGTTTATATCTATCTTATATATATATATATATGTTTATATATCTCTATCATAAGGTAAGATTGGGATGCTTCCGATATCTAAGACACGCAGAGCCATACACGATCCGCAAGAACACGCGCCTTGTGTCCCTAGCATGTCGGACAGCACAAGCAACAGCTTCTAAATCCAGAGCTATACCCAAACAATGGATCCAACAAGACTCAGCGTGCCTAGACCAAAAATCTCACGATTGTTAGCTATAAAGCATCTCAATTTCGGCGATCAACCATCGTGAGGAGTATCGACATGCAGACACACATCTCAGATCCCTTTCTAGCATGCATCGAAAGCTCGCAAAGAAGACTCCTCATCTCTCGATTCTATCACGCATCAACTCTACCACTTTACCCTCCAATTCCACCCCTTGACTCTGACTCTTACCCAAACAAAGCAAGACAAAGCAGTAACATAACTGAGACCCGTAAACATAGCAACACCCCAATACTGTTTTTTCCCCTGCGCCTCCACGGCATCCAAGATCCCACCCGCAGCAGGCAAACTAATCAACACTCCAAACGCGACAACAGTATAACAGCTAGCATAATAACGTCCATAGTCGTTAATCCCGCACAACTGACCCAAACAAATAGGTGTGAGCGAAACATTGCTGCCACTCACAAAGCCAAAGAGAATAACAAAGATGTAGAGCAGAGCCGGTGTATCGAGGTGTGGAGAGCAAATATCTGGGATCCAGAAACAGAGGACGGAAATACAACAGAAGAGCAGAGAAACAATCATGGTATTGTAGTGTCCAAAACGATCGCCCAGGAGCCCAGAAGTCAGACGTCCAAGACACGAAGACCCGTTCAGGATGGCCAGGAGTTGATAGCCGAAACCTGTGACATCGCTCTTGTCGGAAGTCTGAGACTGCTGTTGGCGAGCAAGATAATAAGCAGGTAAATACGTTATCGGCACAAAATAAGCCAGATCCGTAAACAGTGTTCCTGCAGTGGTTACAGCCATAACACCCGTCCCGTCCACAAAGATCCGATAATCAGGTAGTGTAGCCCTCCAAACCGAAGTTCCTTGTTTGGTTATTGGGGGCGCAAGTCTGCTGCGACAGAAACAGATACTGAGGATGCAGAGGGCGAGTAATACAAACCCTACAATCCTTATGCTCCACTGCCAACCCAGTCTAGGCAGTACTGCTTGGATGAGCAAAGGAAACAGGATCCCGCCGACTCCACCGCCCGTCCAAGCAATTCCGCTGGCGAGGCCGCGTCGAGTGTTGAACCAGTGAGCCACACAAGCCATGCTAGGCGTAAGCAATAAACTCGATCCCAATCCCGTGAGCAGCGAAAACGCAAGAAACAACTGATAATACTCTGTNNTTCTCATCAGCACTTGCTCTTCACAAATGTTATCCAAGAAAAAAAGACACCAGAAAGAAAAAGCATACTCACCAGAACAAAAACCCAACCCAAAAATTCCACACACCGTACACACCATCCCTGCAACCATCAACCCTCTGCATCCAAACACATCAAAACAAGGACCAACCCAAACACCCGTACCCCAAACCACAAATGCATAACTCGAAAAAATCCAACCGATGGAAGAAGACGATGCAGAGGGCAACACAGAAGAGAGGATGATGCTGAATACACCGGTAGAGTTGTAGATGCCGATTGAGGCGGTGAGACCGCACCAGGCGCCAAAAACTACGAACCAGGCGCGTGTGCCGCCTTCGGGGTAGGTTGGGAGGGCTAAGGTGGAGGCAGAGGTGGCTTTTCCGGTGTCTGTAGAAGATGACAGGGATGGTGAAGAGGTTTCTGGGTGGGTGACCGGCATTGCTGTTTGCGTCTTTGATGGCTTTTGGTTGGATTGAAGGATGTGATTCGACAGCTCCAGTGTACGAGAATTGATCTTGTCGAAAGAAGAAAAGGGCGTTGCTGGCGTGAAAAAGTATTTGATCACTAACACTCACCCTTTATAAGAAACACTTCTAACTCTTAAACCTTACCTTGCCATATATATACCACTGTGTAGACTTGCTTCATCATCAATCGACTCAATCTAACCAATGAGTAGAAGAGTGTACTGGAACTGACCAATCAGGCTGCGAGTGTACTGGAACTAACCAATCAGAGCCCGGCAATCGAACCGCGTCTAGAGATGGTCCATCTCGCCCCCAGCATCGAGATCTCGTAGCATCATGGCACGTTACAGTCAAAAACTGCAAAACAATCACCAGATCCGCTTGGTGAACAGAAAAACAAACGGCCAGATAAGCTGTATGAGAGACAAAGACACGGAGCTCGTCAGATCCCCGACCCGCAAGAGACACAATCGTAGAGCTCAAGGTCTTCAACACTTTCTATCGACACTTGGAATCACGTATCTGCACATCGCATCTATTGAGCCAGGGAAGCGGACATGTTTTCTCATCTATGTACGATGCTTGCACGACACGGAGTACAATGGCGAAAGAAGGAAATGATGTCAAGGTTCAACGGATCAACCTCGGGCTGTGCTGCTTACCAACCCTCATCCTTCTTATCTGAGGAGGAGTAGTGCCCTTTCCTTTCGCATCTCCATGATATACTAAACATCTGACGCGTTGTAAACCACATCAATGCATTCACCGATGATATATTAAAATCGCACATGTTTTATTGAAAAGAACATATTCTACTTACTACCTTCACCTCCTAATATCATCCGCCATTCTACTACGAGAAGCCGCCATACAAGCTTGAAGCAACCATCAAAAATCTCCTCTACAACCCCCGTCCGCGATCACTGCTTATCTCTCCACATGAATGCCTCCCGACCAAGATCTACAAAGCCAGATAATGCTCTGCTCCTCCTCGTCTAAACCTTTACCCCTTCCAATCCTCCCTGCAACGCATCCATCGGACCAGAAGTGGCACGCTCTAACCACACGCACCCCACCTCCAACCCTACCCTTCTACTACGGTGTCCTTGCCACAAGAATTTATTGTCGGCCGACCTGCCCAGCGCGCCTTGCTCGCCGCGCAAACGTCTGCTACTTTGCGTCTTCGGTCGCGGCGACCAGTGCTGGGTATCGGGCCTGTAAACGCTGTAGACCAGAGGACGACTTGTTTTTCGGAGAAGCCGAGGAGATAGTTATGAAGGCGATGGGCGTGATAGGCAGAAGAAAGGGGAAGGGCGGATTGGGGTCTCTGGCGTCGGAGGTTGGAGTGAGTAAGAGTTATCTGTGTAGGGTGTTCAAGAAGACTATGGGTATGACAGTTGGAGAGTATGTTAAGGAGTTTGAGGCAGAGGGGCAGAGTGATGCGTTGATCCCGGCATCTCTGCCTGAAGAAGAAAGGGGGTCGTCAATGGTGATGACTGGGTCATTCTGACATCCATGCACCCCACGTATGAGGACGCTGATCTTGTTGTTCGGCCTTATTTTTTTTTTGGGCGAACGTCGTATCAGTCTTCAAAGCTTGCCAGCCAATCTCTTGATTGGGTATATCCTTGACAACTCCTGATCCGATTGGTCATGCTGGACTGCCGTCACACTCGCATTCTTGTTGTCACCCAGGTTCTGACTGCAGAGCTTGATCTCATTCAACATACGATTCCGCTCTGCAAGGTTGTTCCTCGCTCGCTCGAACGATGCACTGCCGACCTCATTGTCGTGTTCCGTAGTCTGTTCGTGAAGACTATACATCCTGAAAAATGTCACCCGGTTGGGCTCGGTGGGCCAATGTTGCCGATCCCATGGCCACGGGAGTTCATACGTTGCTGCCATAATCCATTCAGGGGACAGAAGGTAATCGCAGGCTCCCAGTTCGAGCGTGGTGTACAGGGCCATCTCGACTCCAGCCTTTCCATGATCCTACATGACGGGGAAAACTGTGGTTGAACAACAACTGCAGGCAGATGGACGAAATTTTGTGAACTTGTCCGATTCCTTCTGCTTCTTCTGAAAGAGAGGTTTGGGAGGTTTAAGTTCCCGTGGTGGATATATCAGCCGACGATTACGACCCACAAAGCTAGGCGATTTCCTATGCTGGCAGGATATGAGATCGTGGGGAAGTTTGCCAGCATGGTGAGTTCACACATCGCGATCGTACCAAACACGCTGAATAGTGTGTAACAACAGCTGACCATCAATGATCTCTGGCGTTACAACGAATTTTGTCAGGCATCGTCCCGTGGTGGCCAAGTAACGATTCAACTCCTCGTGGCCAGCATCGTATCTCATGACCTGCCAGTCTAGCTTGACAGCTAGACTATCAAGCGCGTCTCCATATGGCGCGCCCCACCGATGCATGGTCATAACCTTGTACACATCTTCAAATTGTACATGATAATTCCAAGTATCGAAGTGCAACCATATAGGATGCTCGGGTCGGAGAGGGCATGGATGCAACTCGCGCCAGCCATCCGTGATCTTTGGTGTATCCCTTCGCGGATGCAGACGAAAGCAGAAGTCGCAGTAGATCCAGTCCGGTGAGTATCTGGCTATGGGTTGTGCATGGCGACCTGGAGAGTGTTGAACATATGGTCCCCGTAACCTCCAAAGAGCTTGACTATTGAAGAGAGTCTTTGTCGTAAGTGCGAGGGCAAGCACTGACTCAGATGGGAGAAAGTCTGCGATCTGAAGAACCAAGTCGATACAAAGCTTTGCGAAGGGAGAGGTCAAGTCCTCTGGGGACGATGGAAGAGTCATGTTCTCCATGGCCGTACAGTTTGAGGACATGAGTAAAGATGACCTGGAACGTAGAAAGGAAAGGAAGATTTGCGAACCAAGAATAAGATGTTGTGGAAGTCCAAGGCTACAGTCAAAGAACTTGCTCAGATTCTCACAAGATGACCACGAATCCTCGTTGTTCAAAACCATGCCACGAGGTCTTCATTCTTATGAGAGAGCATAGCCACGCTTGGCGAGAGAGTATAGTACTGCTCTGTATACGTTTTCGTTGAAGGTCCGTATAGTTATACATCGTAAGATTGTCCAGAAAGTTTGGTATAAACGGAATCGACATTCAGTGAATGAAAACGTATGGCTAGCTGCTGCTCTCGTGACGGTGGCTCGATCGAGCATATGGACAGTTGCTTCGAGCATCGGCTCGGCGATAAGGGCGAAAGATGAGAAGACTATCGAAGTGACAAAGCAAGCAACCTGACCGAGGCGGTGGCGCTGTAGGCATGTACGACAGCAAATTAGATGATGAGAACAAACGTGTCGAGGGCAGCGACAACAAAAATGTAGTCCTGATGGCCAAAGGTGTGGATGTTGATGATGTTCGATAAGCGATTGGCTGGTGGTGAACCTAAGGAAGTGATGCCCCTGATCGCTTCTTCCAAACAGCAAAGGTCGGGAAACGCACTTAAGAATGAGCCGTGAGGCTGCCACGAGATCAAAGAAAGTCAGCTGGTAGAAGGGAGGGGCTGAGAAGTAAGGCGTGTAAGTCATTAATAGTTTATGTGTTTGTTTGTATTTAGCAATCGTGACGGAAAAGTAGCGTTGGAGACATGAGACTCGCGCTTTCCTCACTCATTGAGTCTTTGCTCTTGCAATCTTCTCTCGGCCGTGCAGATGACGTGAGAATTATTCCCCTCAACTCGTCAACCTCTTCTCCATCACCCAATAGCGTCATAAGCCCATCCTGTGCTCTGGAACTACTAGTCCAGGACCACGACTTCATGACCTTGCCCATCACCTCCCTGTCCTCTGACCACACCATCAAGGTCAAGCAATACTTTCTCCACAGCTCCCACCTGAGCAACAATACCAGTCCTAAAGCCCTTAACACCATCAACATCCTTGCCTTGCCAGACTTGCTGCAGCAAATCCAACGCTTGGTCGTATTCAGGTGTTTGATCTTTGAGTACCGTGATCGACCAGAGATTCTTTCCTTCTTTTCGTAAAGCTTCGATGTTGAGAGTTAACGATGGTAATGGAGAGCAATAGCGAATCCGGAGGTGTGTCAAGTTCCTGCTAGCGATCCTTGAGGTCTTTGCCGCTGGGTCCTTTGACTCGATTATTGCGCAAGCGGAAAGGAGTGGTGTGGTTGTGTGTAGTGTGTCAAACAGCTTCTCTACCCGTGCTTTCTCCTCGATCATAGAGGAAACGCCAGGAGGTGCGAGGAGAAGATTTTGTAGTAGTGGTTGCACGCATCGGTGCGGGTTTGTCGAATCCTCGGCCGCAAAACGCAACTGCATAGGCTGTGCTGCATCGTCAGAGAACAAGATTCCTGCTTTAAGCTGCTGAGAAGAAGCGGTCGAGTAGCGGAATACCAAGCCCGTAACCGCCACTTTCTCGACTATAAAACTCCGCTTCGTGATGGCGGCAAGACAAATTGCCAATCGTTCTACACGTCGGAGTTTGCTTTTCACAGCGCCGATCAGATCAACACCAAAATGCGTACGAAGTTGAAGAGCCAGAATGCCGTTAGCAGCAAACACGATATCCTGGTTTGAAGTGCCCTTGCCGGCCAGCGGCGCAAGGATCTGGGCTGTTTCAGGAGTCAAATTCGTTTTAAGAACGTGAACCACTTTGACGGCGTCTTTTGCTGATTCGTCGACGCCATGATGTGTGAGTACCATAGTACTGCAACACCATGGTTTCCAGAGTTTGCGCTCAGATACTGAGGAGGGTTGCATACAGTCCTCGAACTTGATGCCGATGACTGCTGTAGTGGTGGATGCGGATAGCGGCGATGCTGTAATGTTGGTTTGTGCGGCTGCAGGAGACACATGTCTGATCTCATGACTGATCTTAGCATTTCGTAATTGAGAAGATATGTTGCTGAGAGAGACTTGTGCCACTGCGCGGGATTCGATGAGCATAAGTGTATGGCGATCGAAAGATCTTGTTGATGTAGGAATGGATAGAGTTTCGGCTGTGTTGATTATACGAGAGGTTGGTGAGGTTGACGCCAGACGGACAATCCACCATTTCACACCTTGCAAGCTGATGGTGAGGCAGATGGCCCAGTCCTCACCCCAGCCATGGCGAGTAAAGGTTGTGCGGCGAATGATCTGTTCGGCAAAGATTTTGTTGACATCACCTTGTTGTGCTGTTGGCATCAGCAGCCAGCCAGCCTGCACAGCTTGTCGTGTGATTTGATCCTGGACGAGCTTGCAGTTGAGGTACGACAAAATCTGTGCAGCGTCGATTGTTGGGTCAGAGTGGAGTCTTCTCTCTACGTCTATCGAAGCAGCAGAGACTGGTGAAATTGAGATGTTGCCATTGACAGGGACAATGCGTAGCGAAGTCTCCAGGCCGTGCTTACCAAGCTTCATGGACAAGGCGCAAGCATTCGGATCTGTCAACGAAGCCTTCAAGTCCAAGTCCAGAGCAGATTTCAGTGGTGAGATAGCCAGAAGCTGGTTCTCGACGGTTTCAAGGCGAAGCGTCATATGCGCAGCAGTGACCTGGTTCAGTATATGTTCCATCGAGGGGCTGGCTGGATCGATATCGAATTTCGCATCAGGAACCTCCTTACCAGCTCTGAACCAGCGAATGTTCATCCGCGCGGGTGTATGTGGTCGATCTGCGTTTTCTGCGTTGTGTCCCTTCATGATTCCGACTTCGATCCAACTCTTTCCTCCAGGCTGGCCGGTCCAGTATTGAACGATGAGCGATCGATGAACGGGTTCGACGTGTAGACATTCAGTCCACCTCGTGCGCGCCAAATCGGAGGCCTGTATCCGTAGCAGTGTGATCTTGTGTGTGAGAACAAATCCGTGGAGAAAGTCGTAGGCCGCAGAAAGACCTTCCATCTGGAGTAGCTGATTGACCTTTCCTTCGAGATGTGCGCGAGCGAAGCCATCTGCCAAGGGTGGAGCATCAGAAAACAGGAACCGAATATCGATAAAGTAGAAAGGTGATGTCGTGTCTTCGTCAGTAACAGCCAGATCAAGCTCAAACTCGTTGGGCACAACAAAGGTAGCACGTCCGTTGGCTATCGAGTAGTTGCAGAAGTGTGAAGGTAGTTGCTCATGCAGGTTGAGTCGTACGGAGAGGACAAAATTCATGTCTCGTAGCGTCTTGAGCAGTTTCTGAGCAGACAGAGGTTTTGGCGCAATGTAACCAAGACTGGGCAACCATGGGGCTTTGGATGTGGAAAGAAGTTCCAGGGCTCCTTGGATGTTTGGGTTGGGCATTTTGGCACCGATCATGTTGTGTTTCATCTGCATAATGGCATCGCCGACTTGTGTTGATGCTTCATCCTGTTGAGTCAGCCACATGCGCAACTCGATCAGCTTGTCCATGTCGCCCATGTTGCGCGCCCAGTCTGACAGAACTAGGGCCTTGATGAAGCGAGCTTGTTGAGTATTTGCAAAGTTCATGAGTCGCAGTTTCTTGTCCACGCTCGCTTTTGACACGTCAGGGGCTGCAGTGGATGCGCCATTCGTTTGCGGTGTGCCAATGTTCAGATCGGCCATTTGCTCAATGACCTCTCCCAGGTCAAAGTAACACTGTTGGGCCATGCGCTCTAGTAGTGTGCCCATGGGGACATAGGTATGTGCCCAGTGTTCCAGCTCTGGCGGCAAAGCCTTCTCCTCCTCTTTTGTGGTGCCATTGCTGTAGCCGTTTGCTAGGGCAGAGGGTTGTGCAGGAGCGGTCGAGGCCATGGTGGGTGGGTCCTTGTTCAGGCCGTTGGTCTGCGGTGCGGCATGGCTGTCCATGACGATGCGACCTGGCATGCTCCTCTATGGCTGCTGGTCGGACATGCGGACGAGTGAGCAAGACAGCGTCCGTGATGTCACTGTCCTGTCGCGTACGTGAGAAGCGGTCGTGTTTGGCCCAGAGGGTGTCGCCTGATTCCAGAGTGACAGAAATAGTCCAGTGAGTCGTGTGTGATGTACGCGATGGCGTGGAAATGGATGCGCTTCCTGATTGCAGCAGTCGTCGAGTGGTCAAAAGGGTATACAAAGCGCCGCATCGAACGCTTCACCCGGCTATTCCTCGGCCTGCCATGTGCCAAACTGTCTCAGATGCCAATCCCGAAGCCGAAGCCGAAGCCATTCGGGTACTTGTAAACACTCAAACACAATGACATTCACAATATTGGTATGCTCTGTTCGAGTCACTGTTTGGACTCTGAAATATCTACTGGCTCGATTCTATACAATGCAATGTTCGCGAAAGATTATACGCGAAGAACGAGTCGTACCCGCTCACTTCTAAACCTTCTGCACGAGCTTGAACCCTGCCTTGAAGAATCTGCTCACAAACATGAGACTGCCGCCTGCCAAGATCAACACTCCAGCAAAGACCCACACATCAGTGAATCCACTGCCATCCAGAATCCATCCACAGATAGGAGTGCCGAGCAAGAGACCAATAGAGATGATACTGAAACCCTGTCCCATACGCGTACCAATCAATCCTCTGTTTGGCGATAAGTGCACAAACACAGTAGGTGGTAGCGACACCAGAGCTCCGGAAAAGAAGCCATACAGCACACATTCGACGATGAGCGCTGCTTCGCTGCGAACAGGGATAAGGCAGAGTGCGATGATTCCAGAAATGATACAGCAAGGAATGATCATGTTCATCGGTCCGGTACGATCAGCAATGAGGTTGGGCACAATGCGACCAAAGACCGAAGCCGAGTTGATGATGGCCAAAGTATAGAAGCCCAGACTTTCTGACGTGATGTTGTAGGTAATGCCGTAGCTCTCAATGTAGAAAAAGGGCGCGTAAAGTCCCATGAAGGCGAGGAAGCCACCAAGCACGAAGAAGAGGTATGGCAGTTCGGTGAAGGCCTTGGGATCGAAAACAGCACGGCGGGCAGCTGGAAGGACGCGCACGCGCATGACCGAGTTCGCGATGATAAGAGTGCCTAAGGCGATGAATCCAATAACACGAGTTGCCCAGGGAAATCCGATGCGTGGTTCGAGGCGGTAGAAGACGATGGGGTAAATGACACCGCNCTGTGTACGATATTAGTGGACATCCAGCAGATGGAAACGTAGACAGAGCTTACCCAAACTACTTCCAGCAGCAGCAAGACCCATAGCTGTGGCAATCTTTGTGCTGAAGTAGGTACTCAAGATGGCGACCGATGGTACAAACAAGCATCCAGCTCCCAGACCAACGCATATTCCTTGGGCAAGAATGACCTGCCAGTATGTTGTAGCCAAAGATAACATCATGAATCCGAAGACAACGCCAAAAGAGCCTACAGTCAATAAGGCGCGAAAGTATCCAGCATCATAGATGGGTCCCGTCAATGCGCCGACAAGCATGAGCAAAAAGGCCTGTACCGATCCGATCCACGAGATGTCAGAAGGGCTCGAGGACGAGAGAATGCCAGTTTGATAGTAGGTTTGGTATGCGCCGAAGGTGTTGANCTGTTCGACTGATTAGCCAACTGCTAGCCTCTTCCCGGGACCCAAAAAGCGCGTACTTATACCCCACGAGTTCATAAATAGTGTGAAAGCACCTAAAACCTGNNAGGGCGTTAGTTCATGTAAAGAGCAGGAGGGCGGACATGGGGGTCGAAGTCCGTCGAGGAGCGGGTAGAAACTCACCTGCAACCAAGCCTTGGTACCACCATTAGGAATAGCAGCAACATTATTCACCGACACAGCCTTTCCAGACCGTACCGACCTCCTCGTCGTTTGCTTCTCAATATCGCCTCCATCGGTATGTTGTTGTTGCTCTTCAGCGATTGGATCCTCGAACGGTTGTGTGGTCCCCTCATTCAGCGCATTCGCCGCAATCATCTCTTTCTCAGCATCTGCCGCCGAAGACACTGATGAGTCTTCATATTCATCGTTCGTGGGCTGTTGCGATGCCTCTGCTTGTTGTGTGTGCTGATGCATGACGGAGGTTTGTTTGTGAGCCCCAGGATTTTGCCTTTGCCAAGCCGATGTTCGAGTGGGTGATTGCTGGGCGCGTTCCAACCGACCTGGATCTTTGTTTGTTCTTTGTCGATGTCCGTGAAAGAGGGACAAGGAGAATCAAGTAGCCGAGCTCGAGGAATCAGTTCCTTTGCCGTCAACCCCTCAAAAAAGTACGTCCTCTATGCAGTTGCCGAATTCGCTGCGGCCAAATTTGAGTCGCTTGCCGTCATACCCGGATGCTCGGTAGCTGAACTCGGCCCTGCACATCTACACTTTATCGCGACTTCACTCGCTGGACAATCATGTCAAGTCAGGGGATGATCACAATGCAAAGCTGGCACAAACAGACTTGTAAGAATTCTGAATTCTGAAAGATATGAGGATAAGCCCCTGTGCCATGAAAGACACAGGTTGAACCCACCCACCCGGGCTTTTGGGAGAAGCAGCCCTGGCTCCATGACTAATAATACATAAGTGTAGTGATGGTGAGAATGAATGCATACAAGATGGGAGAGAATGATACGGAGGACGGGGGAGAAGACCAACTGCCGCCTCGGGGAACAGGCGACCTACAGCAATGAACCTGCACACCGAGCCCTCTCGTACGAGTCGACCCGACTGTGGTGTGCAGAGCGCTGAAGCATGTTCAAAGCCAAGGCAACGTGAATCCGAGGCGCACACAGCAAAGGCATTCCAGTGTGCAAGAGAAGCTACAGCCCCGCGAGAAGCCGACCTCGACGTGGACATATATCCCTCAGAGGACCCTAGTCACCAGGTCATGAGACATACAGCGCCTTGCTGCTGTCCAGTCGAGACAACGTAATGCGGTCATACACAGCGAAAGGAAAGACAAAGGAGATCGTGACGAAGGGAAAGGAGGAATACCGAGCTGCGGTCCTGCAAGAACCTTGCCCCATCAGAGAACTAGCTGCACACGACGCCCGGGCACGTCGTATACATGTTCAGAGCTGTGACAATGAGAAGCTGGAGCGCGCACAGCAAGGCGGAGACCTCCAAAGGGGAGCACACTGCCGTCTTGCAAAGAACCCTACCCCGTCAGAGAACTAACTGCACACGACGCCCGGGCACGCTGCGCACATGTTCAGAGCCGGGATAGTGAAAAGCATGAACGCACACAGCGACTTGGGTGATGGTGTAGGTGGTAATGGAAGAAAGTGTGTGATGTGGATATGGTGCAGATGATGATGGAAATTGTGGTTGATGGATGAGGATGAATGGTGAATGATGGAGCGCGATGTTTGGTGCGCGTGAAGCTGGGCGGGCGGGCGGCTGGCATACGCACAGACCAGCCGCCGCGACTCGAGTCGACATCTCTTGGCGTTCCCTACCGACACTCAATTTCACGGTTCAGCCCTCGAAAAATAGGTATCTGGAAACACTACACTCATGTGCGCGTTATAACAGCAAGGTATCGCGTATCGAGACGCGGGTCTGTTGGTCGCTAGATCTGGATCTATAACCAGTGGTAAGTCGTCGCAATACTTCTTCGGCTTCAGAAGAAATTCACATCGCGAATCTCTTGAGATACAGTCACCTATCACAAGCGCGGTTTGACACTCAATGTATGCGTTTGTTCGAGGTTTTACTCTCTCCATCATGTCACGAGAACTCAGAGCATCGCGTGTTCATGAGTATCTCGACTAACTCTGAATCATCAGTACTCCTGAGACGCGACAATGCGGCCACCCAAAGCTCTCGAGTTCGGGCTCGACATCGACTGGACATTCTCTGAGTCTTGCGTCGTGACTTGGAAAGACAACAATCTTGACCCACAGAACCTGGGACTTGGCACTCAGCCCGTGACCCTTTGGTTTGGTACTAAGCAGGCGGATCAACGATGGGTGATCTTGCTGCAAAGAACCCTCAACTTCAGAATTTCCGATAGATCTATTCCCTTGGAGTTTTTCCTGTATATCGATCCACATTCTCTTTTGTTCAAGAANGGACCCCGTCACTGGTAAGTAAGCCCCAGTCCGCCTTCCTCCGAGATATTGTTTGCGTCCCGAAGCATTGAGTTTTCTGATGGTGTTCTGTTTCCAAGTGCCACTATGCAAGGCCTTCTCAGTATCAAATCCTGACGACTCGCAGTAATCCCAGATGTATCTAGGGAACTACTCGAAGTACACCCAACAAAGGCTGAACGAGGCTGGCTTGTTGCTTCTGTCCATCATGGACACCTGCAGTCCACCGGTCATGTACTCATGCCAACCCAGACACCGCACGACAAGTCTTGGGAAGGTATGCCCTTGCATCGTCTCATGCAGTTCCGGTCACTCTCGGAAGCCCCTGAGTTCAGCGTCTATCTGATCAACAAGAGAAACGTCCGCAGTCTGGTCAACAAACTCCAGCATGAGTTGCCCAAGACTCTCTCTCCTGTTAACGTCGACCTGGACAAAGTTTATGAGGGACGAGGCGGCGCATGGGATGCATGGGGGTCGTACAGCCATGAGCTGGTTGGTGTGCAGAAGCCAAAACTCTTAGAGAGTACGGGTGATCTCATTACAGTCGTGATCTGACCTTACAAAAGTCTAACATGCCATACAGTCGCTCCGCCAAGTTATAGCATAACTGATCCGAATGCTACTCACACCTCACCAAGTCCCTCAGCGCCTCCATCATTGAAGCGCCTCAGTGACTCCCAGGAGGTAGCCCCAAGCCAGAAGAGGGTCAAAGATGAAAAAGCATCTCAGTGGGAGTGGTACAAGGCCAACTTCCCTTTCGGCTCACCCACTGAGGAGAATACTCCGAGCTCCACACGCAATCATCCCTCGCAACAGTCTACTGTAGACGATCAGATCATTGGGGACGTCCAGTCAACACAGGAGGATGATCTTCTTCAGAGCGCTCACTTGCCTCATCTTGACGAATTGTCCCATGATGGGTCTACACCAGGCCACTCCTCACCCCCTGGTCGCGAGCTCACCCCTGTCCATCCTCGGACTCCTGGAAATAGCCACCCCCATGACCTCGGAGGCGCCCAAACTCCCCATATGCCGCTTCGGTCNTCGGCTGCGTCGACGGCATCGCTTGATCAGCTTCATATCAAACCAACCATCTTCACTACTAGATCCCAGGTTCAACACCCACCAACCATCACACTCAAACTCGCAGACCTCGAGCGCCTTATCTCGACTACCATCCAAGCTCAGATTCCTGCGATTGCTGCTGAAGTTCAGACTTGCGCGCTAGCCACTGAGCTGACGGCTTGGGCAGAGCCTTCGATCTCAGACTACATCATGACCCACATGCCTGCTATCATGCAAGATGCAGTCGCTGCACACGTCTCCGATGTTAACGATGAGTTCGAGACTGCTTCTGCAGCCCTGCACGAAGTGAAAGATGAGGCTATAATCGAAATGAAATCGATAGAGCAATCAGCAATTCAGGGGATTCACCAAGAATCCCAGGTCGCTGGCGAAGAATTCCAAGAACAGTCACAAAGACTGTCAGAGGTCCTCGCTGACAAGTGCACCGAGCTTGAGGAACGACTCGACGCAAAGATCAGTTCCTTGGCACCACCTGGCTACTCGAGACTTCCTTCGGCTACCACCAACAGCGCCAAGGAGGCTGTGAAGATGTTCGAGCGCTTTCACAGGGGCCGCCTTACCCCTGAGGAGCAGGTGAGGGTACTGTTGAGCATCGCAAAATTCAAAAATGCTGAAGTATTCGTGGCCGCCGATCTGGAGAGCAGAAAGATGCTGATTGAGCACTGGTCCGGTTAAAAGAATTATTTTCCACCATTGAAACCATCTCCGTGTTGGTCGGAGTGAGTGCAGGAGTCTGGATATTGTTGCGCATGACACATTGGGAGGTCTCATTGCATAGCGTTGGTGTGCGAATCCGCGACAGGGTACAGTCGCTCTATGAGGAGCATCGGGTTCCGGATGAGGAAAGGACAGTCATGATAATGCACGAAACAATACAATCCCAGCTTGTTTCGGCGCTAAACGAAACATCTCTGAGGCATATCTGATCATCCGAGTGGTGAGACCATCTGAATGTTTGTCAAACAGCATCTCACGGCCTCCAGTCTCATTATCCAAACTTGACTTCCAAATATGCATCCGATGAGTCCCCGATTCATATCATGCACGCTCGCTTGATATCATGCACGCTCGTTTCATGTTATGCGCGCTCATATCACACCATGCGCGCTCGTATCACATCACACGCGCTCGCATCCCATCGTGCGCGCCAGACAACAAAATGTTCATGGGTGGTAGGGCAGACGTGGACTATATGCGACAACCGAGAGGGAACACCAACACTCGATGCAGCTTTTCGGCGAAAGGGAATAGATGGGTGCTAGACCAACACAGAGCTAATAAACTCAGCCTCTCTTGAGCTTTCGGAGTCCTGTTTGATATTAGATTACTTGCATCATGGCGTCTCTCACATGCCGCCACATACATCCAATGCGTTCTTCAGCCACCTCAGGGCAGGCGCACGTATCGTTATAAGCCAGCAAGTGCCGTATATGGAGTGTACCAACTTCTTCCTTGAATTCGTACTCCTTTTTGACCTGCTTGCGAAGATGGTGAAGGCTCAATTGCCAACGGTCGATCAATTTCCGACCTTCGATAAACTACACTCATGGCTCGACAACAAAGTTCGCTAATGCATATGGTACCTACCCGACAAAGGAAGGTACTGTTCTATAGAGACTTCTAAAAAGAGTAGTGGACTAGCTCTTGAGTTGGCAGCTCGTTTCCTGAAGGAGAGAGAGCATAAATCTCCTTCAATGTGCCCAGCGCTAGAACTGCTGCAGCAAACAGCTGAATATAGCTGCTGTACTCAGAAACACCGCAACAAATTCTCTGGGGGCGGTCTTGCACAAAAGCTAGCAATACAATGGCTGGAAGAGATATTGATTTCTGAATGTGGTGTGGGCTTTCAAAGAGTCCAAGATCTCAAGCAGGAAGGTGTGTCACCCTTCGCTCTCGCGTCTTGGAACGCAAAAGCGAGCACTCTGTCCGTCCCATCGTTTATACACATACTAATTCTCATGACTGTCGACCAGTGCTTGCGATGAAGTCTTCTTCTACTGTCAAAACAGTCACTTATGTCGAGCACGCAGTCTTCGAACAACAAACACTGGCTTCATACTTGCGTATCCCCCTCGGTTCCCAAGACAAGGATGGGACTGTATGGGTTTACACCCATAAACAGGAATACTTCTCCGGAATGATCAAAATAGGCTATACCTGCACCAACGTCAAAGCTCGTCTGAATTACTGGTCAGATTTTGGTCATGGATATCCTGTACTCTTGCACACTCATAAAGGAGTGCGCCAACCCGAGCGAGTCGAGCTATTGACTCACCTCGAGCTGTCGAAATATCGGCACGAACAGCAATACTGCACTGTTCACGAGAGCCCACATGTCGAGTGGTTCAAGATTGACATGGGAACTGCCAACTTGATCATCTCTGACTGGGCCTCGTGGATGAAATCTTATCCTTATGATAGACGCGGTCAGCTCAAGGCCTTCTGGAAAGACACCATCGACTTTCTGGAGCAGCACGACATACCAGTCACAGTGAAGACTTTGTTGCAGATCCAGTGGCTGGAAGAGGGTATCCTGAATGAACAAGACTTTATGGACGACGACCCTGCGCAGCAGAAGTGTGCAGATCTTGCTTTCCACGATCCGGACGAGGATGAAAAGTTGAGCTCGTCCTGCTGAAAACGCAAAACGAGCGACAGCTTGAATTTGCTGCTATAGCCACAACGGCTGTGGAGGCCGAACACGAAGTCATCACGATTGACCCTGTGGAAGTCATCAACCCTTCCCTAGACTGCAAGGGGCCATTGATTGATATTCCGAGCGAAGACGCTCTGCAAGAGAGGAAGCCCCTAGCAAACAACGATCAGAAAAGTTGGAATCCAATTCTTGACTCGTGGAAGGGCCCAGTGATTGGGATCACAGGCGATGGCACTCTTTGGGAAAAGGATCTGCCAGCAATCATTGGTCAAGAAAATTGCAATCCATTTCAGCAACTACAAAAAGAGGTAGCGCAAGGTCAAATTCGAGTGGATGCTTGGGAGCAAGTTCTTGAGTCATTATGAGATTGTGTGTTGGGTAGGATGCGTCGAATCGGCAGATGACATTCATATTCCCTTCTGTTGTCTATGTTCCTGTTCCGGAACGTTCTCTTCTGTTCTCTGTTTCGAGATTCGTGAACACACATAAGATTTATGGTTCACGATTGCCTTTTTCTTGACAGAAGTTTAACAAACACTGGAAGTTTGATAAACAAAGCAAGCGCAAGCGCCACCTGAACAAGTGAAAGAAGTTAGAAGATATCGCTGACCCCGGAATGGACGTTCTGGTGTTCCCTTGACAGGTCGCGGTTGACGAAGGTCGACAGATTGGGAAATGAAGAGACGTACCGCCGAGGACAGAATAACCTGAGGCTTCAATCACTGATCATACGCGCCATGGTCGCTGACCGTTGAGGGCGATCTAGCAGCAAAGGACACGTTTTATGGTCGGTCCATCCTTCTGAGCCAGTTTCATGAACAGGAGACCTGTGCCATTTCGGCCTGTAATAGCATATATTACACATCGGTTCTGCTCTCCGATTCTCTTTTCCTTACTACTCAAGTTTCTGTCCAACCCCTTCAAAGAACCGATATACCTAAACAAGCCAAAACTACAGCAATGCCAAACAAGTCCTCAGGAGGTGGTGACAAACACGCCTTGAATGGCTCTGATGCCAGTCGCATCTAGTCGGCTCAGGTACAGCGTCCTTCCTCTTTCCTTTTCTTCCTGTTCCCTCGTCTAACCGTCTGATCGACGCTGAATTCTTCAGCTTAAATCTGGCGGCGACATGTCCTCCTCTGGCTTCGCTTCCCGCGCTCAAGCAGGTGCGGCCAACAATGCGAATGCCGAAGGACTGAAGATGGGAGGAGGTACTGCAGGCGGCAAGGATATGGGCGGGCTTGGCTTCGGAGCTACGGGCGACAAGAAGCAAGGAAACTTAGCTTCTCAGGTACACAACAAAAATCCAGACTGAAGCTCCGGAGATCATTTAAATGTTGGTTGTGATGTTGCAATGTGTATATGTGTCGGCTAAACTATGGTGTTTTGTAAGTATGGTAGAAGCACAAAGCAACCTCTGGTGGCCTTGGCGTCTACTCTCGAGACCAATTCCACACTTTGGCATTGCTGGAATAGGACGGCAAAACACGGACGTCATGCTGTGTGCCAGGTGCTTCTTTGTATATATACAAACCATTGGGCAGATTGCTTGTCTGCGGACCTCGGTCTGGGTATTGAAGTCAGTCGCGTAGAACTCTGAATCGTGAATTACTCGGTTCAATGTGCTTTTCCCTGAATTTCATGCGAAAGTAGGGCTTTTGAGATGTTACTCTTCTGGATCTACATGAGCTTCTCTTGATGAAAGATCAAGGAAGAATTCCTGGCTGTTCGTCAAGGCCAAGGCGCGAGCCCTATTCATTGTGATCAACAGCGGGTCGTAACAGAGACGTGAGATCAGCCGCAAACGGTTGATGTCTATCGTCTCTAGCCGACAGTCTTGTCTGTAAACGGACACGAACCGGGACACGGAATGGCGATTTATGGGACTGTGGAGATGGAAGTGGGCGATATGTTCGTGGGAGAGAGCAAAATTCGGGTGTAAATTATTCTCGTATGCAGAATTCGTGGCAATTTGCCACCCCCAGTTTCGATCTTGTTCCTCTAATCCTCTAATTTCTCGCTATTTACACGTTGTACATCAATTTTATCGCTATATACACCTCGTGCTGCTCTAGTTGTTGTTAATATAGCTCAAGGTGACCGTCCTTCTGATGTTGCTAGTCTTTCAGCGATATCAGAGTTCTATCTAACGCGTGAGATAGCTCTCAATTCAAGTAATAAAATGCCGCTTAACGAGCATGATAAGGACCTTATCGAGGCCATGTTTCGCGACAACTGCGACGTCAATACCGTCTGCAAAGTCATTCCCCATGCAGCTCGTAGGACGGTGTATCGTATGTATGAGAACATACAGCACTTTGGCCAGGTTAGGAAGCCTTCCTTAGCACTAAAGAAGCGTGGCGCCCCGAAGAAGATAACACCAGTTATGCGCGAATACCTTATGGAACTGCTCTCCGCGAGGAACGATCTCTAGCAGGAGGAATTAGTATTCGAATTGTGGTGCGAATTCGACATAGCTGTTAACCAGTCGACCATTAGTCGCCTGCTAGCTAAAGAGGAGCTATTAAACAAGGTCAATACACGTATCGCAAGTCGCCAGTCTGTTGCGCAACAGGGAGTTTATCTTAAAGAATTGGCTGATCTAATGTCTCGAGGCCTTACGGCTAGTCTTAACCCTATAGATATGCTGGTTTATCTTAATGAATCTGCATGCAGCAAGAAGGTGATGTTTCGCCGCCGCTCTTGGAGTTAGATAGGTCTGCCGGCCTATACAAGGTCAGACCTAGTTAACAAAGTTCGTTGCTCGGTATTACCAGCTCTAGATGTCCATAGGTATCTATATGGCTCTACCCTCGTTGTCGAAGGCGCGGTTACCCAAGCCATATATGAACACTAGCTAGAGACAGTAGTGCTACCACAATGCGAGCCATTTCCAGGTAGAAGGTCGATTATAATCATGGACAATTGCTCGACCCACCACTCTAATCGAGTATGTGCAAAATTTGCGTATAAATGGCAGGGCCTAACATTGTCTAGNATCACCGAGCTAGGTCGGCAGTTTGGCGTATATTTGCTGTACCTGCCGCCATACTCGCCACATCTGAATCCCATAGAACAGACCTTCCACCTCTTAAAACAATGGCTTCGTCGTTGGAGGGATCTGGCGCCAACTCTAGAGGGCATGGAACTCGCGGATTACAAAGCGGCGTAGATCAAGCACCTCGAGGGCGCAGTAACTTAGGCACTAAACGACGTCAATATTAGGAACCTGTTCGGTCGTAGTCAGGTACCTTCAATTAACATGATTAGAGCTAGAGTCTGATTGCGTCGGTGAGCTCGAGCTATCTAAGGAGATAGTATGGGCATCGATGTTAGTAGCATAAGAAGGACCTTGATCTACGCGTAGAGAGGAGTGTTGCTGTCGCTGCTAGCGCTTATATATATCTACGAACTTGGACAATTCTTCATGAATAGTTACGCGGAGACCAGTCTGCTTAACTACCCTTAAGAGTTTCTTATCGGAAGAGGTCAATAGCATCTTCAAATTCCAGTAGTCCTCCTCGAGCGCAGCCTTTGCTCTATTAAAGCCTGAAGACTAGTCCGGGTAGGCCAATTTCACAGCCTCCTAGAACGCTTCCTATAAGGCAGCATTGTTAAGCTCAGTTAGCAAGGGTGAGACCTGTCGAGGAGTAGGAACAGTCGACAAGAAGGAGGGAGCAGTAGGAACTGTCTGCTCTTAAGGTTGCTAAGGTCCTTAGTTAACATAGATGTGGTTAACAGTACTAGGTGATGCCGCTCCATTCGAGGCCTGATTCTGAGGCCTCCGGCGCTTCTTAAGCTCTGCCTTATGTGCCCAGTGCTGACGCTAGATTAGCTTACGTATCTCGCGCGAGGGTATCTCGAGGGTGCCCTAGCTAGCTCTAACAGCGTCTCGCCACCTAGCTAATATGGACAAGAACACCTCATAATGGCGTCCGCGGTAGACAAAACAGGCAAGACCTCTACGTGCCTTAATCTCACATCGCGCTGGTGTAGGACATTGATGGAAGTTCACAATACTGTCCCAAAACACTGCTCGTTCGCCCATGTAATTAGCGGTCTGTTCAACTGAGCGCTAAGTTCGAGCGGCAAGGCGAGGAGCTTAAGCAGAGCTTGCTGTTGTAGATGCCTCGTACGCAGGAGGAGGCTCTAGCGCTAGCTCCTTACCATCGGTTGTCTAGATAGACTCGATTATAATAGACAAATCTCTTAGGCCGGTAGAAGCGTTAAAGCGAACGAGGTCCATGGCCTTCTTCCACTGCTCGTCACCATGCTTAAGTCTATAAAGAGTAACTGCTTCAGTTAAGCGTACACCTCGGGAGCCTGTCGAAGTTATCAGAGCTCTAATCCTCCAAGGGTAATACTTAGCGATTTCCTAATCTCTAAGATGAGGTACAATTGACCGATCTAGCTCCTGACGGGCTGTTACCCATGTCTTCTTAGTGTTAGCAAGGTCGGTATCGCCACTAGAAATCTTTTGGTGGCCCTAACGACTGTCATATTGCAACTTAAATGGTATTAGGGCAGGTGGTGTCGTAGCGGCAGTACTATTGGTGATCGCGGTCGAATTTGATGATACTTTCTTCGCGTGGAGGGTTCCCCTTACCCTTCTAAGTGACCTTAGAAGGTTTGGTGACCTTATTCGTAGAGTTGGTTAAGCGACGGATAGATGTGGCTAGGTTGTTGCATAGCTTCGTAGGTCGCGTTTAGGGCGCTAGAGCCTGTATCTTAGTCTTTTTTAAAGTTTTTGATCCCCGCTTTTTTCCCTAACGTGTTTACAGCATTGGAAAGTGGCTTCCTTAAAGGGGGTACCTGTTTTAGAAGTGGTTGTGGTTGTTGGGTAAAGGTATCGCGTTTTGTTATTGCCCGGCGAGGTGTGGATTCGGGAGGTGTTTATTAGTCAACAAGCCGAATAGGAGCCTTGCCGCGCGTAGATCTTGGCGTGCTTATGATAGTCCCTTCTCCAATGTCTTCCTCTTCTTCCTCGAAGTGTACACGTCGTCTTAAGCCTATATAGGTAGGTAGTTGAGCTAGCGAGGGTGGTGGCTCTAAAAGGCTAGATTCGCGATTTCGGCTCTGCGAGCGTGTGCGCACGCCGGTTTGAGAGGCTACCACCTCGAGCAGAGCATTAGCAGCACTGGATTGATCCATATCGACGCGTATAACAGGTAATAGTACTATGGTTGTATAGGAATCTAGCTAATAGTCATCAAACTAGCAGTTGAGAGCAACAAGTTCGAGACCGGGGATGGCAAATTGCCACGAATTCTGCATACGAGAATAAGCCGAGGTTCTCCAAGCCCACAACATCTTCGGACGTTCTGACCTTCAACACATCTTCATCAACAAGCAAGATCTCGTCAGGTCGTGGGCGAATCATCGAAACTGAAGACGGTCGAAGAATTCTTTCGCGCGCTATATGACCCTTGACGCTCTCGACGCCACCAGGGTTAAGCTTGTTGTTGAGCCTACCTAGCTAAGATATCATGACTCAATACGCTGCCCTATCTTATCCAGCTCCACCTGACTCGCGTTTGCGTCAACCACATCACACGGTCAACTCGTCGCCGCTAACGGCTACTCGTCCTGACCACTCCGAGTAGCGATGGGTTGACCAAACGTGTCCACAGCTCATTGACAAGACAATGCCTTCCTCGATGCGACAGACTGCTATATCGCACTGCTTGGGTAGAGCTAACGTGTCCGGTCGGTCATCTACCAATTCTCAAGATAACCTTGAACATATAACTGGGGTGGGCGACTCACGATTCATATTAGGATCCACATGGCTTGGACAAGATGAACCCCAGATCTGCAGAGGCTCAAGTTGGTGATCCAGCTTAGCGAGGTGATTGCATTGACATGCAAAGATCATCCCCCTTCGGACTGTGTATTCGCCGGGACCTTGCACGTCTCGGGTCACTGGAAGCGTTGGAAGGAACGATCGTCCGTACAGGCGCTACTGACTCCCATCAGTCCGACGAACTCTTCAGTACTGGTACAAGGAAACAAGTCAGCACGGATCAACATCTACCAATCTAGGATCTGTCCTTGGAACGCCTCCAACAGAACGAAGCCCTTACCAATGCTTTGACCACGTCGGATCATGGCACTGGGGGCCGCGGATTCAATTAGCGCTGGTACAGTATCTCTTCGAATGTGAGGCAAGTACATATCAAGCCAGCATCCCGTATGCTGCTATCGCTTTTGGCTCGTCGTTCGAGCACTTATACTTCGGTCGCCGCCAGAAATGTCGTCGTCTGGTGATTATCAGGTTGCTGCCTGCGCGGCTGGCTTCACCATCGGTTTTGGCTATCTAACAACAGTCCGAGCGGTCCATCAAACCAAAGCGAACAGAAATCCATGGCGGTCAGCATACATCTATATGGTATGGGGAGAGATTTTAGCAAATCTTGTCCTTGCTGTTCTGTGTTGGCTTTGGTTGAAAGATATCGTCCACAATGGGTATGCAAACTACTATGTTGACCACCAACACTGAATTGACGCTACGTTTAGACCTGCCCTTCTCTTCTTCATTCTCTTTTTCTATGTCTTCGAGGATCAGTTCCTCATGCAAATCATCATCAACCGTATCTCAATCATTTCTGAGCGCAAGGCTACGGCCCAAAGATTGAAGATTCTAACAGCAGTGGTCATCTCATGCATCAATGCAGCGGTGTTTTGTATTTTCATCCCTTCTCACCTCTCACCCCCACCCAGTATGGTGTAAGTACCGGCTCACGTTGATCTTCGAGCAAGTTAGCAATACTGATAGCAAAACAGCTTCGTACACATCAACAAATACNNTTGCTCTAAGATTCTCATCATGCTTGTCGACGCGTTTCTCAATTGGTATTTCATTTATGTCGTCAAGGCTCGACTGGTCAAGCAGCACGGTCTTCGAAAGTATAAGCCATTGGTAGGTTACTACACTCGCCTGGGTATCATCTCCGTNCTTATGGACCTGATGCTCATCGGTCTGATGTCCCTACCCAATGGTATCGTCTTTGTGCAATTTCACCCTGTCGCATATGTATGTCAAAGCTCATGTTCTTTTCGCGTGTCAAACGATGCTGATATCACACACAGNATGGTCAAACTCAGCATCGAGATGAGCATGGCGGACATGATTATCAAAGTTGCGCGAAGTAACGAGCAAGACATGAACTTCAACTCTTCATCGCAAGACACACCCTATCCCACGACACTCAACACACAAAAGTCACAACACAACCACACTTTCAATGACGACGATGCCCACGGGATTCCAAGAAACGTCACGAATACCGCATTCGTCAATCACAACCGAGGCAACGAAGACCTCAGAGAGGATATTCACGGCATAAAACGCCAAACAGAAGTCCAAGTGTACGTGGGCGACTCAGAAAGTGAAGATCGCTCAATCGATCTTGAGCATGGGAAGCCAACTACAAGGGACTTCACCCGCGACCGTGATGACATTGGTGGTGATAATCGGGCGAGCCATCATTCGAACGACTCGCAGATACCTATGCATGACCTAGGCAGCCCTGTTGGTCGCTCAACATGATCCTTAGTCTCCTTCTTCCATCGACAACAGCAGTATCTTGATGTATCGGGAAAACTTTCATTCTATGCCAGTTTAGCCTACACAATTATCACCATTGTTCGTTTGTTCCTTTTTGGCCACAATTTTTCGGTAGAACATTGTTGATATCCCTTGAGACATCATAAAACTCTCAACTATCCACGACCTGCAAGGAGTTAATTTGACTACAAAATCTAGGAATTACCACTTCCAGCGAGCTGTCGAGTCATGGGTGGACACCGCGATACCGAGACAGCGGATATGCGATCCTTCGCTCAAACGTTTGCTTCATGATTCGGGTATACAAGTGGGGCCCTACCAACAGAAATGTTTCCCGCGCCCTTTAGAATAGAAGGTGTTGTTCCGTCGCTTCTCGTTCATGATTCGATAACTCATGACGGTCACCCATGAGAAAGACATCACAGTCAGGTCCAAATGATGTGCCTGATGTCAGTTCTAGCCAATCGTTCACTGTTCGCGATAAAAATACTGAGCTACGATATGAAATTCTGGCCATCAACACTGCCATTTTCCTTTCAAGAAAGGTTCAATAGCAGCCAAGTAGGATTATTATACCGATCTCTGCTCCAACCTATCGTCTTATATTTACCTTCGTAAGTCGACATAACGAGCTTCCAAGTTCAGGATATGCTGTCGGGAGGGTCACCCTGTTTGTGTTACTATCAAGTTTACTATCGTGGTCAATGCTCGAGCAAACCCAGAGCATCCGACACGACCGTCGCACTTCATCGACTTTCTCCGAACAGTCCTGGATGGGCGATGTTCCTGAACACTCTACGATGAGCTTTTCTCTATCAGATGAAGGAGTGCATACCTCCGCCCAAATCGAAGGTCTTTCTTCGATGAGAATAAACAACTTGACTATGTTCCGGAACGAGAAAGCGACATGCGTTTCGCTCTTTCCACCAAGGCAGACATGACCATTTTCATCTATCACAAAGGCGATGACAATAACACATCTACGCCGCCATCTCCCTCATGTTAGAGGCTTCCAATTGCAGTCCTTATTCTTTCTCTTTGTCATGGCCCGTCATCGCTGCTCTACTTTGTTGTCATGGATCGACCGCATCCGGCGAAGCTGCTTTTCAATTTCTGTATTGTGCTTTGTTTGTGGTTAACTATGAGCAGGCTGATACCTCGCTCATTTTGACAACCTCGAGTACTCTGACCACTTCTTGCCATCTTAGTTGAGATTATCACGATTGGCAATATATTCACGTTCTCTACCTATCTTGCCTTACCTGAGCCCTTTCTGTGGTTCGTATTCCATCGTCTCGCCAAAGCTGCTGTAGCAATGGACGAAACGTTCTGGGAGGAAGGAAAGGATAGGCCAGTCCTCGTGCACCAGGATATCAAGCCGGAGAATATCTTTATGGCCCATCCAGGGTCTTTAGGCCGTGATGCAGATTATGTCGCTTACCCGCCAGCGGGCCTTTGGTTGGAGATTTTGGTCTGTGTTACCTCACGCCTGAGGATGACTCCTGGACGGTTAAGCTGAGAGGCGCCCGGGGTTACATGACTCCAGAGATGGAAACAGGCATGTCCGTGAAAAGCAAAGCACGATATGACAAACCTCTAGATTCGAGGACCAACGTTTGGCAATTTGCTAACTGTATCTTGCTTGCAACGACAGCAAACAGAGGCGGCCAACGTCGCCCGGACGGTTGGAGCTATGAAGTGTTTGACAGGTACGATTGGTATATCGAGACTAAGCAATGGTCTGACTACAGCCAAGACTTGATTGGAGTCGTGGAATGGTGTTTGCGAGACAAGTTGGAACAGCGGCCCTCGCCACAACAGTTGTTGGCTGAGATCGAAAACTGATGCCTCAACACATTGAGGGAATGGACCGTTGGGGTACTCTGAGCTGGGTCAAAGACAAAAGCAGAGAGATCGACGGAGCGCTTCCTGCTGACGATGTTGGAGAAGCCGAAGATGCTGATGCGGGTTCCGCACCTACTTCAGGCGAAAAGCGCAAGGCCTCTGGACCACCTGGATCGCCTCCGGATACCAAACGTGCAAAGGCCGAAACTGCTTTGAAACGCAGATTGGCTTTTGTGGCAGCTGTCATCAAAGGTTTTGGTGAACCACCCCATGAGGATGATACGGCCTTTGAATTCCACAAAATGAAAGCGCTCAGATATCTAAGTGTTGATGAAGAGTTCGATGCCGAGTCCTTTTTCGATTCAGCGGATCCCGAGCCAATCAGGTTCCTCAAGTCAGATTCTGTTGCAGGCGATAATTTTGAAGTGGACGATGAAGATGACTCCTCCAAGCCCGAGTCAGACGGTGCTGCAGAAGCCGCTGCCGATGAAGAATACCGCGACGGCGGCGACTATGAGGAACATTTTGACTTCGGTGATGGCGCAACCTTGGATGACGGCGACGACGATGAAGAAGCCCCTGCTGGCTTCGGGACTGGCGGACTCTTTGGAGGCGACGACGAAGACGAGGAAGAAGACTACAGCAAGTATGACAAGACTGGATCGCACATGACCGGCAAAGCGAAGGCTATACCAGTGCCTTCTGCCTTCGACTTCGCTGCCGGCGGTGTTGCTAAAGCGAAAGCGACGACAGTTGATAAAGCACCTCCCGCCGTACCTCCGTCCACGCCTGGTAAGCCCAAGGACTCAGAGGGAGCTGGAACCAAGATCGAATACATCGATCTCGCTACCCCTGCACCTGCTAAACCCAAGGGTTCAAAGGGGCCTGGTACCAAGGCCGATTATATTGACGTCGCTACTCCCACACCTGATAAGCCGAAGGGACCAAAAGGAGCGGGGACCGCAGAAAGTCCCATCACATTCGATTCACCAACGCCTGCCCCTGCCAAAGGCAAAAGATTTGCAGCTGGTCCACTACTTGGCCCTTCTCCTACCACACCCGCACCCGCTGCCAAAGACAAAGGAACCAAAGAAGCTCCATTGACTGTCGACGACACACCTGCTGCAGTTTCACCCCTGGTTCCGACTGATGACGACGAGGATGATGAGGCTGTACACCCCGAATCAGAAGATGAAGCTGTCTCGTATCTCTAGTGTCTTTTCTGTTCTCCTGTCATTCACGTTTCACCATACGACATTTCGAGTTTTCGTACAATCTTTTCTCGAACACGGCACTTCTGTTCCCCTTTTTCACGTTTCGTATTGACTTCAGCCCTACTTTTCGTTCCATTTATTCGAATCATATCAAACGTCCATATCCACGACTTCTGTTTTCTACTAGCGGAACATCAAGATTTGACACAGTATATTGTATTGCGTGAGTACGGCACACATCCAAGGGTACCTGGGAACCATGATTCGAATCTGAGCAGAGTCAAAGTGAGCTTGAATGTACATGCAGAGACTCAATCCTTGCTAGTTCTTCTATAGAGAACAAACTATTCATAAGCACCTCTAAACAACCCTGCGTTTCTGGGATTCTCGAGATGGTTACGGTATAGGTAGCGCCTCCCCCACAGATAACATGTGAAAGAGACCCACAAAGGTCGTCTACCCCGCGCGGGGTGGATCTTCCTTCTCCGCAAACACAGAAAGCATCAGACACGGACATTGGCGTCACGTTACTCACCACGAGATGCCTCGTCTGCCGCTGGAATAGGTATCCCGCGCGGCCGGAAGGATTGTAATAGTGAACTTGGCAAAATGGATATAAACATGGCTGTTGCCCCTCTCGCGCCTCCAACTGCTATCCCTCACCTCTTCCTTCCTCGCCCTCGCTCTTTCACGCCCCATTGAATTGCAACAAAAGAATCAGAAAGAATGGCACAAACCATGCGCGCAGCCCGCTACTACGGCAAAGAAGATGTGCGCATAGAAGAAACACCTCGCCCTGTTCTCTCGCCCGGTCAAATCCTCATTAAGCCTTCGCACGTGGGCATCTGTGGAACGGATTTGCACGAGTATATTGCTGGTCCTACGTATGTTTCCCTGTCCCTCCCTATCACTGACCATTCCCTTCTCCCACCACCACCACCACCACCACTGTCCTCAAGAAGGTTTTAACCATCCATCACAGANTTCGCGCCCATCGAGCCACACGCAGTAACCAGAGAAACAATCCCCATAGGCATGGGCCACGAATTCAGCGGCACGATCCTAGAAGTGCACCCAGATGTGCCGGACGCCGACAAATTCAAGCCTGGTCAAAAGTGCGCCATCCAACCGACAATTTTTTGTCAGAGTTGTGGGGCGTGTAGGAATGGAGTGGAGAATGCGTGTGCCAATGGTGGATTTATTGGTTTGAGCGGTAAGTTGTGATGGGAAATGATGATCAGAGTGGAGAGGAGACAGCGCTGATGAGATGGGAATATAGGTGGTGGTGGTGGGTTGAGTGAGGCGGTTGCTGTGCCTTGGGATGCGGTGTTGCCGTTGCCGGAGAATGTTGAGCTGGATACTGGAGGTATGTTGCCTTCCAGTGACTGTGGACCAAAGACTGACAACGAAACAGCACTCGTTGAACCACTCTCCGTAGCCTGGCACGCCGTGTCCGCATCGCCGCTCCTCGAAATTGGCGCCAATAACGCATCTGTCCTTGTACTCGGAGGCGGACCCATTGGTCTCGCAGTCGTCCAGGTCCTCGTGGCACACGGAACCAAGAAAATCATCATGAGCGAAATCGCTGCACAAAGACAGGCCTTCGCTAGAGAGTTTGGAGCACATCACGTCCTTGCACCAAATGTGTATGATGTGGTAGGTGTCTCTCGCGAGCTCTGCCATGGCGAAGGCCCTGATATCGTGTTTGACTGCGCTGGTGTCCCTGCCAGTTTCGAGTCGGCATGCAAAGCCATCAAGGCTCGCGGTACCGTCGTCAACGTCGCCATCTGGGAGAAGCCAGTGTCGTTCAACCCAAACAGTTTGGTCTTCAACGAAGGAAAATATGTTGGTGTTTTGGGTTATCAACGCAAAGACTTTGTGGAAGTGATCAAGGCCATTGCTGATGGCAGGCTGCAGCCCAACAAGATGATCACACGCAAGATCCCTCTGAACGATTTGGTCGAGAAAGGTATTCTGGCGTTGATCAAGGAGAAGGACAGACATGTGAAGATCCTGGTCGATATGGAAATGGCTTGAATGCGTTGATGTATCTTCTAGAGTTTTGAAGCTCATGCTGGAGGCATAAAGCTAGCGTATAAACCACCTTGGATAATGGAATACATGAATATTCCTCGAAAGATAAATTGTTGTATCGACGGTCTGCCGAGGTGGTCCTGTACGTTTCGAACAAGTGACTTGGTCTCACGCGACCGAGTCGTCCTGTCATCTCCATCCAACGTATTCGGTAACACAATACCTGCAGCGATCATGACATACCAAATTGGATAGCCAGTAGCGATGCGGTTGACTATCTGAACATGGAAGGTTGTAAGGGCTAGCAGCGCCAGCAATATCTGAGAGGAAGCCAGGCACAAGATGTAAACCGATGCATGGTTGGAGCGACGGCCAGGAACGTCCATCTTGATGTCAGGAGCAGCGAGTCCAGTGCCGATCAAGATGCACAGCATTGGCAATGCTAGCAAGAACAAGGGAATGTTAGAGATGGTCCAGTAGCGGAGGAAGCCCACATNTCCTGGGACAACGTCAGCGGGATTCTCACTGCGCCCATTGAGAACGTACCAATAATGTTCTTGCACCCAAGTGTAGACACTGGGCAGAGTCCGTGAACACCAGGGCCTGATGTCGCCATCTGATGGCGCTGCGCAGAACTCTTGGTATGCCATGTACTGTGGGAGTATCGTACCAGATAGAATTGCCATGGCCGACAAGCCAATGACTGCAATTGTTGTAATTGTGCGAATGTTGATGTGAGAATGGAACAACATGTAGACATGATGTAAGTAGATGAGTCCGCTGAAGACGCCATTGCTGCGGACTGTGGTAGCCAGTCCAAAGCTAACACCGGACAACATCAGACGGATCAATGAGGAAGGTCCATACTTATCAAGGGGCAGTTCACATGGAATGCCAGTGTGGAAGAAGACACCAAGGAAGTTCAGCATGGAAAAGAGACTCTCAGCATAAGGTGCAGAAAGGAACAAACCAGCAGAAGAGAAGATGTGCAGACATGCTGCGACGAGAGCAACTTTACGACGCTGAATTCCGTTCATGATGGGGAGATGATGAACCAACCCGTAGAGCATGAGAACAGACAAAAGGTGGGAGACATGAGAAATCAAGACTCCCGCATATGCCTGAACATACAGAGGTGACGGTGAAGAAGCACCAGGTAAGACTGAGGTTGAGTTCAGCCTTGGCACTTTACTAGTTTCACTTGCACTGAACCAACCTTTAGAGACCAAGCCGAGAAATCTCGTATAGCCCCAACCCCAAGCCCATTCTTGTTCAAAAAGATAGCCTCGGTGAGCAACACTCACAAAGTACAAGGCGTCCCAGCGGACAAGCTTCGAAGCGAGTCGTTTCGCAAAGTCTTCCAGAAGAGTATTTTCAGTTACCGAGGGCTGCGCACGGGCTAAGAGCAACGTGGTAGAGGTATCGTAGCCGGGTCCGGGGCTGGCATAAGCTATACAGAGAAGCAAGAGCTTCCATGCGACAAACAAACAAGCCAATGCTCGAAGGTCCGCAAGCATCAGGCTAGACCCCGATCGGTCAGGAGGAGCCATGTGTTGTTCAGAGAGGTAAAAGGGTGAAACGCGAAATGAGAATTGGCATCAAAGGAGTCGGACGTTGAAGGAATTCCGGTTCCAGCATCCCCTGACAAAGAAGTATCAAGAAGGATGCAAAATCTGACGAGGACAAAGCGAACGGGTCTGAGCGGAAGCGAGCAGGGTCGGATGAACGAGGATATTGATCAGATGATGGAGAGCGATCTTGAAGGATGAGGCATGGAAAGCGACGTCTGCCTTGCGAGAGGCCGAGTCGGAGGATACGGACGGAGAGCGGACGATTGCAGTGCCGATCGAGTTGGATCTTGGAGTTCCGCAACCCGGATTTGTGCAGAGCTGATGATGAGATTTTCTGGAAAGCGCGACCGGCCGCAAGGCCAACCGAAAGCGGTTAGGTTCAAGCAGGGACAAAAGGCCGCTGTAGCAACCCAATTGCATTGTATATGTACGCAGGCATAGCCCCTCGTCCGCAGCAATCTGTCTGACCGTCGATTTTGTCAATCATTTGCGACTTCCAGACAGCGTGTCAGCACGAAGGATCGCAGTTGGCCTGGTTTACTGCTGGTGTCATCATCCTTATTCCTTCTGACTATCGCTTGGCTGCCAAGGAGCGTTCGACCCACCTATACGCGGACAGTTGGAGATCTGACGAGCGTCGAACGGGAATAGGCACATGGTGGTCTTGGTCCAAGGTCTTGACTCTTGAACAAGAATTGGCCATCGTTTCAACCTGGTTTCTTTCTTTGCAGCTTTTCATCGCATCTTCTTACACCCTCACTGGACCCCATGCACACGCACCCTAGGAGAATAGCTGGCTTGTGCATGTCAAACGCGGCTTCCCCATTCTTGTAACAAGGCAGCATCTTTAAAACACGGAGATCGACATGGCCGAAGTAGCAACCCCTCCCCAGCCCGGACTGGTGTCTGCACTGCCAACAATGCTCATGAGTTATTTCACCACGCCGACTACGCCAACCACCGAAAACACTGCCTCGTTGGACAACAGCCGGCATGCGGATACAAAAGCCCACCAACAAAATAATTACACTATCGAATCACTACCAATGCAGGACAATACCCCCACCCCGCGAAGCCAGAGAACCAACCCAAACAGAAACTCGCTGCCCATGATGCTGACCGACGACGAATATGCCTCTCGTGAAGGCTCACTGATGAGCTCCCACGGCGGGAAAGGGAAGCGTTCGTCTCGTCCCAAGACTTCGTACAGCATCGCCCACGCACCACCCAAAGGCAGTGCGCGACACAAGATCCACGTCCGCGCCAAACCCCTCCTACAATTGCACCAGTTGTCACAGTCTGCGAGGCCCATGCCCGCCTACGAACTTCTACCATCCGCCATCTTCTCTCCTTCGCTGTCGCGCGCCATCTCGAAAGCCTTCCGTACTCGTCACGGTCTCTGCCCCGCCGACTTGGCCATTGTCAAGGCTGAGAAGTATCACCAACACGAAGCATCACATAAAGAGGAGGATGAGTCAAGAGATGTTCTGGCTCTTGTCTGCAAGGGCCGAAAGGGCGAAGGCAATACGACAGCCAAGGCGAAGCTCTTCCTCGAAGATGGAAGCGAGTGGGAAGCCTACTCTCTGCCCAACGGTGGTTACGAGTTCTTGAGTACCGATGCACATGGCCTGGGCATGACTGCACGCTGGGTCCTGCGTCGTCCCAAAGCTAGACGAAGCCAATCAGCCTCGGACATGACGACGACTTGGGGCACTGACAGCGCCAACCAGAACAAGAAGTTCAACTTTAGCACCATCTCTCCAAACTCTCGCCGCCATCCCGTCATCGCATCACTTACAACCACATCTCTTGACATCAACGACTCCTATGCTGTTCCCTCAGCTCTCGCACCCTCGCCTGAGATCTCGGATCTTGAGCACGAAGAAGCTGGCCAGGAATCTGTCGCTTCGTCCGATCCCATCATCACGAGTCAGTCACTCAAGACATTGATTACCGCTACTGCCGTCTGGGTGACTCTTCGTGAGGGCTGGTGCCCAGGCTATCGTTACGACGATCTCATGCTACGATCACCTTCTCTCAAGCTCAATACTTCTCCCATCAAGTCCCCCACAGACCTGTCTTCTGCTGCTACTCCCAAAGATGATACTCCAAGGAGAAGTGGCAGTATCGCTCGTATGTTCCGCTCTGCCGGTGTCAAGCGACGCTCCACGTCCTCTCAGATCGATGGCTCTACCTCAACTGAAGAAGTCCCCATTTCCAGAAGCGCCAGCGCTAGACGAGCTCGCGCAGATTCTACCAGCACCGTCTTGGTTCATTCTAANGCGTCTCGAGGACGTCGTGCTGATACTACCAGCACGACTGCATCAGGCCTTGCTCACATGGATCTCGCACACACCGACATGACTGAAGAGGAAGAAAGTGTCGAGACCACAGCTGCCATGCTAGCCAAATCCTCAAAGCACTCTTCTGCACCCACTCCATTGATCCCCGCACTTGATCTGCAAGAAAGCGATGAAGAACATCACACTACCCGCACCGACTCGGTCAGATCGCAGGAAACAGAGAGAAAACCTGCCGTCACCTCTGCACAGCGCCAGAAGCGCGAGAGCTCGACCACCTCGACCAATAGCATAGACGCCGGTAAAATCGAAGCAAACACGCCAAACAAAACCAAGAAGAGCAGCAGATTCCGAAAACTGTTCTGCGGTATGGCTGGTTAGAAGATCAACGCAGAAGAGAAGAATTGTAGCTTTGTTTATTTATCTGATGGCTGGACCTTGGAACAACCATTATACCCACATCCCTTTATCCTTGTTACTATCTCTTTACATGCGCAGAGCGCTGTGTATTACTGATATTGTTTCTGAACAATGCGTCTGGTGTTGACACAAGATACACAATACTGTACTCTACGAATATATGAACTTCATTCTTTCTTCCTTATATTTTGATCACGCCTGCTCTCATTCGTTTGTTTGTCTAGCTCTTCTTTGTGTCACCTGATTTTATTACGTCCTCCTGCATCTGACCGGTGAGTTGAGTGTTTGTTGTTCTTCTTGCTCATGCAGTCAATTTCCCTCATGCAGTCGACCTTTACCTGCATGCAGCTTGCAACTTCCGTATAAGCACCGTGTCGCGTATCCCGTACCCCGATCTCCGCACTTTTTGCATAACTTTATGCTCGACAGGTTCTCGGAAACGTCAAACTCCGCAATTGTCCCCAAGTCCGCGAGGGAAGAGTTTGGCGACCAGAGATGAGAGCACGTGGACTTCATCTCGTCGCGACTAGCTCGATGACTTCTCGAGGAAGCCGCGGATGGCGCGGAGTCAAGTGTTGACAGAGCAGGTCCGGAAGCAGGTAAGCGGTATGGTCTGATCAAGCAAGAACGTGATCTCGGAGGTTTGTTGACTTGTTCGGGGATTGTGTTACTCCGGATAAGAGGAACAGAGTGAATTAGTTGTGCTTACTGCTTACCTGGTTATAGGCTTCTGGTTTGCTCTGGACTTTAGCTTCTGAGTTTGTCAACCTTTTGGCTCTGTTTGTTTTCCGTCTGCTTATTTGATGCCTTCAGCCTCGACCTTGGCTGCGCAGCCGCTGACCACTGGCTTCAGCTCTCATCTTTGGTTTCTCAGCTTACACCGGATCACTTCAAGGCAACCAAATACTCCGACAGAGGAATTGGGACAAAGGTCTAGGTTTGCTTGTCATCTCTGAGAGGGTTATGGATGGTAGATAGTTGCAGGAGGGCCTTGCATCTCTTCGAGTCGATGTGGTTGAGAAGGGTAGGTCGACCGATGTACGAGAAGACACTGAGGGGTGCAAAAGAGCTTCTGTGATTAACAAAGCCAGTGAGAAGGAAGAGGGCCGCTTGGTGGATCAAACGTTTGTCTGTGACGAAAGGCTTATCGACCATTGATGGTGGATGCTTTTCTTCTTTGTGTCTTGATGGGTAAGAGAAGATCAATACATGGAGCAATGTGTGTAAGTACTTGACAAGCAGACTGCTAGCTTACCACTCCTATCTCTTTCTCACTGGTATTCGAACTCCGTGGCCACCCATTCCTCGACATTGACCGTTTCTTCTCGGGCAGCCGTAGAAGGAGGGGCACGAGGTTCCCAGACCTTCTCTTCTGGTTCTTCTATCTGCTCACTAGGACTTTCTTTCTGGTCAGCACTGCCCGTCTCTCGCTTCCTCTTCTTGTTCTCTTTCTGCCTCATCTTTTTCCTTTGATTCTTTGTCAACTGCTTCTTCAGGCCCCCTTGCTTTTCGAGCTCCATCTGTTCGCCTTCCTAGAGCAAGCCCTTCTCGCTTCTCACCCGCTCACCCGCCTAGAACAAGCTACTGTACACCATGGCCCAGAAGTCCTTGACGAAGCATCCGCCCTCCTTCAGCAGCTCTCCAAACTCTTCGCTGTTGCCAAAGCCACTGACCTCAGAGGCCACGTATCTGACAACGACATCCCTGAGCTCGGGCATATCTCTGGGCATCTGAGACTCGGTGGAGTACACCCAGCGAATCAAGGCCAGCACATCGCCAACGCGCTCAGGCTTGCAATCGAAACGCATCAACTTGTCAGCCAACTTCTGCAACGACAGAGTCTTGAGTTTGCCAATCTCGTAGTTGACAGCGAGGGCGTGCATGGCGGCGTGGGCGATGAAGACATTGGTGTGGTTCTCGTTGGTCAAAACGCCATTGGACTTTCTCGTGTTGGTGCCAAAGACGCGGGGAGCGGCGGTCGTATAGATGGTGTTCACGAACACGCTTTGCAGCTTGAGTTTGTTGTTCAAGTTGAGCGACGTGTTGACTTCAGGGGCGGGTGAGGCGCCGAGCACACCAGGTCTACCGAAACCGTTGAAGCGAGCTGGCGACTCGGTGCGAGGGCGCTTTGCAGCTGGTGGCTGAGTGGTGGTGTCGTCGGTGGTGATCAAGGCAGTGGAAGTGCCTGCACCATTGCCGGGCCCATTGTTGACGCCAGACTCAATGGCGGGAGTGGCAGGCTTGACGACAATAGGGTAAGGGTCCGTGTAGGTTGAGGTGTAGCAGAAGTCGCAGAAGCGCAGAAGATCTTCTTCGCGCACGCCGTGGAGAGTGGCGCTGGTCTTCAGGCCGTCAGAGGTCTCTTCCTCCATCATCATCTTGAGAGGAGTAGAGACAGCGGCCACGGCGCCGGAGTGGATAGTAGTGGAGGCGCCATTCTCGCCTGAGCGGAAGGTGAAGAGGCGCGACTGGAAGACACTAGNAGACTTGATCAGTTGACACTTTCTAATCGTTGAAATGCAATCATACTTCGAAGCGTGCTCAGCCATGATGATGATGTCTGTAAAGTCAGACACGTCAAGAGATAAAAGATGGTTTGTTGTGGTCGAGTCGAAAATGATGCAAGTTGTGCGCTGTTCGATTTGTTGATGTGCCGTGTCAATCACCAGCAGCATGGCCGATCGAGAGTCATTAATTGAGAGCCTACGGTCGCCGCGACGATGGATGTTGCCACGCAAACGCGAGCGGTTGTTCTTTCCAACCGAATCCTTTGTTGGCTCCTTCCCAGTCCATGCTTGATCTCTTTGGATGCGAACATCGTTTCCAATAAGTGCCCTCTTTCTGTTCACGTTCAGACAGCAAATGCCACAATCTAGGAAGAAGGTGTTGTTACTAGGGTAACTTCCTGTCCAATTCTCAAATCGCCACACTTTCGACCGAAACAAAGTTGGGCTTGTCACCTTGCATCTATGCAGTATCTATACTTTGGTCGAGTCTTTCAGGTGCCCGGCACAGCATTTTGCACGTTTTGGTCACAGTTTATCTTCAAGATGCCCGCTCTGAAGTAATTGTCGACTAATCGACGACCTGAACTCGACTCTCAGGTCCACCAAGCAGGGCAAAGCATGCACTAACACCACTCCATCAACGTGCAAACGACAAGGTCGGAGAAGTCTTGTAAGTTCTCGAGACAGGCCGATCTGACAGGTAAAGTGAGGAGGTCCATGATCTTGATTCTTTCCCCCAAGACTCCCTGCAGTGAGTCGGCATGATGAATCTTGATCTCATGACGAATATGATGGAATTGAGATCTAGTATAACCATCTCACAGACCTGATGACTTTTCTTATTCCCTCCCATAGATATGTTGTTAGAGGTTGAGCCTTGCGAAGAGGACCTATCTCAAATCGAGCCTCGCAGGGGATCAGATCCTACGACAAGTAATTCATAAGTACGCACTCTCCATCTCCTAGATGCCCCGACAGTCTGACACGCATAGCAACAAAGGAAAAAGAATATTGCGGCGGGTGAGATTCGAACCCACGATCTCTGCATCTTCATGTCATCGGTTTTGTGGCCCTCAAAGGACTTTTAATGGAAAGGTCTTCCTGATTGTCGTATGAGTGGGTAGCATCACAACCGCAACTGTTATAGAATTACTATGGCTTCGTTGTGAGATAATTTCTATATAGTAAGTAAGGCGAGAATCAGGACAAGAGAAGTCCGCTAAATTCGAGGTCTTATAGGCGACTATGTTATAGTCCCGACTCTGGATGTATAGTAGAGCGCGGCTATGCCGAGCCCAGCACCTATGCTTCTCCGTGAATGTGATAGAACGAATTATAGCGCGACTGTACTTGTATAAGTTTACATTACGAACAGTCCTAGTACCACAAAACCAATCTCGGGAAGATGCATGGTTATGGCGAGATAGACTGAAACCTGTTTTCATCTTGTGAAGATTGTATGTTGTGGTCCCAGATATATGTAGCTAAGAAGACTGGACTCCAATGGTCGGAGGCCCTCATCGTGATTCGCCGACGTGTATGTGACTCAGAAACAGCACAGAAAGGTTGTATAAAGGAGGGATCCCCTGCAAATTCCTCTGGCTTGGAATCATGCCCATACTTCTCCATCTCAAATCTCTATAACTAGTAGCACCTACCGTCCTCAACACTGCTCGTGCTTCTTGCGCAACTCAAATAGCGACCGAAAATATAACACTAGTTGGACTCCAAATACTAATTTCATTCTCATTTTTCTTCAGGGAAAACATACAGTAGCGAATAACGCGTTGCAAGATGCAGCAACAGAAGACTCGATTGCGGTCTTGCACGGACAGGAGGTGAACTTGTCGCTTTTCGCGCCTTGCAAGGAGTTTGCAACGCTATGGCTATCCCGGCTTCTATCTCTGTCATATCGACGAGCGTTGCTAAAGGCCGCTCACGTAACCTTGGCTTTGCATGTCTTGGATTCTCAGGACCGCTTGGTTCCTTACTTGGTCTTGTTCTCAGCGGTGTCTTTGTGGACAGCGTCGGGTGGCGGCCGGTATTTTATCTTGTCGCGGCAAGCAGTTTTGCCCTATGTGGGCTTGGCCTCTGGGTATTGCCACGGAATGTCCAGTGTCAGGCTGATCGCAGTCGCAGTATCAGGAAGCAGCTGATGTTCGACATCGATTGGGTCGGGACACTGCTTGTGGGCTTTGGACTTGCAACCATATCCTACGTTTTGGCGTGAGTATAGTTGGTATACTCTCAAAGTGTTCTGAGAGCTGACAAAGACAGAATGCTATCATCTGATACGCACAAGATCCGTAGGAATCCAAATATGGCGCTCTTGGTCCTGGGTATCTCTTGTATTCCGGCTTCCATCTGCTGGATGAGCTACCGAGTGAAGCACGATCGTCCAGCCCTCATACCCAATGCACTTTGGCGAGATGCCAGCTTCACAAGTGTCTGTGTGATGATAGCTTTCGCAAACGCAGTCATCAATGGTATGGAGCTGTACAGCGGTCTGTTGTAAGTTGCAAGTGATGATACTGTCAGAAAGGTCATCGTTGACTCTTTCTAGCTTCCAACAGGTCCAAGCCATCTCAGCGCTTGAGGCTTCACTGCGCATCCTTCCCGCCCTTGTCATGGCTGTCATGGCAAACATCACATGTGGTTGTTTTGTCAATCGCATGCCGGTCATGTGGGTGGTGGTTGTCTCCTCGGCATTGTCTGCCGTCTTACCACTTCTCATGGCTCTAGTCAAACCTGAATGGTCATATTGGAACATGGCATTCGTTGCACAGGTGCGTCAGGCCGACTCATAGAATACCATATCATTTGCGCCCATCCTCACGATCATCTCTCTCATGATATCCCCAGTTCTTAGCAGACAAGATTGGCTGACGGGACTCAATGCAGGTGCTTCAACCATTGAGTACCAACGTACTCTTTACGATTGACATCTTGGTTATCTCTGCCGTCTTCTCTCCGCGTACGCAAGCGCTCGGCGGTGCAGTCCTCAACACATGCTCCCAGCTCGGCACTTCGATCGGATTGACCATCACGGCCGTCGTTACCGACTCTCGAACCGCTGCAACTACCTCAGATGACTTGTCCCACACTCTAATGGTTGGATATCGTCTAGCCTTCCGGGTCCTGTTTGGATGGATGGTATTGGTCTGTCTTGCGGGCGCATTGGGGCTAAGGAATATAGGTAAAATTGGCACCAAACAGGACTGATTCTAGTCATGTCTAGATGTTTTATGATGAATTTTCTAGGCTAGAAAGCCACTGAAAGAGTCGAATCAAAAACAGCAGATCAGACGACCCACGCCAGATAATCCTCGAGTTATGGTCACCAACCCACTGAATTATAAGTGGAACGTCATCCAATAAGGGCTTCTACAGACTCAGATATGCGGTTGGCATGTAACTTTGCACTTGTTCGAATGCCCAGCCAACACATGATCCAACATTACAAGGAGAACCTATAAAAATCGACTGCTCTCGGACCTCCATCTGATACTCACATCCAAGTACATGAGACTCGCAAGTTAATATGAGTTTCCATGGAATCCCAAACTCATCTGTCCTATACGGAACACTGATTTCCTCTACGCTACGTCTGTTTCGAATTTCTAGTATGTACCAAAGGTAATCTAAACTAGCCTAACAACACTTGAGTGAGCAGCGCTACTTGAAGAACACCACAACATCGAGCTCGGGCAGCAGTCACTACAAGACACCTTCTCTCTGTATCTTGGTCTCCAGAATCCACTACTCGCATCTGGCAGAAACTGCCATGTAAGCCAGAATCTCTAAGACAAATGGAGGATGGCTCTGTCTCGCAGACCTAGAGACTTGCTGGCCCTTGCCTATGCCTGATGACTTGCTGGCCCTTGCCTTCACCTCATACTTATGACACACACTCACAGAAGCCTCTTCCAGGTTGAACGATTCGCCAAAATAACAGATTATGCGATTCACGCCAATCAGCCGTGGATCTGCGATCACGAAAGTGGTTGACGCATTAGTGCAGCGACATCCAGAAAGAGCTTTTGGAGAACCAGGTGCCTGGATACCAATTGATGTCGCATCTGTCCCGAATGATGGGACACCGGTCTCTCAACGCACGACCCCGCGTCCTGAACCCAAGCTCTTGGAGAACCGAAAGTCAATTGCTTTTCGCATCGCTAGTGACCAGATACATGATACTAGCATGTCTACGGCCTTATGAACAGGTACAGGTCGAGATATCCTGCCTGTCCGTGAGTGGCTTGAATGCTGAGGAGCAGGAGCTAGAGCGCCTAAAACACTACACCTGAATGCTTCATTTGTTTTCGAGTACCACATCAGATTCCACGGAATGGAAGAGCGATGATCTCACGGCGTACGGTAGCGCAGTGGAACGAGGCAGCGCATCGGATCGGCTCTTGTACCGTGCCAGTACCATGGTTATCGCTCGAGTAGAGAAAAGCAAGTTGGATAGGCAAGTCCCAGTGCGTAGCAACCTCCTATCGCCAATGCACACAGCTACGTAGCAAACTGTTTCTTTTCCTTAGGGTTTGTCGACTGTGTTGTGCACATCTAGGGCCTGAGTGGGGGATCGATCCTTATTAGGCCATTGCACCAATGCAACGAAGTCAATCAACCGTCTTGCATGATGATCGACCCTTGCGGATCATCACTCCGCCAATATCCAATTGGGGTCTTCTATTTCTCAACAGCTACAACGTGAGATCAGCATCGCTGTTGTTTAGCATTTACACACTACTCCCATTCGAATCTACAAGGATCCCTTGTCGTTGGTATAGCCTTCACGAGCCGCCTTTCATGCAAGATCAAAAGCAACAACGCCACGGAGCTGGTTCTTAGTCAAATCGATTCCTACACCAAGTCCGGAAGAGATTGTTGAGGGGTGACGTCGAGTACAGATACCTACAATCGCTCGACTATATCAAGAGATGGAGTTCTCGCTGAGGAGTAACCATCTCATCCTCGCAACCATTCTTCCTCCACTCTAACCTTTGAGATTCATACTCACACCTTTCAATCTTACCACTATGAAGACTTTCAGCGCTATTCTGGCTCTGGCCAATGTCGCCGCTGCTGTTCCTACATCCTCCAAGTCTTATTGCACAAAATATACAGACACTGTATGCAAGCCTGGCCACCAGAGCTCTCGATCCTGCCACTAATGAGATCAGTACGATGACTTGACCGCCAATCTTCTCCTTCCCCAGTTGAGCCCAGTGGGCGACTACCACAGGCTCTCATACGGAGCATTCGTTGTCACCGTAAGTCTCTCGCATGCCTTGATCTCTCTCAGCACAACAACAAAATCTAACAGCCCATCTAGCAACCCGCAGGCGTCCAAGGCATCGTCCCTAAATCCAGCCCCAACGTTGCAGCTGCAACAATGGCCGAAGACCTCCTCCAACTCGGTTCCCTCTCCCTAAACCCTTTTGGCACCATCTCCGCATCCTCAGGAAAATCTTTCGATCTTTCGAGCTTCTACTTTGGCTGTGTACTTGACTCACACACCAGTCTTGTTGCTCCCACTGTTGGCTGCACTATTGCAGTCACTGGCTATACAAAGGACAATGTGCAAGTCCCTGAGCAAACCTTTGCGTTTGCACCAACTGCGTTGACTGGAGTTCCGTTGAATCTTGCCTCTTTCCCTGCTTCGTACTCGAAACTGGCCAACATTACTATTGGGATTGTGGCCAATGATGTGGCCAACACTCAGACCGTTCTGATCTTGGACAATCTTGTCCACTGCAACTGGTAGAGCGATGTTGAGGCTGATGAGTTTGACTAATCGCTTTACTATGGCCCTTGTTCATGTATTTCGTATCTCCTTTGCTTAGCTCGCGTAATCCCCGGAGGGTTTATTGCTTTTCAACGTTGCTTTTATTAACAAAGAGTAGAATAAAAGAACCTTTAGTATTGGTAGAATAAAAAGCTTTCCATGAATTCCTTGCCCTTCTTATCCTTCCTATCTGAAATCACATTTAATCAAGAAACAGAGTAAAGACATACTCTTGAGCTCGACTTTGCGCATCAAAAACAGAGGAACCAATACAAAATTGGTGCACAGACAACTCTGTTTGACTGTTCCCTTGTTATCTTCCCATACACTAAAAGCCGTATATAAGCATTACTATGATAAGGAGGTAATCACCATTCTTAATGCCCACCAACAACCAAGAATCTTGAGTGCTCTTAATGACCTCGAAGAACAATTGTTCGGATCCAAGATACATCTATTTTAAGGCAATACACAGTAGGTAGACAAAGAAACACAGGGCAAAACATAAGGTCTCCAAAACCAAATCGTATTCTAGCATTCCCCTCTCTAGACCCTCTTGAATCTCCAAGTTCTCCCCTATGAACCTCGCTATCAACCCCTCGTTGACAAAAAGGCCAATAAGATAGCTTTATGGACCCAATACAATTCTCGGCTTTCTCTGCCTATACTCTATACAACCCAACATCAAGATATTCACTTCTTCTACACTACACATACTCAAAGCTCCCATACCGTTCTAGACTAAGAGAGATGATCTCATATCCAATTAGAGTGTAAACAGATCTACGTCTGATTTTCTCATTGCTCTCCTAGTGATACATCAATTCACCCGGTTTTCTTCCATGTGGTAGCTGAGATACACAACTAACAAGTCTTGATGCCCAATGCTAGCCTTGTAGGATCGTATAACAGTTAATGGTAGCCAAAAAAATACATTCTTTGGTACACATAGTCCAGTTTCCATCGTTTACTGTCCTTTACCGCCCACTCTTACATCAAAGTCTACTTGCGTTCTTTTGATGCCACCAAAACGCGAACACAAATGTCAAACTCACGGGCTTCCCAGGAAAGGACTATGGCTACATGCTTGCAAGGTCCACTAAAACCAAATCTTCTTGCTCCCTCAAAAAGCACAGCGAAAAAGAAGGAGAAAAGATTCAGGTCCACGGAAAATAACCACTCTGTCCCAAACATTCCCAAAGAATCGATCTTCGGAACAATGAAAGCCATATACCCCAAGTCTTCGTGGGAAGCCGGGCATCATGCAAATACCCGAGTACCATCTTGGCTTTTACAAATCCAACGACCTTCTTGCTCTTTCGCTTCTCACTTGCCCAAAAACTGGGTCAACTAATCGTACTTTGGATCCCCAGAGCAAACAAGAGGTGTTGAAGGATTTCAAGCAGAGAATGACCTCGTGAGCGACTGAATCGATGATGAGCTAGAAACAACCACAAAGGCGTTCATTGGTACACCTCATCTGGCCTCATATTGCGGCACAAGCAGGACTCCAACATAAAGAGGCAAAAGACTGACCGCAAAATGGCGGCAAAATGCTGCAAATCCCTCATCTGAGAGAGACACAGACAGGATCGAACACAGAAGGTGAGATGTTGAGATGGGTGCTGCATGGTCAAAAAAAGTTATGATACCAACAGCAGTTCAAGGAACGCTACTGCCCTCCTCTCTCATTCCCTCGAAACCCTGCTTCTCATAAGCTTGCTCGGCTACTCGGAACACGTAACAGAAGTAGTTAAAAAAGGATGAACCTCATCCTCAAGTGATCAAAAGAGAAAAGAAAAACAGACTCCCAAATCGTGAACCCCTCGCTCATCGCCCCGTGAGCCTTTCACCAATAGGAAGATGAGAATCAAAAACACCCCCGAATGACTTCCCTGGTTGTTTTTCAGGTATGAAAAAGAGACAACCCCCTTGCTGGAAACAAACTCCATCCGCCCAATACCATGGGAATGCAAAGTGCGCCGGCCCCTACTGTGTTTTCGCCGTTGTGGTGTTTGTGTTGCGCCCCGTCATGTCAAGAAATAAAAGCCCCAATCACTGCGGTATATCCTCGTCCACGTCATCAAGCATAGCTGCGCTCATCATGCCAGTAACATGCTGAGCCTCGCCACTGCCACCAGCCCATAGTGCACCGCCGTGGTTCTGTGAAGGTTCTCCAATCATCTGATCCGAATCGTTTGCCGGGGTCGAGTGAACATCCAAATTGAGCATATGGCCATGCACCGCGGCGTCGATGATTCCAATACCGTGGCTGTCGTTGGGCGTGTCGACCCCGTCATGATCATCTTCCATGTCTTCGTCTTCGATATCTTGGTCGTTGTGATTGTGGAAGGCCGGGTTATGCCACGTGTGGATGAGGTTGGGATGGTGAGGAGGTGGAGGTGGAGGAAGAGGAAGATTGCGGAGAGTGGCGCCGTCGGTGTCGTCGTCAGAGTCATTAACCATGCCAGTTTCCATGCCAGGACCGCTTGCACGGTTAAGGTATTCACGAAGACGAGCGACACCATTGCCTGAGAAGACACAAAAGACTTCGCGCTGGTGATCGTTGAATTCGGCAGGAGCTTCGCGGCAGAAGACTGTCAAGTCGTCACGGAGGAAGGCTTGGACACCCGTCAAACTCAGATGCGTCAAGCGAGGGCAGTTATTGAGCAATGTATGGATGCCNNCTAGAGGATTGTCAGAAGAGGAGAGCAAAAGCGGACGAGGTCAAGTACATACATCGAGGGTAAGCAGAGTGCAATAACTCAAGTGAACACGCTCAAGAGCGCTGACATTCTGCTGACGGTCACGAGGTTTCTGCATGACACGACCACCATAGGTAGCTAGAGCATGGATACTTCTGTCAGTAATACCAGCACATTTGACCAGACCAACGCGCTTAAGTTTGGGAAGGTTGGCCAATTGAGTAATGCTCTGGTCGGTGAGATTGCTACAACAGGCCAGGTCAATGTATCTGATGCGTGTACACGACTTGGCCAGGGCGATGATGGAAGCGTCGGTGATGCGGGCGCAGTGGCCTAGATGAATGTAGTGGAGATTCCTGCCGAGCTTGGTGATGGCCCACACGGCTCTGTCGGTGAGCTGCCTACACTTGGCAAGGATCAGGTTACGCAACTTGGGGCATGTGTGCACGATCTTGTCGATGGCCTTGTCGGTGAGCTCCTGACAGTCTGTGAGGTCAAGTATACGCAGAGCGTCAAAGGGAGCAGCCTTGGATGGCAGCTGCAAGAAAGCCTGGTCGGTGATGAGCGGACATCGAGCAAGACGCAATTCCCGTAGCTGGCGGCACTGCGTTAGGAGAGCGGTGATGGAGTCTGATTCAAGCAGGGGCAGATCGTAGAGGTCAATTTCCAACAGATGTGAGCTGTTTTGAGCGACACTCAACATCGACACGTCAGTCAGCTGGGAGCAGCTGTTGCACTTCAGACGCTTGAGCTGGCGACAATTCTGGGCTATCTGCACCAAGGATTGATCCGTGAGACGCCGACAGCCCGTCATGTTGAGACCTTGGAGACGGACACAGTTGCGGGCGACAAGGTCAAGGGTGCGATCGGTGAGCTGGTCCAGCTGAGTAACGTCCAGCGCTATCAGGCTGCGGTTTCCATGGATCAGACTGCTGAGACTCAGGTCGGTCAGCTTGGCGCAATTGGTCAAGGTCAGACGCTCGATGCGTTTGCAAGCCGTCAAGCCCATCAAGGTGCCGTCGCTGACTTGAGAGGCCAGAGTGGAGAGGTTCAGACGTTTGACCAGATCCTGGTATGCGAAGAAGCGTTCGGTCTTGCGTATTGACTTGACGACGCTGTGTATGCTGGCCCAGTTGTTGGTCTGTGGACGGTGCCACAACAGGGCGACGCTGTTCCGCGCCCAGTCCTTGGACACGAGCATGCATGACATGAGGTCTTTTGTTGATGCGAGACGACCGAAGATGGCGATGAGCAGTTCGGCGGGTAAGCGGTAGACGGGAGATAGGCGGCATCGTTCTTCAAAGTTGGCGTTGTCCATGAGGTCAAGTGAGGCAGCGACTGACGACTGCGAGTCGTTGGGCTGCAGCATGAACGAGTCGTTATCATCGTCGACTTCGCGTTCGGGCGATGTGGATGAGACGGACGAGTTGGTGACATTGGATAGACGACGCTGTCTTCGCGGGCGCTCGGTGGAGGGTGCCATGGTGGTCGAGTCTCGTGCGTGTGTCGGTCGGTGTATAGCGGAGGGGAGGGCGCGCGTGTTGTGATGACGATGACGCTGCTGCGTCCTTGTTCGAGTTGTTGGCACCGCTTGGGTGCGGTTGTTCCGGACTGGTCCCTTCTCTTTCTCGACAACAATAACGTGATGCGTCTTTCTCTGGACCGGACAACAACAGAGAGGACGGGCGCGAGGGCGTGCGATGTTTGTAATGCGGAAGGTGGGGGCAGCGTTTGGGGCAGTCGTCGGACTTTCGTCAAAAAGCCGCCGGCAAACCTGAAACACAAACACAAGCCACAAGCCACACCTTCCAACTTTACTTTATACATGACCTTTATACATAGATATCTCATCCAATATGTCTATATTACACCTTGGTCATCTCCTTATACATCTCTGACTCTCATCCCACGTCGTCCGCCATCTCTGCTTCCACCAGTCGCCGCTATCTCCCTTTCCACCATTTCAATGCCGCTCAGACTGGGGTATCGTTTGCTAAAGTCGGCTTGCCAGTCATCGAAGTCCGCTTGATTGGCAAAGTCAGACTCCTGTCGCATCCCTTGCTCCATACCAATATTGATGCCAGCGCCGACCCCTGCGACCCCTTCATTGTCGCGTGCAATCAGCGCTGCAAGGCTGGAACCACGAGTTGCTCCCGAAGGCTGACTGTAAGCTGGCTTTGTTGTTCCCGACGATGGCGGTCGACCTTGCGACACGGCCGATCNCCCTGTCTTGAGCGCTGCTGGTTTGGCAGGTGTGTTCGGCCTTGGTGCTCCTGTGCGTTGCGCTGGTGCTGAGACCGAATGTTCCAAGGGATATGTGTCTGCTGGAATTGGGAATGACTGAGACTGTCTGACCTTGTGGTATCTCAGATTCATATCCACTTCTCCAGGTCCGGCAGCAGCTGCAGGTACAGGTGTAGCTGGCTTTCTGGCGACAGGCGGTGCTTGTCTTTTGATGACTGGTTGAGCTGTGGGTGGTGCTTTTTGCTCGGGCTCCGCAGCCTCTGTCCTTTCGGTATAACGTCCATAGCCCTCTGCTTGCCTCTTGCGTACGGGAGACCTCTGCCCATCGTCCAACAACGATTGAACGCGCTGTTGAATCATGTTTGCTTTCGAGGGTACAGGAGGTGCGCCTCCACGACTTCTGTGCTCGGCCGCTGCCGCTGCGACACGCTTCTCTTCCTGTGCAAGCTGTAGTCTCTCCATTTCTCTGCGCATCTCCGGCGGCAAGTCCTCTGTCTCGATCAGGTCGCCAATATCAGTGTTGGAGACTTCGGGACGTCGTGGTGTCTCATTGGTCTCAGAGCCTGAGATTGGGCTCAGCAAATTGCCTTCTGTCTGCATCTGTGGGTTTGGGCTCGGAGTTCTGAATCCCGTTTCAGACGCTCTTCCGCTCTTTTGAGTCTTCACCTCCCCACCTGTCTGCTCAAATCTTTTGAAAGCATCACCAAATCTGCCCTGTAGCATATTTTTGGTTCCACTGAGGCTGAACGAAGACATACTGGAGCGCTTGTTGTGAGCAGCACTCTTGCCGCTGCTCCTACGACTCAACCCATCGTTATTCTCCAGGTTTCGGAGATAGTCGGCGTCGCTCTCAATGTTTGCATCGTCGAAATTGATTTCGGTGCTTCTGATCGATCGACTCGATCTTCTGATCTCGAGTGATGGTCTCTTTCTTTCTGCCTCCTGTTCTCGCAGGTAATCAAGATTCGAATCCACATACGCAGCACTAACAGGTCGTGGCCTCGAATTGGCAGATCTTGCTCTGCTGATGCCGTCCTCGTATCCGAACGAGGGTCTATGACCTTCCAACGATGGTCTCGAGGAAGTTGTCTGTTTCGCAATTGTCATCGTGGCAGTCTGCGACTTTGATCGGTGAGTGTCTAGCAACACAGGTCGTTGCGCAGGAGGTGCACTGGGCTGAAGTCTGTCGGCTTCTATTTGAGCCAGAGGGGAGGCACGAGGTTGGCTCGAGGATCTCGAGTGATCGGGCACACGCCAGATTGGTCGCTTGCTCACATCTGGCATCTTTGGTAGGGCTGGCTGTGTGGGTTGCGCTTCGGAGGGAGATGTCATGGTACCAGTGGAAGAGTAACCCGGCCTCTGAGGGGCTGGCTGATGCAGCAGCGTCTTGGGTTTGGGAGGTACTTGGGCTTTCACGCTCGGTTCGGGTTTTGTGCCAGGCTTGTTCAGGGTCTGAGGTGGTGCAGACCCGGTTTTCGGAGGAGGCGTGTCTCTCGCTGAGGCAGGACGAGCGAAAACTTCATCTGCTAACGCGCTTGTGACGGGATCGTTTCTCTGCGGCTTAGACGAGCTGAAGTTGAAGCCGCCTGACTCATGTGCGATGGAGAATTCGTCCAGCGAGGNGAACTTGGCTGAGAGCTCATCTACAGCACGGGATCGAATGGTATTCGAGGCAGAGTCGAGAGCGGCGAAAGGATCCGAGTGCTTAGCAGAGGATACTGCTGCAGCCTGCGGTTGGGGTGCAGCGGTCGGTCTGCCACGTCTCATGGGAGCAATTTCGGGGATAAACTGTTTCTGTTTGATAGGCGATGCATGACTGATGCCTGCTGGAGGTGGCGAGGCTACAGGTGTGAGATCAGGAAGCTTTTGATTGCGCCCAGCTTCGGACTGTGTTCGGTGTGCATAGATCTGTAGACTGTCAGCAAGTTATTAGTTGCAGGGTCGTATGGGTAAACCAACATCTTTGATGGGGACTGGTGTGCCGCGCATACTGCAAACTTCGCTGACGACTTGGTATATGTTGGGTCTCAGACGAGGATCTTCTCGCAAACAAGAGCCNNTGCAACGTAGGGATTAGTAGAGTGAGCATGGTCCAGTGGCAGATTACTGACCAATCAAGGCCTTGAGGCGAGACGAAAAGGCAGGGTAGTGCGGGTACTTGAACGAGGCATTCAAGATGGCCATCTGGCCAACCTCCTCGAAAGGAGTAGTGTAGTAGCACAGCTTGTACAACAAGACGCCCAGCGCCCAAATGTCGCTCTTTTCATCGATGGGCTGCCGGCGCCAGACATCGACCATTTCGGGACTGCGATACTGCATGGTGGTATGACGTTGAATGTCTTCCTCGATCATCCTGCCTTCCTGGGCATTGGTAGCAGCAGGTCGCGGAGGAGCGGTACTACCGAAATCGCAAAGCTTGTAGATAGCACCTTTTGACGAATTTGTGATGAGCACGTTCTCGACCTTCAAGTCTCTGTGCAAGAGCGGCGGCTTGAGGTAGTGCATGGTCGCAACACCCTCGCTGACGTCGCCGAAGATGTTGAGGATCTCGGGCTCGGTCAAGCGGTGCTGCAGGCGCGTGTTCATAAAGTCAATCAGACCACCGCCGGAGCAAAACTCCATGAGCAAGAAGACCTCATAGCCACCTCCTTTCAGCTGACTGGCATGGCTGTCGATGTATGTGACAATGTGCTTGTGGCCTTGGAGCTTCTTCATCGTCTCGACCTCGGTACGCATGTTGGCCAGGGCATCCTTGTCTGGTACGGCGACTCTTTTGAGCACGGCGATGGTGGGTTTGGCGGAAGCATCTTTCGGTGGTACGCGGACGGTGTAGACGTGAGCGAAGCCTCCCTCGGAGAAGTACTTTTCGATAACGACGCGGTGTGAGCCGACCTGGACCTTGGTGCCCGGGGCGAAGGTGCCTGGAGGAGCGTTCGAACTCGACATGGTTGGAGGGAGGGTACCCGGAGCACTTGCAGAGTATGCGGCGGCCATGACGGGGGCTTGCGTGTCCGGGGAAGGGTAGCGGTCAGGGTTCAAGGCAGTCGGGCGTGCGTCGGGCACGGCGGTGCGGCGAGAAGGAAACAGACGGACGTGTCTTGATGGATTCACGGCATCCAGGAAAGCGGTGTAGCAGTTGTAAATTCTCCAATTGGCATGCGTGTCGGGAGCTGCTTGGACTCGTGCTGAGCCTCAAGCCAACAAGACCAAGTCATTACCCACCGTCATGCCAAGTCCGTGCGGCCCGTTGGCACCACCGAGGACCGCCGCATGTGAAGGTCCAAACATTTGTTTTCTTTTATTCTTCCCTAGACAGATCTACACCCGACTCTGTCAATCATAGAACATAGCAATCATGCGCTCCCACCTCGACCCCAGCGAACTCGGCACCAAGCAATAGTACGCCTGTCCAAACCCAGCGTCATGCGACAAGAAGACAGCTGACCAACTGCGCAGTTGGGACGACGCCTACGCACGTGAAATCGCAAACCACCAACAGGATGCACAAGACGAGGGCACAATCTGGTTCGACGACAGCGGCGCCGAAGAGAAGGTCATTGAGCGTCTGGAAGCCTTGGAAGACGAGGGCCTGCTGAGCAAAGATGACTCGCGCATCCTCGACCTGGGGACTGGCAATGGACACATGCTGTTTTCTCTTCTGGACGAAGACTGGGCTGGAGAATTGGTCGGCGTCGACTACAGCGACACCAGTGTGAAGCTCGCCCGCCAGATTGCCCAAGGGCGCAGTGAAGAGGGTGCTCCCGTGCGCTTCGAGGAATGGGATCTTCTGAATCACCAGCCCGGAGAATGGTTGGTCGGAGGCTTCGATGCTGTATTGGACAAGGGCACCTTCGACGCCATCTCGCTCTCTTCTGAGACAGACGCTCAAGGCCGTCGTATCTGCGAATTCTACCGCGAACACATTACTCCCCTCATCAAGCCTGGCCAGTTTTTCATCATCACCTCCTGCAACTGGACCAAGGAGGAAGTCATGAACTGGTTCGTCGCTCCTGACGGTGAGCTGCAGTTCTTTGACGAGGCCAAGTATCCTACTTTCACTTTTGGCGGTCAGCAGGGCCAGAGTGTCTGTACTCTAATTTTCCAACGACGTCTCAACTGATAAGCGTCCCTCTCTCTCCTTACACTCTCCAAATCGCGTCCGACATCTTGGTCACTTTGGTCATTTCGTCCACATCATGCACACGCACTATGTCTGCCCCACCTTGAACGGCTGCTGCCACAGTCGCCGCCGTGCCCCACGTGCGCTCTTTTGCGTCCTTGACTCCGGTGATCTTGCCGATGAAACCCTTTCTACTGCTGCCTAAGAGCCATGGGAGACCAGCCAGACCAGGCCACTTTCTGAGCTCACCCATACACCTGAGAATCTCCAGGTTTTGCTCGGTCGTCTTGGCAAATCCAATCCCTGGGTCGAGGACTATGCGCCAACGACGAATGCCAGCCTCTTCTGCCGCTTTGACCCGCTCCAGGAGTTCCCTGGCTATCGTAGGGATTAGACCATCAGGATACGAGCAGTTTTCTGCACTAGTCATTGTCGCCGGGGTACCTCTCATGTGCATCAAGCACACGGTGCAGCCCAGACGGCCAACTGTAGGGAGCATGTCGACATCAAGTAGACCTCCGGAAATGTCATTGATAATGTGCGCTCCTGCCTTGATAGCTGCTTCGGCCACTTTTGCACGATACGTGTCGATGCTGATGCAAGTGTTGGATCCTTCGGGCAGAGATTTGATGACCTTGATGGCAGGCAGGACGCGCTGAATCTCCTCTTCCACCGTCACGTCCGGAGCATTGGGACGGGACGATTGTCCACCTATATCGATGAATGTAGCACCAGCACGAATATGAGATGCAATCGTCTTTCGGAGCGCCATCTCGTCTGTTGGTGAATTGAGACCTCCATCCGAGAATGAGTCAGGAGTGGTGTTGAGAATAGACATGACGTGCGTAGGACGTGTGTTTTCCAAAGCTCGAACCGAAAACGTATTTTCTCCCATGCTCGTCGTGGTTGATATGGGAGTGGAAGGAGAAGATGCCAGTTTTCGCAAACTCTCCGAAAGAGGCACCTGTGTTTGACCAATTGAAGGTATCGTGTCTGGAATGATGCTGAGGATGAATGAGACATGNNGCAGTCAATTCTGTAGAACTGAAAACACTTACTCGCACAGAGGGCGAAGCACGAACTCTCTCTCGAGCATCAAGATATGCGGTATCTTCAAGCGTTCGGTATCAATCACTTGATCTTCGTACAACAAGATATCGAGGTCGATGCTTCGGGGTCCTTTGTCGATGAGTTTGACACGCCCTAGCTCGTTCTCGATGGCCTGTAATCTGTCCAGTAGAGGCATTGGCTCTAGTGTGGTTTCTANTCTGTCCTCGAACGTCAGTCATTTACTTTAGAAAACAATGTGGAAAAAAGCTCCAACCTCGCAAGCGCCATTCAGAAAGCGAGCCTGGTCCTCGACGTACATGGGCTCGGTCTCGTAGAGCGAACTTGTTCGTGTGACTTTGATATCTGGGTGCTGATCGAGGACCAGACATGCTTTCTCGATCATGTCAAGCCTGTCGCCTACATTGCTGCCAAGAGCGATATATGCTCTTCGGCGAACCTTTGCATCAGTAGACATTGTGCGACGAAGCAGTGGCATGGCCGTTGTCAGGGTCTTTCCTTGTTGTAAAGTCAAGCCACTCATTCGAGGTAGAGGTGCACAGGACTGTGTTGGTACGGTCGTCCGTACAAACTGATGACAAGTACGGCTGAGTGAAGATAAAGAAGAAGGTCGATGGCTATATGCTTGAGCGCATCTACGAGACAATCTGGTTGTCGTGATGGCGTATCTCATTCCGGAACTTCATGTCGTGTCGATAAAGTGGGCCAAGGATGGTGGTGAATTTTTCGGCCGCTGGGCGAAAGCGGCTTGAGCTGCAGGCAAGAGATCCGATAGCGGAAGAAAGCAAGGTGACTTCTAGACCATCGAGTTTGATCTGGAATCTAAGTCGTGGAGAGATACCGAGATTGATGAAGTGCGTTATCAGACCTTCCGGGAGAAGATGATTGCGAGGCAGACTCGACCTCGGAGCGAGATGTGAGGCTGCTTCAAGATGGTGCTTGCGATCAGGCAGGCACGTGAAAGGGGACCCTGTCCGGAAGGCGAGGCAGCAGATCCGAAAAGCTTCCCCAGACGCCCCGCTTTTGAGGCTTGTGCGCCTGTCAGGGCAACATAAACATTCATCTTTCGCTTGACTCGCAAAAGATCCATTCTCACATGATGTTACACGATGACAGCCTGTGTAGGCTTGGTAGAAAGGAAGAGACTCTCCCTGGACGAAACGCGAACAACGGGAACTTGGCTGCAAGTCTGGTGATGGCAGATGATCATGTCGAAGGATGTTGCTGCGGAGCGTCAAGATGCCTCGGCATCTGGTGATCAAGACTTAGTCCTCGGTCGTGCCTGTCTTCTCCTCTCCTCTCATCCATACATCTGTCTCGTGCATCTCCTGCCAGTCGACCCACTCATTGTCCCAGATCACACACCATATTGTCAACGCTCACGATGGCATCTCCTCGTATGAAGGCCCACAGGACAACACCAGACGCTTGCTGACGAGACGCAGAGCAAATCCGAACCACAACGACCGATCTCCTGAAGATCAACCACCCCGTCATGCTGGCTGGCATGAACGTCGCCGCTGGCCCGAAACTCGCCGCTGCCGTCACAAATGCTGGTGGCTTGGGTGTCATCGGCGGAGTTGGCTACACACCAGACATGCTGCGCGAGCAGATTGCCGAACTCAAGAGTTATCTCAAGGACAAGAACGCTCCGTTTGGAGTCGATCTTCTGCTTCCGCAAGTAGGTGGCAGTGCCAGAAAGACAAAGTACGCGTTGCCCTTCCCAAGCGACCAGGTTGCAGTACTGACGGAAGATGCNAGCTACGACTACACCAAGGGCAAACTCGACGAACTCGTCGACATCATCATCGACTCCAAGGCCTCGCTCTTCGTCTCCGCCGTCGGTGTTCCCCCAAAGCACATTGTCGAGAAACTACACAAAGCTGGAGTCCTGTACATGAACATGATCGGCCACCCCAAGCATGTCAAGAAATGTCTCGACATTGGTGTCGACATGATCTGCGCCCAGGGTGGAGAAGGAGGTGGACATACTGGCGATGTGCCTACAACTATTCTAATCCCCACCGTCGTCAAGATGTGTGAAGGTCACAAGAGTCCCTTAACCGGCAAGCCGGTCCAAGTCATTGCCGCTGGTGGTCTCTTCAACGGCCAGTCTCTGGCAGCCGCCCTCATGCTTGGTGCCACCGCCGTGTGGATTGGTACCCGCTTTGTGCTCAGTGAGGAGGCCGGCGCCAGCAAGGCTCATCAAGAGGCAGTACGTACCTCTGGCTTCGACGACAATGTCCGCACCATCATCTTCACCGGACGCCCACTTCGTGTACGAAAGAACCCGTACATTGAGAAGTGGGAGAATGAGAGACAGGCTGAGATCAAGAAGTTGACATCCGAGGGTGTCATCCCTGTCGAGCACGATCTCGAAAGCCTAGGTGATGATCTTGACGACGACACTATGGATAATGCTCGACCTTTCCTGATGGGCAAGGCTGCCGCTGTCGTCAACGAACGACAGTCGGCCAAGCAGATTGTTGATGAGATGGTTAGCGACGCTGTGTCATGTATTGGCAAGGGCAACAGCAGCATTGTCAGCAAGAGCAAACTTTGAGTGACGCTGTTTACTTTATTATGACTTTTCGAATTGCAACCATGATTATGTTTTATCCTTTTCTGATCCAATTCAGCTATCACTTGGTCAACACGGCAGGATCCGAGACTACGAGAGAATGAATGCAACGATAAATGCAACGAAGAAGTGCCGGGCAGCTGTAGCAACGCAAAGCCACAGTGGAGTACCTACTTCTCACCTTCCGAAAAGCGAGGTGACGAGTCAACTCGATGTGAGTCGGGGAGTGTGGAAGGCGAAATTCCCACCTCGAGACCATCGTCAGGTTAACACGAGAATGCCATCGGGGCGGGGGTGAGCAGAAAGTAGTTCGTGTTCAGGGTCGATGGCATTCGTCCTCGGACACGGTAGGTCTGCCGTGGCCGTTCAGAAGACGCTAGGGGATCCCGGTCTACCTACATGGGTGACAGGAATGGAGCAGCGAAAATACAGAAGAGCCTACAGAAATCCCATGGCCTGCTTTTCTGCACCTTCCTCGCTCGCACGTACGATGAACGCCCTAGGTAGACGCTCAGCTCGTGACGTGGGCCCGAACAGGCGCTTAAGCGGATGCCAGGCCTGCCTGACCGACTCCCCGTCTGTCCTCCCAACTCAGGTCTAGTGAGCAGAGCATAGTTTGGTAGAGCGTGCCGGGTCTACGCATCGCCACAGCAGATGCCGCAATATAAGACGATGGGTCTGCGGTTGCAGGCTGGTGCTGCTGCGGTAGTGCCTTCCCTGACTGGAATCTCTCACAAACCGCAAGCAGACCATCGAGATTGGATCCCTGTTTACCACTCTGGGGTCACTCGTTCGACACTCGTGAGCGTGAGGCTGCACCTAGCCAAAACGTTTCTAACAACAAGCCAGTTTGCCCCCACAGTGTTTCTCTGAGAACCAATTCCGGCCATCTCGACAACCAGGCCGTTCGGAGTCCAGTCCGAAAGAAGGCTTTGCCATTTCAACCGGATATCTTTCCTCTTCTTAACAACGCTGCTCCCATCTAGAACTCCTGCGCGTCTCTCTCTGACCTGACGCTTCTGCCGGTGTTTCTAGAAGACTCATATCAACAGCCCTCGAATTGGCGCGTCAGGGTTCGGAAACAAAACCCACAGATCTGTGCCCGACGAAACCGACGATTCGCATCGTCGATTTGAACAGCGTACGGCACTTCGGGAGACTTATCTGGGGGCTGGCTCATTGAACATTGGCAATCCTCGTGCACAACCAAGTACAAGACTCTCAACTTTACCGACCATATCTGGACCTCTCATTACCATCGCCGTTTACGCATTTCACCGCAACGCCTCAACCTCCTGGCATCCGAGTCCCGCACTCGCAAGATGAGCACGGATATATCGTCGTCAATCAGACCAAAAAGACAGCTCGTCAAGGCCGCATGTCAGTCATGTCAGAAGCGCAAAGTAAAAGTGAGAACTGCCTTGGACTGGCTTGACAAGGGCCTCTGTTGATCACAAACCATCTAGTGCAGTGGTGAGCGACCCATGTGTATGCTCTGTCAACAAAGAGGTCAGTCTTGTGTCTACGACTTGGAAGCAGGCATATCACGAGTCGAAGGCGTGCGTCGTCGAAACAAGGAGTTGGGCGAACGGAATTCCGACTACGAGCTTGTTTACAACGCTTTGCATACTACACCGGAGTTGGAAGCGTTCGAACATCTTCGTCGGCTGAGGGAGTGTCCAGATGTGGAAACCTACGCCAGAACGCTCCGCAAATCGCGACCACCTTCGAGGAAACGACCCTCGGATCAACTCCTGGAAGACGGCGCACTGTCCAACCTGTCCCCCATGTCGACCCAGTCTCAAGACCAACAAGACGGCGATTCGAACTTGTACACAGACTCTCTCTGTATGACAGACTACACAAGTCCCACACAGCAACCTCCTCTGATGATCGATCCTCGCCTCGGTCAGCAAACCTTGTACAGTTTCCCGGGCACCAATGGTTCGACTCTACAGAGCCTGTGAGTGGCATTGTCCCTTTCTTGTCAGTCATCATCTATCTTCGGTGATGTGCAGCCACCGCGAATAAAGCCTCTTGAAGAAGTGAGCTCTGTTTCCCAGAAATTGCGTATACTCCAGTCAGTACCGATGCTAATTCCTTATTAGNNGGCGGAGATCTGGCCGTTCCAGGACTCGTCTCATATCCAACAAGAATCCTACCAAGCCAACATTCAAGACTGGACGAAGACAGATGGTCAAGCCGGACCGTCCCAGAATCCTTATCTCTACAATACACAGATGTCGCAGACCGACTGGACGAATGGAAACGTTTACCCCAGGACTAGGCAACCAATGGGTCGAAGGCAGTCGGGGTATGGGGGCTGACAGACACTCCCTGGAGCGTAGCGGAACCGACCAATGGCCTTGTTCTCGATCAGCTATATCGACAAAGTCACCTACTCGAATTCCTATACCTCGACCACGACCGTGATCCCCACTACGACCACAACCGTAACTCGTATCAACGGTACCATGCTGTGACTGGTATCCACCTCGGGCTTCCCGACAGTCTTCATGGTCCCCAGCTACAAAAGCAATCTCGAAATGATGAAAAGAAGGAACCCGTGTCAAAAAAGAAGAAACACAATGCACGCGAAAGAATCGGTGATCTGGCACACATCCGATGTTCAATATGGGGAATGGTTGGATCCAAATCCCTGGGAGTCGCACTCCGACTTTTGATGCTGGTACGCTGCGCTTGTTTCTTGCGCCAACGGCACTTAACTTCCGAGCAAAAGGGCAGACGAGCCATGACATGCGCAGGATATGCGCCGTGTCGTATGATGGGAACCACAAAGCCCATATTTAGGGTCACTTTCCATTCTTTTCCTTCAAATGGTCGCCTTATGCTTTGCCTTCACAGAACAGCCCGGTGATACGCACATATCATGAGCCACGACTGCTGCGAATAGAACACGAAATCTCGACAGGATGACAAGATGTTACAACGAGCTCAACCAATCAATTTATCTAGTCTCTAGCAAAAGGCGGCAGACGTCGTTCACAAAAGCCAAAGCCAAAACCAAAAGTGACGTTCCAGACTCGGAGTGCATTGCCGAACCAATGGGACGTGTCACCGTTCGGTAATCGGGAGATCTAGCTCGACTTTGTCAGATTCAGCAGCATGGAATTCGATTGCTTCCATCCCTTCCATCACACATCAGCCCCTCTCGAGTGCTTTGATCTTTCCTACTTTTTCCTCAATCAGTTGGTTGCATGCATCATGTTTTGTTTGCTTCTCGGCGCGAAAAAACGCCAACGGACTCGGAAATCGCATGTTGTTCTGTGCATCTGAGATTTGCATCGGGAAAATCGGGGATTGCGGCTACGCGAGGAGGGGCTGGAACATAGGATCGATGATAGCAGTTCTCGATGGACTTCAGATTTCGCAAAGAGGCTTGCGCTCAACAACGACAACAAACACGGAAAGCTCGAGTAGAAGGCGAACAGGCCGCGCATACATGTCAGGCTGAACATGTAAATTGATCAGGCGATACTGGCGGTCAAAAAGCTCTGGGTGGTTGATTGTCTACCCATGTATACATCTGATCACCTTGATGGCGTACCTATACTGCCAGTCTTATGCGATACCACAAGTCATCCTCCGCGTCTCAGCTCATGGAGACATCACAGCATCGGTACGCGCCATCTAATCTTTCCTAAAGCCTCAAGCACAGCTCAACCAAGCCACATGCCAGCGTCACCGCCTCAACTTCACAACAAAGCACCCAAGCTCCCGGCGCACTACCGAGGAGGGTCCACAAGCTGAGCTGTCAAGCGTCCCCTGAACTTGCCAAAGCCGCATGTATCCACCCACCCAACACGGCAGGTGCATTTCTTGGTGTCTGTTCCTTCGGCTTTTGGACCCAAAAAGAACAACCCTCGACACGCGGTGTGCATCCGGAAGTCGGAAGCTGTTAATTACTACTGCATTCGTCATACCTTCTTCGTGAACGACACGTGCATGTGCCAAGCTTTTGTTGTTGCCATTTCTCCACAAATCCTTTCTGCGATGTTCTCGATTGCGATTTGCGATGCTTGAACAAATTCCGATGCGTGCGTCGGAACCAGGCTGCGCTATCAGTTATTAGTAGTCTGCACACATTGACGGTGTTTCGCTTGTTACACGCGTTTGGCAGCAGCGGACTGAATCTGAGATCTATATCTTCGATGAAATAAGGGCTAATGTCTGCCTTTGCCAATCAAAGACCCATAGCATAGAAGTTGTATACTGTTATCTGATTAGGTGACTTTGTGCGGACATGTTCTCGTTCTCGCTCTCGCTCTCGGGTGTGCCTTGACAGCGCGATATGTTTGAAGGTAGCCGGAAGACAAAGTATTCGCGAGTCGTCGGATGTGGCGGTGCCGCGGTATTGGTGTGATGGTCTTTTATGGATTGCGCTTCTATATCAAAAATCGCTTTGTAAGAGCGGACTCTTTACGTCTCCTACTCCGTGTTGCTGTGTAGCTCCGAGAGGATAGAGAAGCCTTTGACATCATGCTTGCTGAGTAGCTCGCGGACCAAGTGTATGGTTTGCTCTGGCTGATGGGTTTGTGGCTGAAGCCATCGATAGATTCAACACCACCATCGCGATCCGATCCTTGATCTCAAGCAGCCATAGATCTCTAAATAGGCGTAGAAAGGTCATTTTGAATTATCGAAAAGCAAAGAACCAAGACCACAGCTCTCAATATGCCTGGATCCCTTTTCGTGATTCACCGTCAGGGTGCCACCATCGCCATCCTTTCCCTTGAATTTTCCATCTTCTTTCTTGCCCTCTCTTACCCCTACCACAATACCGACTCCCGTATTCCATCCATCTCACATTCTCCATCACTCCTCCACAACCCTAATCCTCGGCATCGCTTCCCTGAGACGCTTTTTATCTTCTTCACTAGGCGTGTAACCTAGTTTCTCTTCTGCGGTGTCGGAGAGAAAGAGGCCGAGTGTTGCGTAGCCGATTATACCGCCGCCGACCATGAGGCGTGTTTTTGGGGATAGAGAGGTGTAGTAGCTAAGGTCTGTTAGTGGTTTTGTGGAAGGGGTGGATGAAGAAGTGGAGGGGGATTTTGGGGTTAGGTGGTCGGGAAGAGAGAGGATGGTATGTAGAAAAGGGCATGATGGACAGATTGGCAGAGGCAAGAGATTAGATATATGAGAAGCAGAGGATGTTGACCTTGTGCAAGAAGCAGAGAACTGTTTTTCGATAGAGACAAAATGCAGATTCAAGAACGAGAAATCTTGACTTACCGCCACATCGACATGATGAATTAAGTGTTACTCTTACTGAGTGTGTAGCTCTTGATGTTATGATTTGGCACGCTCTTGTAGCATGACTTGATAGGACTGACGTTGTTTTGCTGCGATGGAGGCACAAGCGCGGAAGGAGGAAAGATGGAGTTGTTGGATTGAAGATCATGATTAGTCGTTCTGAGGAGGATCATGACAAGGGGCGTTTCACGTCTCTGACGCGAGCTGACCACAATACGACTTCTTCATCTTCGACCTTCTTACATGCGACGTGACCACCGTGAAATGAGTGAAACCATTATTCCGGCCTCCACAAGCTCGTATTCGTGAGACTGCGCATTAGAATATGCACGCTCAACCATAACCGCGAACATTATGTACCCTTACGTCTGGCACACCCGGCATTTTATCATCAGCAGCACCCAAGCGAATGCGCAGGACATAATCTTTACAATATTCTGACGATCTCACGTCACAACATCTGACCAAGTTTGGAATGTCAAGATGTTCTTTTCTCGCTCGAGGCTCGTATATCAAAATCTGGAATATTCACTGACTGCGTATCATACTCGAGCCTGACGTGCAGTTTGTGCTTGATTCAGCGAAAGAATGTGATTACACATGCGACCTCGGTGTCCAACCCAACCCGACGGCGATAACGGTACAACGCGGATGTCGAACATGATGGACTGACACGCGAAGGAGAGCCTCAGGTCCATGTACTCCTGTACTCTCGAACGTTGCCTTGGATCAGTCATCGGTCAGCGTCGCTGAGAGACTTGATGGAATCAAAGAGATACTCTCAGGCATCTACGGTATCAAAGACCTGGTCACTCGTTACCCGCCGCTCAGTCTTTGTTCCTGGAAAGCAGGAGGTCACCGTCGAGGATCGTTTCCTGATTGGGGACTCCCAACCTCGCCAGCATCGAGAGCAGGTTGACAGGTTCATGACTCCGGCTTTCCTGACGCCTTCTCTCTCCTATCTGGCCACTGTAAGGATGCACACCAGGGCCTTGGCTCCAGTCAATAGATGAAGCTGGGACAAGGTTCTTCACTCAAGTTCATTGACCTATCGACCTGATGGCCATTCCAGAAACTCTTGGTGGAGCCCCTGTGATACCTGCTCAAAGGCTTTCTTGCTGGATAGGCCTGCTGGATGATGAGAAAATCCGGTGCCGCCGTGGTGATACCCATTGATGAAGAGCGTGAAGATCATCTCCGCAGTCGACCTGCATCCCCTGCCTACTTCTTCGTTCGGTCCAGCCAAACAAGCCATTTTCGCGCTCAACCAAGGACCGTATGCTGGTTGCGAAGCCAATGTGTTCCAGCACCAAACGAGGACGATGTTGTCATCGATGAGGTACTGTGTTAATCTGATCACGACGGCTTTTATAGACAGATCACCATGCTTCACAATGTTGCGTGACTTCAAAATTGTGATATGGCATTGGAGGATGTAAGTTCCATCCAAGATCCACATACTCTTGAAGAAGTCATTCGCGTCGCGATTCTGTGCCTTGCAAGCTGAAAAGCCGCAAAAGCTGCTTGGTTCTTCTCTTTGGTGGGTCGATTTCCAAACGCCAGCCCTTACGACAAGATTGTTGCATTGAAGGATGCACACAACAGTCCTATACTCATGTTCAATATATATAGAACATCACACAGAAAGTCTCTCAGTAACAAAGAGAAACGCAAGGACATTTCACGGTCTGGTGAGACAGACTCGCCAATAAAAGGGACGATGTCGAGATCTTCACGAACAAATCTGCACATGGAGAGAGAGAGGAGAGCAACATTAATCAAGTCATCAGGCCCATGACTCTTGAAACATTTTTCCATACTCTACCTCTCCTCTGTCCCGAGTACGTGATATCTCATCTCAGAAAATCGAGTCTGGTAGCAGATATGCTAAGACCCCACTGCGAGACTCGAAGTCATTGACCCGATGACTTACGCCACTGTTCCATCCTTTTAGACACGCACTTGGACTCTTCCACAGATGACTTCGAACTCTGCTGCTCTTTAGACGTCTAATCTTGCAAAAAAAATAAAAAATAAAAAAACTACTTATACCAGCGTATACTGCTGCAGTGCTGCTTGTAAGTGTAAGAGGCAGCTGGTAGTCATGTGTGTTCAAACAGATATCCGCTCAGATTGTAATAAGCTGCCTTGATTCAATCGCAAAAGTTTGAGCAAAACTCGTAGCAATGAGCAGCTGAGATACGAGTTCTGTGACAGGTTTTGAGCATGGCAAAGCGTACCGCTATGTCAATGGTCTTGGAAACCGGGGCCACTAAGAAGAAAAGAGACACAACAATTGCGAAAGAATTGATTTTGATTCTTGCTCTCATAAGACCTGTATCTTCCATCATGCGTGCATCAGAAGCAGGAAAAATGAAAACAGCACACGCCTTGCACAAAACAGACACAAGAAAAGGATGATGAGACAAGAAGCGAAAAGTTGAATAAGAGAAATTGAAACATAAGATGACAGGAAGAAAGGTGACCGCAAAAGCAAGATCGGATATCAAGAACAAAACCTCCAGCCCAGCCTTGACCACGAAAAGGGTCAAAAAGATCATATGAGAACGCCGCGTGTGTCCCCGAAAGCCCGGTTTTTCAGTTTTCATTTCTCTGCATCGTATCTGTAATTCTGCAAAAGCCCTCGGAATGACCTAAGGGTATTCCTTGGAGATGACTCGGCGCCAGAAAGTAAGATCCAGAAGCGAACGAAGAGCAAAAGAAGCCCAGTAAGAGACTAGAAATTTGCTGAGCGTCGACTGCGAACGCGACAGGGTCGCACCAGAAAGCAAAAGCAGCGTACTACTGCCAATTGCAAAAGAGAAAGAGTGTCCAGATCAAAGCTCTCAAGTTTGCGGTAGCATATGATGCCTTCTAGACCTGTCCAGCGGGCTCTCAGCGACAGGATGTTCATCGTGATCATCAGCCAACTCGGTAGCCTCGGAGTCCAGACTATCCCTATCCGCGGTAGCAGCGGCAGCCATACGCGCCTGTGCCTCTCTTGCAATACGCGNGCGGGGGTCGTGTGCCAGTGGCGGCGAGCTCGNAGGAGCGTTGAACGGCATAAAGCGGTTCGAAAAGATGTTCGGTGTGGAGAAGAGGGCTTGTTGGGCTTGAGGCTGGGATTCGGCACCATGTGTGTGTTTGTCGTTGTAGGGACGTAGTGGTGGGGGAGCCATGGGCAGGGCGTCGGGAGAGGGAGGGGCTTGTGGTTGGGGTGGTTGTTGTCGTGTGGGATGCTTGGCCATGATCTGCAGACGCGAAAAGGGCACGTTGATCTGGTTGGTGCGGACCTTGTAGATGGCGATGCGTAGACGTAACCGTAGAGTCTGGGCAGCGGTTCGGATGGACATGGAGGCTGACGACGAGGTGGCTTGGTGGTGTTGGTGTTGTTGCGAGATGTGCTGTTGTGACGAGGGGTCATAGTTGATCAGAGACGAGAAGGAGCCACGGGTAGCGTTGGAGTTTTGGGATGAGCGACCGCTGTCGGCGTCGTCGTGCGAATCGTGGTCGGTGGGAGAGAGGCCTTTCTGCTGCTCCTGGTTTGGTTGCGGCGTGATGCGGCGCGACAGGGCATTGTTGTGTGAGAGACGGCGGCGCTTGATGTAGCTGAAGCCTTTTCCATCGTCGAAGACATTCGCTTGTCGCTTGAGTGGACTGCCGCCTCTTTGCTGTTGTTGTTGGTGGTGCTTGTCGAGTTTGGCATTTGGCGTCAAGTCGCCTAGAACTGGTCGGTTGGTATTGTCTGGTCGTTGTCGAGCAATTGCTTTTCCTGGAGGTCCCATGTTTTCACTCTGGACTTGGAACAATGGACGTGATGATGGAGCCGTCGACATGATGACCTTGGATACAGAATGTGCTTGTCGAAATGTAGCGCGTCACAGGAAAGCAAGAGAAGAGCGGTCCTTGGTCGCATCCAAACGTCGTGCAGCCGAACATGTGGAGAGGGAGTCTTTTGTGCAATGACGTGCATAAATTCCTACTATCCAACACTAAGCAAACCTAATCACTTCTCCCCTTCTGTCATCCTCCGACTCGAGCGCAATCCTCTTGCGCAAGAATCCCACGGTAGGTGGTTGGATGATTTCGTTGAACAGCATGGTGCCGTACACCAACAGTCCAAAGCCCACCACCTGAAGCCACTTGAATGTCTCCCATCCTAGCCCAAGACTGACCACCCAGATGAACAGTGTTCGGCAAGTGTCAATAGTGCTGCGAGCTGTCGCCGACACTGTACGCGTGACCGACAGTCCAAAGAAGTTGAAGCCACCAATCGACACCATCGTCAACAGACTGCTGACTGCGATCGCTCTATGCTGAAGCACTTGTCCCAGTCCTTCCTTGGCATCAAAGTACCCTCCTCTGCCAGCCTCGGTACGTCCGACTGCAAAGTGTAGAAACACCATACCAATAGCCGTGACTGAGAATCCAAAAACTCCTTCCCATCCGACAGTTGCCAGAGGGTCTAGCTCATACTTGGCCATGATGCTTTCTTCCAGCACAAATTGCGATGCCGTGAAGATTTGTGCTCCCGCGATCAAAAGTATACCAATGATGGTTTGGGCTGCCGAGTGTTCTTGAGCAGTAGCCGCGACGCTCTTCGCAACGTCACGAACCATGTGGATGGTGCTGTGAGCCATCTGGTGCCGCAGCTCGCTCATGCTCGGGGNGTCAGCTCCAGGTGTGGTTCCAGGCACTGTGGCCTTCTTGTTCTCCAAAGCTCCAGCCAAGCCAACGACTGCCACTCCTGCGACGACGATGAACAAGCTGGCCCATTTGAAAGCGTTCAAGTGTCTCTTGAGGAAGACGACACTGAAGAGTCCGACGAAGAGCACGAGAGCACCTCTGGTCATCTGGTATATACTGGCTGCGACGAACAGCAAGCCGACGTTCATCAAGGTGGTTCCGGCGATGTCGCAGCATGCAGGCAGGGCGAGCAGTAGAATCTTCCATCCCCTGAGCGGCAGCCGCTGTCCAGCGTGCTCTGCATCGGCAAAGGGTTTGGCAGGCACGTTGGTGGCATCGGCGGGAGCTTCGACGTCCTCTTGCAACAGAGGGTTGCGACTGTCGTCCGTGCCGAGTGGCTGGTATGCGTTCGCGTCAGATGTCTTGGTGACGAAGCGACAGAAGAGGTAGGAGATGAAGACGACGAGCCAACATCCAGACTCGCCGACAAACATCTGTAGTGTCTGAATGACGGGCTGCTCGAAGTTCTTGCGCTTGGCTGGGTTGGGGTCGTCACAGTTGGCGACACATTGCATGTNCCTATAATCGAGTCAGCAGTGAACAGACAAAGGAGATTCGAGAGATGATACCTGGTACTTGGTAAAGAGGGTGTTGCACATGCCCGTCAGCAGCATCATGGCTACCAGGACCGGGATCATTGCTTTGGACGCCATGTCGGCCGACGTGTCAGAGCGTGAAGCTCCGGTATAAGATATGTAAGTTGAGCAGCCGAAGAGCCAACACGCGAAGTATGTTGAGAAACGTGTATTGAACAAGAACAAGGAGTGCTTGAGGAAGAGGAGAAGGAGTAGGAGATAGCAATGACACAGCCGGTGCGGAGTTAGTCGGCGTTGGTCATGCGCCTTCCCCAGCTTTGATACGTTATTGATAGTCGAAACCGGGTCCGTGTTCCTGACTCGAGCCGAGACCACCAATCATATCTCATCAGACAATGAAGCACATGCTCTCTGGAAAATGCCTCTTGTATCGCTATGCCTCTCCAAGCTTGGAGTCTGGTCTTGTCATGGCAACATGCTTGAGCAGAAGAGTGGAATCAGGATTATGCAGCGCAGCCAATCACGTTGAGCCTCTATTCTCCTTTAAACTTCTCGGCGACTCGGAGGAAGGATTGCCAAGCTCACGCGTCACGAATAGGCAAGGAGGTCATTCGTGAAAGTGTTGTACAATCATGAAGACTTGTCGCCAAACTCCAAGACACTGATGCTATCGCCGGGTCGGGTGATTCGAGATAACCAGCAAGCGGTGCTGTTGGGTACCTTGCTCGTCACCGCCGCCCTCGCTCTAGTCGGCTCCTCACCCCGACACTCTCTCACCACCAGCGCTGCGGCATGGACATGTCTCTGGGCATATACACGCTTTAGGGGTCATCTCAGCAGCACCGAAGAGTCGCAAGGACGAGTACTGTCATGGACGGCAGGAGTGCTGTTGGCCCTGTCCAGCGTATGCGAACGGGCTGTGGAAAAGGGTCACATATACTGGGCAAAGGTCAGATGAGATGCCCTCGAGTATATACACAATGAACATCGGCTGAAACTCTCTCCTCAAAAGGCTTTAATCCCCGTTCTCGTCTGCGTGGTCGTCAAGGTGGATGCATTCGGCACCGCGCGCTTCAACTCGAGTACCGACACTCGGTCTGCAGAAAAACCAAAGAGCGGAGACAAAAGACTTCTAGCAGTGCTTACTGTGTCGGCACTTGTAGCTCTGAGTTATGTGAGCGACCTGAGGACAACATTTGCATCGGGTTGTTGTAATGCAGTGCTCGTAGCCGTGGTGCTGTCGCTCTTACAGTCTGCCCACCGCGAGACCGTGTCGACCGGCGGTCCCGACGACGGAGTGATATCTGTGAGCGGTCTGCTGTCCCAGCCGACCATCAAGAAAGACACACGACAAGTGCTGGTAGATGTTTCGTTCGCAGCCGCATTGGCGCAATGGCTGTCGGCCTTCGTCCTCGAGGGTTTCAGCACAAGACCATTCTGGTTTGCATTTCTACCACAGCAGATCTTGATGGTAGTTTTGGGCTTGGGTATGATAGTGGTTCATGTCATGTTGAACAGAACGATCATTCTCGCGGTAAGTCGATCACGCGATGAGAAGACCCGAAATGGATGGCGGACGCACTTCGGCAGGTGAACTGACCAGGGTGTTTTGCAGGTCGATAAATGCGACCAAGTCACAACAGCTTCGACTTTCGTTGTCGCAGCACTTGCCGCCCAACTGGCAGTCGACTTCTCACTAGGACGGCTGTGGTTTGCATTGTTATGTCTGCTCTCACTCTACGCCTTTCTCCATGACCGCTCAACCTCGACGACTCGACACTCTGCGCCAGACGGTCGAGCAAACATGCGCTCGAGACGCCTCCTCACGCTGCTTCTGCTTGTGTCGCTAGCTTTACTTGCAGCCTTCAGCTTCCGCGATCGCTTGATAGAAAGAGTCATCCCGATTATTCCTACAGGCCCTGCTGGTCCCGAGTCACCTCCGTTGCGCGACCAGGATCTATCTGTTCCTTTGCAATACAACGACAGCCATGTCCATCCGATCGAGTATCTGGCAAGAAACGCCGAGAACGACTTCAGCGCTCTCTTGCAAAGACAGTCACGAACCCTGCAGGAAGCCGTCACCGAGTACAAGCGCCGATACAACATCCCACCTCCTCCCCACTTCGACAAGTGGTTCCAATTCGCCCAGGATCGCAACGTCCAGCTCATAGACGAGTTCGACACTATCTACCACTCGCTGCTTCCGTTCTGGGGTCTGAAGCCTGTAACCATAAGACGGAGGGTTCAAGAGGCAATTGGCTTCGATGGCAACAATTTGATTGCTCTGATGATACGAGGTGGAAAGGTTNNACACGTACGGAGCGGACAAGAATGGCAGCAAAAGGCGACGATCGGCATGATGGACAAATTTATTCAGTACCTGCCTGACATGGACCTGGCTTTCAACATCCACGACGAACCTCGAGTCGTTGTCCCACACGATGAACTGTCTCGCTTGGTAGACGTAGCGAAGACCAAGAACATGCCCGCCGCCTTCTTGAACCACAGCCCCAAGGACGCCTTTTCGCCTCGTCCGAAAGACCTGAACCCAGGTGAACGTGTTGACGAGGTCAAGATCACACGCTTCAACGTATTTGCTCACCAGCCTACCTGGATCCCGTCGCGTATGTCGTGTTCTCCAGACAGCCCTGCTAGAGCGCTGGAAGAGGAAACAACCCCTGACAACATCGCATCCTATGCCATGAGCGAGCTAGGCTTTGTGTATAACGACACTGCCTTCAGCGACGTCTGCAACTCTCCTTCCTTTGGCACATCACACGGCTTCTTTGACCGACCAAATGCCTTCAACGTTGTGCACGACCTTGTGCCAATCTTCTCGCAATCCAAGATGAGTAGCTTCCAGGACATCCTATATCCTTCGCCCTGGTACTGGTATGGTAAGGTAACCTACGATTCACACAAGGACGTGGCCTGGGATAAGAAAGAAGGCAAGCTTTGGTGGGTTGGTAGCACGACTGGCGGCTTCTCACGCGACGGAGGCTGGCGCCGTCAACACCGTCAAAAGTTTGTGCACAAGCTCAATGCGCCTGACCAGGCCAAGATCATGTACGATGCACACCTCACTACAGCTACCTCGCACGACGACAAGACTCCCGACTGGCAAACGCGCTCTGTGCCGCGCTCCGACTATGCAGAACTTATGGATGTCCACTTCTCTCATGTCGGTCAATGCGATCCTGGTGATTGCGATGCCCAGAAGGAATTCTTCAAGATCGTCCCACCAGCCGACCAGCAAGATGCTTGGAAGTACAAATATCTGCTTGATATCGATGGCAATGCCTTCAGTGGCCGATTCTATGCTTTCCTCAAATCCCACAGCTTGGTGTTCAAGATGGCAGTCTTCCGCGAGTGGCATGCGGAGTGGCTCAAGCCCTGGATCCATTACGTGCCTCTAAGTCTGAGAGCAGAAGAAGCTCTTGAGTCGGTACGCTACTTTGGAGCTGAGGAGGCCGGCAAAAGCATGGCTGTAGAAATGGCTGAACAAGGCAGAGATTGGAGCAACAAAGTGCTCAGAAACGAAGACTTTGAAGTGTGGTTCTTTAGGCTCTTGCTCGAATACGGCAGGCTTGTTGACGATAACAGAGAGAGTATCGGGTTTGTCGCATAGTACATATATTTTTACATAGCACCTTATGCATGTACATATCATGAACAGAATCTCATAGACCGTTTATGATCAAAGACCCTCACTGGTTGCTTGGTTTCCAGTTGCAACGATGCTATATATTTCAACAATGCTTCACTCAATCATCTCGTCACATCGTTCGAAGACAAGATGACTCATAGGACGATACGACTGAGAGGGGATAGATTGTCGCAGCGTCAAGGTGGCATGGTTAGCAAGCTGGCGGAAAACGCCGGGCGGACGTGAGTTGAAGCGTTGCGAAGCGTGAGCTGCACGGCAGATTCGCGTCATTGACTGTCGGCGTTTCTCTCGCCTTCTACTCGCAGTCATACCCTCAGCACCATCTCTCGCCGCTGCACTCTTCGCCCTCGCACGCATCGTACTATCCTGTCGCTGGATGGTTGTTGCACGCTAAACTCATACATCACCCTCTCTCACCCTCGCCGCCTCGCATCCCGCCACCAGTCATGTCAGGCATCTTGAGGCAGACCATCAACCTTGGTCGCCTGTACAGGCCGACCTACCAGATNTCGACCCGCGGTCGCTCGCTATCATTAAGACCTGCTTCGATCCCGCGACCAACATATGCATACCAGCGCGTCCGCCGCTACGCCACTCAACCCGAAGAGCCTCGCGACAAAGATGAGGTCAAGGACAAGACTCCCGGCCAATCCGCCCCCGGCATGAAGCACCTTTACAACAAGGGCGGCCCCTTGACAAACGAGAAGACTGCTTCATCTTCATCTGATTCGCCTCGTCCCGGCTTTGCGAAGCTTACCCCCGAGGAAGAGAAGGAANNGCTCACCGAGGTTTTTGGTCAGATCAAGAAGGGCATGCCCGCCTCCATGGCAGAAGAGGTGGAAAAGACTTTTCAAAGGATCCGCACCGAAGGCATCCCTCAAGAGCTCCGCGACACCATGGACGAGGTCAAGCAGGGCCACATGACGCCTGCCGTCGCCGCCCGCCTGTGGCGTCAAGTCTCTTCCATGGCCAGAAAGACTGCCGAGAGCGACATCAACAGCGAGGCCAAGGGTGCTCAGCAGAAGTCTGGTGCTCACGATCCCGGTGCCGGCTCCAAGTCAAAGTCGAACAACAAGGGCGAAGACAAGGATGGTCCAGCCTACCACATCAAGGATATCAAGCTGGACATGAACAGCATCATTCTTTCCGCCTTCACCTCATACCTCATCTATCGCCTGGTCGTCCCAAGCGAGAACTCCCGCGAGATCACATGGCAAGAGCTGAGAAACACCTTCCTTGACAAGGGTCTTGTCGAGAGACTTGTCGTCGTCAACAACAACAAGGTCAGAGTGCACGTTCACCAGCAGTCTGTCCAAGCCATGTACCCCGAAAGTCCTGCAGCTCACGGCAACTTCTACTACTACTTCTCCATCGGCTCTGTTGAGGCCTTTGAGCGCAGACTCGACGACGCACAAGCTGAGCTTGGCATCCCATCATCTGAGAGAATCCCTGTTCAATACAGCCGTGAGGTCTCTTGGGCTGACACGATATTGAGCTTCGGTCCCACCCTGCTGTTTATTGGTGCCATCTTTTGGCTCTCAAGAAGAGCCGCATCTGGAGCTGGCGGTGGTGGCAGTGGCGGAATCTTCGGTATGGGCAAGAGTCGCGCCAAGAAGTTTAACCACGAGACCGACGTCAAGGTCAAGTTCGCCGATGTCGCTGGTATGGACGAGGCCAAGGTCGAGATCATGGAGTTCGTCAACTTCTTGAAGCAACCCGAGCGCTTCCAGAAGCTCGGTGCAAAGATTCCTAGAGGTGCTATCCTCTCTGGTCCTCCTGGTACTGGTAAGACTCTGCTCGCCAAGGCAACCGCTGGTGAGTCTGGTGTACCTTTCTTCAGCGTCAGTGGTTCCGAGTTCGTCGAGATGTTCGTTGGTGTTGGTGCCTCGCGAGTGCGCGATTTGTTCCAGAACGCCAGAAAGAGCACACCCTGCATCATCTTCATTGATGAGATTGATGCCATTGGAAAGTCAAGATCAAAGCAAAACTTCGGAGGTGGTAACGACGAGAGAGANGCTACACTCAACCAGATCCTTACCGAGATGGATGGTTTCGCCAGCACTGAACAGGTGAGCTTCTACTGCTCAACAAAGCAACATGCAACAAGCTAACACGTTCTTNNACAGGTAATTGTACTTGCTGGTACCAACCGCGCAGATGTTTTGGATCAGGCTCTCATGCGTCCTGGCCGTTTCGACAGACACATCTCAATCGACAAGCCTACTATGGACGGACGCAAGCAAATCTTTGCTGTCCACTTGAAGAACATCGTGACAAAGGAAGACATCGAATACCTCAAGGGCCGTCTGGCAGCACTTACCCCTGGTTTCTCTGGAGCGGATATTGCCAACTGTGTCAACGAAGCCGCTCTGATCGCTGCTCGTGGTGGCGCTGACACTGTCAAGATGATTCACTTCGAACAGGCTATCGAGCGTGTTATCGGCGGTCTCGAGAAGAAGTCGTTGGTGCTTTCGCCCGAGGAGAAGCGCACAGTTGCATACCACGAGGCTGGCCATGCTATCTGTGGATGGTACTTTAAGTACGCCGATCCTCTTCTGAAGGTCTCCATCATTCCCCGTGGTCAAGGAGCCCTCGGATACGCACAATACCTTCCCTCTGGAGACACTTACCTCATGTCATACCTGCAGCTTCTTGATCGTATGGCCATGACTCTTGCTGGTCGTGTCTCTGAGGAAATTCACTTTGAGACCGTCACATCTGGAGCATCGGACGACTTCAACAAGGTCACCCGCATGGCCACCGCCATGGTTACCAAGTGGGGTATGTCGCCCAAGGTTGGTTACCTCTACTTTGAGGACGACCCGAACCAGCTCCAGAAGCCCTTCTCAGAGGAGACCGCCCGCAACATTGACACCGAGGTGAAGCGCATCGTCGACGAAGCCTACAAGCAGTGTCGTGGCCTGCTCGAGGAGAAGAANAAAAGAGAGATCGGTATCGTCGCTGAGGAGCTGCTCCGCAAGGAAGTCTTGACTCGCGACGACCTCGTCAGNATGCTTGGCCAAAGACCCTTCGAGGACAAGGGCGACTTTAGCAAGTACTTTGGCGGCCGCGGCGACCGTGAAGGTCCTGGCGCAGGTATCCCTAGCATCCCCGAGAAGCCCGATGGACCCATCCTCCCTCCCGGTTCCTCCAACCCTGCACCTGTGGTGTTCAAGGATTTGAACCACTAAGTTCCAGATGTTACGTATAGAAATCTCCGAAACGAATCATGGAGTTTTTGGGGTATAGGCATTGGGGGTCCCTTTTTGTGTGTTTCTTCTGGCATCTCGTCTTTTTTATATTGCGCATAGCGGATTCCCTTTCTTTTGTATTATTACTTTTCTCTCCTATCAACCCCCGTGTACAAACTTTCTCTTGTCGTCAAGGATGTATGTGGCGCTATGGAGGCGTTTCGATGCTGTCAAAATCACATCAGCCGGTAGATATTTTCCCCTCCACTCTTACAACGCATCATTATTCTTTCTTGTCCCCACTGCCGAGACATCCATCGCGATGTGATGAGGGTTGTCGTCGATCGAGACTACCTCTTGCATGAAGGACGCGGTTGTGAGGGCCGCACTTCCGCGTCCTCATCGTTCTTCGGACCGAGGAAGACAAAGCTCTTGGTTTGCAGTGCCCATTTGTGGGCCTGATTCACACGGTGGAGCAGCAGCGGCGGGGTGGTCCTTGATGAGGTAGGTGGTTTGCTTCCAGAGTGGGTGTATCTTGTGGCGTCGAGTTTTCGATTTATCCGCGTTGAAGCTTTGTTTGTTCTGGAAGGACTGGTTTGCTAAGCTCTCTCTGAAACATGCAGAGAGTTCGTGGAGATGACAGGGATGAACAATGACTTTATATCTCTTTCTCGCCTGCTTTGTGTATCGCAGACTAAACTCGACTACCATAGCAACCCAATCGTTGTTTGGTCTGTCTCTACTATAGCCGCTTAATCTCGCATCTCGCCACAGATGTCTGGCTAGATCCTCTCGGCCGAGATAGATTGCAGCTTTTGGTGCCGCTGACAACTTGATGCCTAACCCACAACAAGGTGGATCTACACAATTTCCTTCTACCGCACCCACCACCCCGCTTTCTGTCTGCCCCCGCAGAGGACGCGATGTTAAACTCCAGTCTTGTGCATATCTCCGCAAGGACGGCGCGCGGTGTAGCGGCATCTGTGATCCGTTTGTCGCCAGCGCCCAAAACGTGACATGGTACGTACGAAAGGTACAAAGTGCGTTTTTGCTACCTTGCTTACACTCCTCTGCCATGCTCGTGACCTGGATTTGCTGCAAGATGCTGTGGAGTACAGATGCAGGTTTATGGATACCCTTGCTTGTCATGAGGCAAGCTGCGTGTTCCTTGGGCTATCAAAACTTGCATACAACCGAGGCGAAAGATGTCCCCGTGATGGTTGATCAACAAGCATCTGAGCTTTCCCCACATTTTCGATGGTGCAGAGAGGTAGGGGTGTTGGTATAGGCAGGTAGGGGAGAAGTAGAGAGTGTAAGGTATTGGTACGCTATATCACGATCGGAAAGCAGAATTCTAGGAGATGTTGCAAACTTTGCAAGCTCAAATAATGAGAATCGGAAGGCAAAGCATTATATTTCAGAAGTTCTATACCTGTTGTTCTTGCAAGAAAGAAGAAGGCAAGGTATGAAGCCGGCAACTGCCGGGAGTGTGACCGTCATGCAGCACTCATCCCACGTTCTATAACTATATCCAAGCAGATTTCATGAACCTCTCCCCATGGGCAAGATCTGCAAACCTTGGAGTACTCTAACCAAGATTTCTCTCAAGGACCCTCCGTATGGCACCTTCCTTCCTTTCTATGAAACGCCGGCCGCTGCCTCTTGACTGGAAGGACAATTCTTTGGAGAGCCGTTGTTTCTCTGTTCCCCAAACCTTGTTTCTCTTCGAGATGGGCAGAATCACACCTTGCTGCGCTACAGTGAGTAGTGACGAGACAAACGCTACTGCAATGCACCCCTCTCTATGAGCTGTGCCGTGCCTGCATAGATGATCGAATATATGCAGGCTGACAGAGCTGGTCTGTCAAGAAAATAATCTACCCCGCGGGTCAGAGCTCCCCTCACTATGGACAGATCCCTGTATGGCATCATGAGGCCACTCGGGTTGCCGGTAAAATCGAAGCTGCAGACAGCAAAAACATTTAAATTGATCGCAGGGCCGCATGCTTTTGGAGTGACACCTTGTGTTGCCCACTTTCACGGGAAGTTGCAGCAGTGAAAGTCACAGTTTCGTGCTTTCCTCTTTTCTGCAAACCAGGTTTGCCTTCGTTTCCTGGGCTTGAAACTTTTTCTTGCTCTTGTCGCTTTACACACCTTTGATCTTCTGGCCTGAAACTTTCTGACGCAAAGATGTCTGGTTTCAAGAGCCTGGCCCTGTTGCTGGCGGCTCAGCTCGCCAATGCTCAGGGCGGCTACCCGAACCCTCCTGTTGCAGGTCTGCCTGTAAGTATTGCTAGCCTTTGGGGTCGCACAACAGTCAATTGACATCTGCGCAGNTTCCCTGGTACCGACTACCCTGGCGCTGCAGTACCGTATGCTGTCGCTGGCGCCAAGTTCAACCAGACTTCTCCTCCCTACTATCCTTCTCCTTGGGGAACAGGTGCTGGAGAGTGGGCAGGCGCGTATGAGAAGGCTATTGCGTTTGTGTCTCAATTGACTCTTGCTGAGAAGGTCAACTTGACTACTGGTTCGTTCTCACATCGTCTCCTTCCGTGTTCGTGCTTTGCTAATCTTCTCTAGGTGTTGGGTCAGTTCACATGCAATCCGAATAGAGCGAACAAATACTGACATTTCTCTAGTTGGGAGTCTGAGAAGTGCGTTGGTAACACTGGATCCATTCCCCGTCTGGGTTTCAAGTCCCTCTGTCTTCAGGACTCGCCTCTAGGTGTCAGATTTGGTAAGCAATGAGCAGCCACTCGAGTAGCTCCTTTATGTATACTGACATGACCCNNAGGTGACTTCGTCTCTGCTTTCTCCGCAGGCGTCACTGTTGCCGCAACATGGGACAGATCACTCGCATACACGCGCGGTAACGACATGGGTAGTGAGCACCGTGAGAAGGGTGTCGATGTCATGCTTGGCCCAGTCGTTGGCCCCCTTGGCCGCAGTCCTGAAGGCGGTCGCAACTGGGAGGGCTTTAGTCCCGATCCCGTCCTCTCTGGTATCTTGAACGCCGAGACAGTCAAGGGTATTCAGGATGCTGGTGTCATTGCTTGCACCAAGCACTACATCCTCAACGAGCAGGAGCACTTCAGACAAGGNGGTCCTAACATCTCTGATTCCGTGTCTGCCAATGTTGACGACATCACTCTGCACGAGCTTTACGTCTGGCCCTTTGCCGATGCTGTACGTGCCGGTACTGGTAGTGTCATGTGCTCGTACAACCAGGCCAACAACAGCTACGTCGTAAGTACAAAGAAGAATGTTGTGAGCAGAGCACCACTAACCGCATCCAGNTGCCAAAACTCTCACCTCCTGAACAAGGTCCTCAAGGCTGAACTCGGGTTCCAAGGTTTCGTCGTCTCTGATTGGTCAGGGCAGCACTCCGGTGTTTCGAGCGCTCTTGCAGGTCTCGACATGACCATGCCCGGAGATGTCGGCTTCGACAGCGGCACTTCATTCTGGGGTGCCAACCTCACTGTCGCCGTTCTCAACGGAACCGTCCCTCAGTACAGACTCGATGACATGGCTGTCCGTATCGTCGCAGCCTGGTACCTCGTGGACAGGGAAGACAACCAAGTCGAGAATGCACCCAACTTCTCGTCATGGACCACCAGAACATTCGGATACCGTCACTACGGTGCTCAAGAGGGCTATGAACAGATCAACTACCACGTCGACGTTCAAGACGACCACCGTGACAACATTCGCGAGATTGCTGCTAGGGGTACCGTGCTTTTGAAGAACAATGGCGCCTTGCCTCTCAAGGGCACCGAGCAACTCGTCGGTGTCTTTGGTGAGGATGCTGCTGACAACCAGTACGGACCTAATGGTTGCTCTGACCGCGGCTGTGACAATGGTACCCTTGCTATGGGATGGGGTAGTGGAACTGCCAACTTCCCCTACCTTGTTGCCCCTCACACTGCCATCGAGAATGAGGTTCGCTCTCACGGCAAGTCTGTTGAGAGTGTTCTCGACCGTGCCGCCTACAGCCAAATCGACACTCTCGCCCAACGTGCTGACGAAGTGAACGGTGCCTGTATCGGTATGTCCTTTCCCTCTCTTTTCCGTCCTTTCCCCCTTCACACTCATCAGACCATGCTAACACAAGCAATTNNAGTATTTGCCAACGCAGACGCTGGTGAGGGCTACATCATCGTCGACGGTAACCAAGGAGACCGCAACAACCTCACTCTCTGGCAGGGTGGTGAAGATGTCATCCGCAACGTATCATCCCTGTGCAAGAACACCATTGTCGTGCTCCACACCGTCGGCCCTGTCTTGATCAATGACTGGTTCGTCTTGACTATCCTTCCAGTGAACCTCAGAGCTGACTGTTACCTAGGNTACGACCACGAGAACATCACCGCAATTCTGTGGGCTGGTGTTCCCGGACAGGAATCAGGCAATGCCATCGTCGACGTTCTGTACGGCAAGGTCAACCCCTCTGGCAAACTTCCTTTCACCATGGGCAAGACCCGTGAGTCTTACGGCACCGATCTTCTCTACGAGTACAACAATGGTGGTGCAGCCCCTCAGACTCAATTCGAGGAGGGTGTCTTCATCGACTACAGAGCCTTTGACAGACAAGATGAAACTCCTGTCTACGAGTTTGGTTATGGTCTCTCGTACACCAACTTCAGCTACTCCGACATCTCGGTCTCGGTTAACACTTCGGCTCCCGCCTATGTTCCTGCCTCTGGTCTGACCAAGGCTGCTCCTATCTATGGCACTATCTCGAACAACTCTGCCGACTATGTNTTTCCTGCCGATGTCAGACCTATCGAGTACTACATCTACCCCTACCTCAACTCCACCAACCTTCGCGCTTCGTCCCAAGACCCCCACTATGGTGGTAACTACAGCTTCCCTGCTGGCTCTTCTTCAAGTGCACCCCAGCCTCTTCTTCCCGCTTCTGGAGCTCCAGGTGGCAACCCCGGTCTCTACGACATTCTCTACACCGTCACTGCCACTGTTACCAACACTGGTTCTGTCGAAGGCGAGGAAGTTCCTCAGCTCTACATCTCTCTCGGCGGTCCCAACGACCCTAAGGTCGTCCTTCGTCAGTTCGACAAGTTCTCGATCGCACCTGGTGCCTCGAAGACCTTCACCGCCCAGATTACCCGCAGAGATGTCAGCAACTGGAGCCCAGAGCTTGATGACTGGTATGTCAGCGAGTACCCCAAGACCGTCTACGTCGGATCTTCCAGCAGAAAGCTGCCTCTTAAGGCTGCTCTGCCTGCCAATGGTGCCACCTCTCCCGGTACTGGCAACGGTGGCTCTGGCTCCGGNCAACGGCACTTACACCGTCCCTCCCGTCTCTGCCCCTGGTACTGCCTCCTTGACCTCCGAATCCGCCTCCAAGTCTTCGTCGCAGTCTACTTCCAAGTCTTCTTCGCAGTCTACTTCCAAGTCTTCTTCGCAGTCGGCCTCCAAGTCTTCCTCGCACTCGTCGAGCCACTCGTACTCTCACTCATACTCTCACTCTTCCACCAACGGCGGACACAACTCGTGGACCACCTACACCCAGCCCACTGGCTACCACTCAACATGGTAGAGTGATCTCGAGCGCACGGAACTGTGAAAAAGCAGCGTACACTCGCTTTGGTATTTGTTTCTAGCACATGATGACTTGATGAACAAGAAGGTGAAGAGGAGAAGAGGACGAGTCTTTGATGACAGCACTTTGTACATACAGTAGTGTGAAGACGATGAGACAGAAGAGCAAAGAATATAACAATGTTTCGCTTGATCGAGTTGCATCGAGCTTTCAATTGTCAGGACTTTTCATTGTAGTCCGCGAGTTCATCTGCAAGCATACGTCGGTTGGTTCCTTCTTTCCCCGTCCTCGTCGACGAAGGAAAAACCATTATATGGCCAAGTTTTTTCTATGACCTGCGTTTGTTGTTGTCTTATCCTTCAATGTTAGAGGTCTCTGCTATTGTGTCTCAAAATGCTATGCATGTTAGTCCCATCATCTTTGTCGATACCGAATGAGGCCTATTCTACAGTGATATAGCCGCATTAGATTGCCTTGTTGCCCACCTGCCTTCAACCATCTCAAAAGCATTAGATCACGTCAATACCCCTCAAACACCACCAACTCTTCTGGTACTGGGCTAGCACAAGCGTGTAGCCACGGCTCTTTATCAGCAATAGTCATGCTAGCTATCACCAGATGGATTTCCTTAAAGAGTCTGACTGGAGGAAGCCATCAGGTCTGTGACTCAGCAGATTTTGAAGGAAATGGTGCACACGGAACAGAGGAGAGTGGATCATGGACAAAACACTTGATTTTCCATAGGTTTTGTCTCCCTCCGCTCAAGCTTTAGCCCTACTTACCATGTGAATTTCGTATCGAGACGATCGTATAGTTACTCCATGGTCATGAGATAGCACTTTGGAAGAACTACAATTGATTCGAAGTATAAGACCAGGAGCAAAGGACTACCTTTGCCTTTCGATCAGAGTGCACCTCACTACATGGTGCTAAACAAAGATGATGGTGAACCCGAAACATGGCTAGTATTGCTCATGCCAATTTCTATATGCATAGTTCACATGCTTCATCTTTAGGCTTCCTTAGATAGATGCATGTCCCACGCAAGCAGAGTAATTAGGGTTTAGCTAAACCCACGAGCTAGAACCGGCGAGCGCTCGATAGCACCACTGATCGCAAAAACATGTCTTATTATAAATGCGCGCAGAATGCCAAGAGACCAAGGTGTAGATCTCGCATCCTTCGTATCATAGACTCCATCTCGCGGCCAATCACGGGGCCATTCCTTCTGCGTTTTGGAGACTTCAGAGAAATAAAAGACTTATCCAAAGATACACGAACACAACCTTGCTTTCGAAAACACAAACGCGTTTTCTCGGTTCTTGCAAACACAGCTCGAGATGCAAAGCCATGATTTTAAGCAAGACGGCACACCAAACAACGCCACGAGTAAGTCTTTCTTGAGCCCTTTTCTTCTTCGTGAGCACTTATCACTCGTCAAGAGCTAGCTCAGCGCCCACATGTCGATAGACCAGACCCAGGTTTTCTAAAGCGACTGGTCACATCAATAATTTTCCACACATCTATCTCGACTGTGAGCCTGGTGCTCTTAAACTGGTGGAACGGTGACTATGTTCCCAGGTTCACGCTAAAGGATTGGTGGTACTCGTTTCTCTGGTATGGCTTGACAAATTTGTGCGCTAGGTTAGCTATGAAGGTAGCGGGTGTTGAGGGCCTTCCCTAGAGAAGAGGGGGCTTTCGGGGTGTACATGTTGGATGGGCGGGTTCGGGAATGTTCTACAATGCTCAAAGAACGTACGAATGTCTTATTCATGTACTGGATCCGGTTTATATGTTCTGTTGGAGATGATGGATAAGTCTGCTAGCGGAAGGAAGCCATGCTTGATGTCACCAGGCCCCTTGAGCTGAAATATCGAGTCATCATGCCACCACATGTGACTTGAGACGAAAATCACGCTTGGACGATCTCTTGAGGTTCGCTAATCATATAGTAATCTAGATTCAGCAGCCAAGACATGCGATCAGGCACAGGCTACAGCGAAAGATCGTTGACTGGATTGGACGCTTCCAGGTTTGTCTTACAGATTCTGAATCTCAATTAGTTTGTGCCGGTACATTCTTACAGCAATCAATCAATGGAGACCAAGCCACAGTCGCTTAGAAGACTTCAATGGGTCAGTGAATCTGATCTGAGTCTTGATTGTGACAACCTCAGGCATAACTTCCAAAGGTTTTGTCCTCTTCACACAAGCATGCGTGTACTGTCAGATCGCGCGACTCGCAGGCCAAAATTTGAGCCTGGACAGTATGCGGGAAGTCTACGGCGAGTGTTCAAACGATTTGCCTCAATCATTGTTTGTTTCAACAGGACTTACTTGCTTGTAGCCTGGATGTATATAGGAATCACGCCTCGCGTCCTATCGCGGAAATGCCATTACTCCCCGAACATATACATGATTATCTAGAAGCATTACCAATTGGTCGACAGCTATACTAAGACAAGTGGCAGGTGGCATACCCCACTCTAGGGTGCGGCATATGGTTTTAAACGTACTTATCTTGGTTCAGGCGCCGCTTGGTTGCGTTGCTTGGTCTTGGTATCTTCGGTCTCCCCCAGCCTCGGATATCTACTTGTCCACGTCGTTCCGAGACATTTCCAGGTTGAGGCGCCCTCATGTCGCGTCTGCTTGATTTTACCTCTTGCCAAGGCGTTTTAGGCAGCCTTCCAGGAGCTGCATCACATTCGCTCTTCCTCGACTTGCTTGAACCACTTACACACAGAATAGATCATTAAGAAACTTCTGGCAACCAAAGAGATCCTCAATATGGCAATGACTTGGCAAGAAATCAAACAGGATGACACCAGACGGCCGCTCTACCAGCATGAAGAAGCACTGGTTCTCCTCACGGTCGCTCGACAAACCGAGATTCGTATGCCGATGACGGACGAAGAGACTATCTTCACAGCGTTGTTTGTTCTCGAAGATGACGTGCCGATCAACGTGAGATCTTATCAGGGCGCTCTCAAAGTGAATGAACTGTTCCATTGACCACACTCTCAGATGATCAACGATTTCCTGGAACAAGTATATAAAGAGTCGGAAGTCTGTAATATCTGGCGTGCGGACACCTCAAATCCCGAGGGCCTAACAGTGGAGAATGAGGACGCAACTCTGCCTCCAGTGAAAGAAGCATGGCAGTCACCATTTGTTGGCAAAGTAGTGGAAGATGCTTTCGAATTTCTTGCCACGATNTCACTTGAGAAGTCATTAAACAGGACGTACACCATCGTTTTGCACAAGTGTCTTTACGAAAAGAAGAATTGGGTTGTGCTCTACCTAATCGACGAAAAGGGCGGGATTACAGCTGCTCCTTGCGCAGCACACATGTGTATGGTCTACATCGATTCGTATGCCTGGGACCTATGGCCAGATCACTTGGAGCAGTGGCGTAAGCGCAGTCGCCCAGTCTTTTAGTCTGTAGGTTATCAACGGCGGTTGCCACAGTATCGACGTTGGCTCAGGTACTTCTTTGAGATACAGTAAATTGAAACATAGTGGAAGAAGACAACTTGATTAGACTTTACCAAAGCCATAATCGATACAACGACGGTTCCCTGTGTCTACTGTGGAATCTCTGCGCTAGTCGTGGTCGTACGAGCTATGTGGAGGCTCCCCGAGATAAAACCCGCGGATAACATCATCTACGGATATGACCGCCCCAATACAGGTGGGAGACGCAACAACACAAGGACCCTACTAGCAAAGTTGTTTCTTGTGGGACCCGCCTGTGGTGCGATGGTCGCTTGTCAACAGTCCGGCGGTAGATTAACAGCGCTTACAATTTTGGGTCCTGGGTGTCTTATGGTCCTCATTCTTGCATAGAATGGATCAACGCCTAAAGCTACTTCCAATTCCCATGCCGGATGCACATAAAGATTGAATGGTTCAAGTGGTAATTTTCAAGTGTTTGCGAACATGATCTGTTTTCTGTACCATCATCATTTATACCCATGCTTTCGTAGATACTATCCCTAATCAGTGTGCCAGTGGTACAAGGTTTCTCATGGAACACCAATACTACTGCCACAGTTGTGGCTCGCTTGGGTGTGTTTCTTCTCTAAGCGTCGAAGGAACAACCACAACCCAGCCGCTTTTGCCTTCGACACCAACAGTTCTCCAGGCCCAGAATCAACCGGCGAGACACTTTGGTGTTATGTTCAATGGGGACCTGACTGCTTCGGTACCCATCACCTGCTAAACTAGGTGCAGCGGCGACTCGAGCGATCAATGCCACTGTCAGTGTGGCTCGGGGCGTCGACGTGGTCACCTCTCCGATGATCAGTGGAGCGTGTCCGCACACGTCTCACAGCATAGCCAGCACAAGCTCATCCATCATCTCGACTGCAGAACCTGGAACCACGACATTGACAAACTTTGATGGAAGTGTTCAGGAGTGCACAAGCTTCAGTCAGCTCACCATTGGTGTTCCCGGCTCCGTATGTGTTGGGCCAACCATCATACCGCCATCGACTATTCGGGTTGAGGCGAGTGCGACGTCGATTGAACCGTCATCAACCAGTATGGTGTTTCCGCCCAAAGCGAGCTGTAGACATGCTATATCTCATGATGGTAGCTTGTGGACTGTCATGGAACGCGGTTGGATTACCGACGCTCTCAAGAGGCATGTGAAAGCTTGTAGCTCACTCAAAAACTGGAAACTAGATAGACTCAGCAATGATCCTGGTGATTGGGAGTTTCGGGTGACCTTTCAGATGAACTCAGACTATGATGTCTGCATCAAAGAAGATATGATCGAAGGAACGGCGAGTTGTTGAGTGCTTGTTCCAACATTGTCAACAGACAACTGTCCTGAAGCGCGGGATTGTGAACATCGTGTACATAGGACACACTACATTCGGCCATTTGTGATAGTTGTAGACCATCAGCGCGACTCCGGAAGAAAAGATCCCGAGCTGATAAGTGATAAGTCGCCAAACTGTTTCAGATTCTTCGTTGTTCCTTGAGTGGTGGCGCCTAATCTTCCCGCATCACAAAACGCATATAAAGCTGGGTCGCCTCGCTATTCTCTTTACCTATCAGAGATTCAAGAAAGCTTTTTGAGCCATTGGTCTCCCAGGAAGTCACATAAATCAAGCATTGGCAATATTTCTGCAGGCTTCATGCATACCGAGGAGACTTTCCCATACACCATTTCCAAACGCACAGCGATCAAAATGCCCATGCTAGGCGACGAGTCCGATCTTGCAGCGTACTTCGTACTAAATCCCGATGTATCTCCCGAANNTATGGATTTATGCTCAGACCAAAGTAAAGATACTGATACATAACACACAATGCGAGTCAGGTGTCCATATGGCGAGTCGGGTGTCCATCATCTCTGGCTGGCCGACGACAAACCAGGCAGTCTCCCGGATGACCATGGTTGCGCGACTGTTCCTCCACTCACAAGAAGTTGGCAGTCGCCGTGTGCGGGAAAGACCATCGAACAAGCTTTTGAGTCTTTGGTGACTTTGTCCATCGATGCAGAGGTGTCCATCAGTAGGACATATATTGTAGTCCTTGTCGCAGAACTCTACAAGACTAGAGACTGGGTCATCGTGAGGAAGATAGATGAGGAAGGAACCAGAACCATGGCATCTTGCGCAGCAAAACANTCAATCTTGCATATCGATTCGTATTCGTGGCATTCATGGCCAGAGTACTTAGATAGATGGCGCAAAGANGGAAAGCCGTTCTTACGGTAGATCACGATAGTCATCTTCAGCGATATACTCGCAACCCAAATTCTCATAGAGACGAAATGCAAGTCTGCTGCTCGAGATTGCAGTACAAAGCAAGTTGAAGTTGGAATTACATTACCTTTTACCGATTCCATTGCACGTGATGTTTGTTGTTGCCAAGCTCTGATCACTTGGACGTTTCCCGCGACCTGAGACCGTTACATCCCCTTTTTCACAAGGACAAGTCAGAGGAACCGCTCGAACTCACGGCCGAACCTCTGTCAAATTGGGAAGCGTGCAGGGTGTGCCCAAGTTTTTGATACTGCCACTCACATAATGGCATTGAACGCGCTTCTGAAATATCTACCCGCTGGTTGGACAGAGGAGAAGTATCAGCATGCAAGTGACAAAGACTTTGCAGACATCCCAGAAGATGTCAGTCCACTGTTTCTCAATTCATACGAGTGGAACTGACGCTCATTAGGAAGTTGAAAACGTGCTTCGAAGAATTTCAGCAGAAGCAAAAGTCCGCCATGTAGATTTCGTTCAAAAATTCAACGCGGAAAGGACAGCCTGGGGACTTCCCTAAGGCAATTGGACCTCGCAGAGGAGGACGATGATGGACTGCACTGTTTGGTCAAGCTGGTCGAAAGTGCTGGCTGGAACGATTTTGGCTTTCTAGTGTTTCGCACACACTTCGACGACGACAACCTCTGGGATCAATTTCGCGATCTGTGGGATCCAATCTTGCAGCAGGGTATGGACGCAGCACCTACATCTGCCGGACTCGAACGCGTACGAGAGAAACTGTACATGAAGATGGTCGACGACGATGCACTGAGTGGTAGATCTCCCAAAGATGTGGCTTTCGCATATCGACTGTGCGAGGAAGACGAAGGTCTCGATGAAGACGAGATTCTAGAGCCAGGCCTTCGCACCCGAATGTGTCTGTTCGTGGACGAAGAATGCATGAGGTCGGTCACTGAACCGAAGTCTGATGTACCACCATTTGCCAAGGCAGTAGATGTTACCCTTGGACAAACTTCATCGCGGTCACAAAACGCCATCTTTAAAGTTGCGATCAAGTCGTTGGTCATGGATTTCTATCCATCCCTGTTCTTACCAGAGATCGAGGATGCCACTAGACTGTGTCCGACAAGCGAAAGTAAGATTTGGGAACATCTGTCGCAAACTTTGCATGGCGAGGACGAGTGGAAAAAGCTCAAGAAGATCATGGGGTACTGAACTCAGGGTTCTGTGCTGGGCTTATGGCGACTGCAAGCAAAGATCTTGACATGGCATTTGTGAACAGTGCGGTCATAATTCAATTGATTCGAGTTCATGGGAGATGACGGGCAGACGCGATAGGGGTAAAGGGAACTCCGAGCATAAGAGCGACCAGCACTTGCTCCATACGAAAACCTATCGAAGATGTTCGGTTGAAGGGTGCAATAGGTACCCCAAGGAGCGACCTGCTTCTTGGAGCTTCCAGACTGTTTTCACCATTCACTTCGAACATCATATCTCGTTGTGTTGACTGGATATCTAATGACTGCCTCAGTTGATAGTGACAGAGGAAGACCCACTGCTCTCGTAGCCCTCGGTGGCCATGATCTGGTAGTTGAAGGCACCAAGATTCTGAGAACGTTAGTTCACGAGCCTTTTATACGGTACTTGGAGTTCACCTACCAAGCCAAGAGACTTCCAGGCGTTGATGTGGTTTTGGAAGGTGATGGTACCACTAGTACGCTTGCTCTGGCGAACGGAGAGGTACTGGTGGAATGTAGCAGTTCCTTGGATAGAGGGTGCGTTGGTACGCGTGGTCTCGTAGATATCGTAGACACCGCCGTCGGTAGTGACCTGTGTTTGATGTCAGCGATGGACCTGGAGAGCTCGTTTGAGGTGTCTTACAGTGCCCAAATGAGTCCCTGCACTGCCGGGGTTGTAAGTGCCGTAGGTCTCAATGACATAGTACTCGACAAGAGGTCCAGTCGTCCAACCGTAGAGGGCAATCAAACTGTCGCCACCAGCGTTGATGGATCCAGAGTAGTTGATGGTNNGCTGCAAGATATTCAGCGAAGTTCCCGAACCGCGAAGACGACCTGCTTACCGAGCCGCACCTGTTTGCCAACCGATACCAGCAACAACATCAGTGTTGGCGCTGGTCCATTACAGGTTGTACGTGCCAGTGCCGATAGTGAAAGTGTCGGCACCAGTCTCTACGTAATTGGAGAAGTAGTAGCCGCCGTAGTTGCCTGTCTGGTTGTCCGTGATGGTCTCGCTACGTTTCTTGATGTCGCTGATAGGCGCAGCCAGAGCGAGNNCGGCGCATGCAGAAGCAAGGAAGACGGTTCTGAATGAAGGCATGATGAAGAAAGGCAATCGAGGTTCTTGTGGGGTTGATTTGGTCAATTTCGTTGGAGTGATCATGCGATACTTATACCTAGACGATCCGGCATGGAAGAATTGCAAGCATCTGTCCCAATCAGTCTCATCTCTCGCAAGTGTATGATTTGGCTAAATTGCAACATCCATGGATATCTTGACGATTTGTTTGAGGATCTGCGTCGTGCAGTCCTACGGGCCGGAGCCATCTTGAGCACGTCAACCATCAAGTAGGGGTCAGGCACATTAGGGCAAAGAGTGTGGGCGTAATCCAAGCCTCTGAATATGTAGTCAAACAGCAGCAAGCTTTGCCAAATATTCCGTCTTTGACTTGCAGGCTAAAGACGTGAGGAGCAGTTCAAACAAGCTTCGTCTGAAAGTGTCGATCATGCGGAGGCCACGTCTCGGGGAATCATGGGGTCTTCTCACTTCCGCGTCTCCGCAGGGAGCCATACCACCTTGAAGCTCTGGCAGATCGTAATCGTATGGCCGCATCTCACTCAAGTGCTCAGTGCGTCAAAGTCCCAATGAGAGATCTGATAATGCACCAAGTGGATTTGGACGGATTGAAGTGATATACCTCGACCCCACAAGTCTACGTCCCTTTTAGCGGCTAATCTGGGGATCTGATGCCCACATGAATATGCATAAGACTGTATAGAGCAGTAAATTCATGACTGAAGCTTCTCGGCCGTATAGTTGACGCTATATAGCCATGGTTGGATTATATCAATGTGCTGTCCGGTTAAAATAGTCAGAACTCGTTTATTATGCCAGACACATCAGACTAAGAGGTCGTACTGTGTCTGATTGATCAGTTCAGGCTTCCGAGACCCTGCCTTATGCTTGTTGCACCGAGAATTACATCATACAACGCACAAGCACGCCCGAGATTTTGACTCGGCCACACCTTGCTGAAGATCAAATACTGTAGCAAGAGAGCTGTTGTATGCCTATAGTGATGTATCTACATCGTGAGAAGTCCTGATGCTCGGTCATGCCATGCTATTCCCTCTCAAGGCCCGAAAAGCCTAAGCATGAGCACCGTATTTCGTCAACCACTCTCTGCTGATACAAGGTTCTCAAGTAAAGAAATTCCTCTATAAATTGAAGTCCCTCCAGTCCTGCAAACATACTCCGGTATTTGCCATCTGCTTTTCCACATCTTCCTTGATTTGCACATATGACTTCCCTATCGATACATTGTCATACGTGGAATGGGCTTCTCGCAGCAATTTAATGTTGGAAGCTTTGAAACCTGACGCTATGGCACCAAGGATTGAAGCTCTCACGCANNGGTCAGTCTGCAATCCGACGAAGACAAGGTTTGTGATACCTTTCAGGCGGAGCGAGGTCGCTAGATCTGGGTTCGAAGTGAACATATCGCCTAAGTGGATCTCAGTGGCATCCACGCCNNAATTGTCGGCCGGCTTGGTCTTACCAACGTTTTTGGAAATCAGCCTTTCGGTCTCGACACCCTGTCGTGGTGGGAAAACAAGTTGCCAGGTCGATTTTCCTCGATGCAAAGAATCACTTGGGTCTTTGTCGTCGTGTTGAACAANAAGTATTTCAATTCCGAGTTCTGGATTTCCATTCTGGAAATAATGTTCGTTGTGCTGGCGGACGAGATGCAAAACAGAGCTGATGGCCTGCTTTACTTGACCAGCATCAGGAACCCCGTCTCTGGCGTTTGCGATACCATCTTGTACGTCAACAATGACGAGAGCTGTCCTGTTTTCCATGGCAAGGTGACTGGTAGTTGGAAAGGCGCATGAGATGTCTGTTGACGGATCGATTGAAGATATGTTCCAGCCCTCACAGATGAGTCATCCCTCAGCCAGTGTTTTCTTGGTCTTGGCCAAGGTAAACAACAGCATGGAATTGGCGGACTGATGAATTATTGGGATATTACAGGTCGCTCCAAAGTCTTCTGTGGTGTTAAGACAATATCGTCAAAGATGATCGAACATGAATTGATGAGCAGTGAAAGGTGAAGTACGCGCAATGGAAGAAGGTTGTTGAGGACAGATGGTGAGAGCTGAAAGTTTCACGGTCTGCATTCTGTACGTGCCACAGATCATTGCAGCCATGTTGCACTCGACGGCGAAACGCGATTCATGTTCACCCGCAAGGCCGGAATCCTCTGGTTTGTTCACGGGAAAGGCAGTCAAATAGCCGAGAGTCGACCTCGCTGATGACTAAGCGGTTTTAGATCGGCCCCGGACCTGTAGCCCCTCGCCCTCTGCGGAGATGACACGTCAAGTCACCAAGGAGCACATTTACTTGCAAGAAACCACATTCCACGTAACGTAGTCGTATCTTGGTACTTCGAAATGGCACAAGAACCCGTCGACATTGAGAGTATACTCGCTGCCGTGCCCCACCTGAGCCGTGGCCCTGGCGGTGTTGTTGCCGTCGTCAAAGATGGCACATTACTCGGCCAGCGCGCTTGGGGATATGCTGATCTCGACCGTCGCATACCGATGACGACCAAAACGCAGTTCCCCATCTGCTCAATCTCAAAGCAAATGGTTTGCTTGGCCATGGAGTCGCTCTTGCGTGACCCTACACCTATGATGGCTGAGCGCGATTGCGAAGTTGCGAAACAGTTTGAAGATGAGCTCCAGAAGCTGCTGCCTAATCTCAAGTGTGGGAGTGAAGACGGCGTCAAGGTCGCCGATCTGTACAACATGCAGTCTGGTATACGTGACTATTGGGCCCTGTAAGTGGCATTATGACTCTTCGCCGTAATTGATCGCTCACAGATTTGCATAGGNACTACTCTATGGGGCGCTCGTCCTGACGACCAGTTCTCCTTGCTGCACGACGCTCCTCAAGCGCTCGATCGCATCAGGAGCTACCACTTTGCTCCTGGAACCGAGTACTCTTACTCCAATGTGAACTTCCACGTACTTGGCCGGATCATGGAAAATGTATCTGGACTCTCGCTCGCGCAGCTGCTTACGCAGAGACTGTTCATCCCTGCAGGTATGAAGACGGCCAGTCTCTGCGCAAACACGAATGGACTTCCACTGCCCATTGTTGGCTACGAAGGCAATGAGAAGGTAGGATACTTTGCCGCGACCAACCGAATCGAATGGGGCGGTGATGCTGGTATCGCTGCCTCGCTCGAAGACATGATCGCTTATGAGATTTACCTGGACAAGAGTCTGTCGGATGACACGAGTCTCTATGTCCAAACGTTGCAGGAGCAGAAGTTCCGTGATGGCACACCTGCTGGTTATGGGCACGGACTCAAGCGCCTCAAGGTTGCAGGACAATCAGCCATTGCTCATGGTGGTGCCCTTCGCGGCTTCCGACACGCGAGGATGCAGTTTCCTTCGGATCGTCTTTCTGTTGTTGTCATGCACAACTTCGAGACTTCGCCAGGCGTGCCCGCCGAGTTTATCGTCAAGAAAGTCCTTGATGTACAAGAGGCTGAGCCTGAGGTGATCGGTGTTTCTGCCGCATGGAAAGGACACTTCTTCGACGAGGACACCCAGCTCTATATCGCTGTAGAAGAAGGCGATAGGGAGAAGCCTGGCACAATCTCAGTCATTTATGGCCCTGGCACTGGAGGAGAGACTGCTAGATTGACCTCGGAGAAAGAAGCTAAAACAGATGGCATGAAGCTGACCCTAGATGGCGATGTCCTGCACGTGGAACGGATCGACGACAATAGGACTTTGCGAGCTGTTCGTTTACAGCCTGTGGACAAGAAGGACTTCGGCCAATCTTCCACCGAAGGCGCTGTAGGAGTCTACCGTAGTGAAGAATGCGACAGCGTCTTTACAGTGACTGGAGAACGTGGTAGTCTGTATGGCTCTTTCGACGGCTATCTCGGACGCGGACCTATCTGGACCATGAGACAGATTGGCAAGAACCAGATGTGGGCATTGGCTAACCCACGAGGTCTTGATGCAACGCCGCCCGGCGATTGGACGGTGGTATTCAAGGATGAGAAGGATGGTTTATACAGTAGAGTTACCGTGGGCTGCTGGTTGGCTCGCAAGGTCGAATACGTCAGGCAAGAATAGCGACGAGTGCTTGACCCGTAGTCATGGTAGACATGATTAGCCACGCCTTGTCGTATCCTATACTAGGGAAAGAGAACACTGTCATATGCAGCAAGCAAAGTGTGACCTGACGTAACGAAGCAAACAAAATATGTGATCATCAGAACGACGCGGCGACTTCCCAATCAGCGCAATAATCCACATGAGTCCGAGTGCCCGCCACGTTGATCGATTTCCTTGTCCCCGTCAGAAAATGGAAGTGTGGCATGTTTCCTGATACACCTCCATCACCAATCGTCCAGACTCCGTCGACAACTAGTGTTTTCCAGAATCGGAGGACATCGCGTAGAAGAGCCAGTGGTCTGCCAGGCATCCACGGACACGATCCTCTGAAGGTGAAGAGGTTTTCCCTACCTCTACCATCAGAAAAGACGATTGCATCGCTCCAATCTTCATCAGGACAGAGATAAAATCCGGCTCTCCGATTCAACAAAGCTGACCCTCTTCCCTTGTAGCCTCTCAGTGAAGGCTTCGAATGATCGCGCCAACTGGTTTCCACGGCTCTGCCAGGACATAGCAATGTAGGTGCCAGGTCGCAGGAGAGAGCTGACTGATAGTCTTTGGGGTCTCCGGGTTTACGGCCAATGACCTTTTTGCGTTCGCTGTCTTCCGGCTCCGCAGCGTGCAAGGCTTCCAACAACTTGGTTGACCAAACGCTCACACCTGGTGCGATGCTGCCAAACGCTGGACGACGGGCTCGTGTGAGGAATGCGTACTGGAACGACTGTTCTATCCACTTCTCTGCGACACTTTGCTTAATGAGTGGTTCGTACGTGGTCTGCCGTGCCACTGAAGTGGGCAGTCTAGCTTCGATGGCATCGCCCAACTCAGCCCAAGCACGGAGAGACGCTGGCAGGTCCCATTCATTCCAAGAAACGAGCTTCAGTTCTGGCGTGATCTTACCAGTATCCCACATCTGGATCCACCGCTCTAAGATCTTAGGCAGAGGAAGCCATGATGTCTTTGGCGGGAGTTGAAGATCGGAGTCGATCCAAGAAGCGACCTTGTGTTGCTGACTGAAAACCAACCCGCTGCCCGTTGCCTCACCTGGATACAGCAGAACGAGAGTATCCTTGGAAGGCGCAAAATGTGGCAATTCTTTGTTCTGGAAGAACAACTTGGGATCCGGTTGGTGGCAGAAAGGCGTGAGTAGTGTTGGTTCGTTGCTCATAGGCCTAGCAATGATGCTGGCCAAGAAGCTTTGGAGATCGGGCAAGAGGCGTATCTTGAAGTCATCGTCGCATTCTCCAAGTGCATTATCGAGGGTTCAAGCAGGGGTTCGAGGTTGTGTTGCTCGTTGAACGAGTCGGTTGTGTAAGTTTGCGCATTTGACAGGATCAAAAGATGATTCTTCTTGACTCGACATTGCTTAGGGGATCGAGGTGGTACTGGCAAATAATCGAGCTGGGAATACTGAGCATATATGCTAACAGACGGCATCTAGGCGCAGTCACGAATCCTTCGCCGCGGTGGCCGAACGGGGACGACGATCTTCTCAGCAATTCAATCAGGCAAAGCTCACGAAAACAAAAAGCAGATGCCTTCCGAAGCTATATTTGCTGGATATGCTGCAACGTGGTTCTGTTGATCCGAGTCTCTGGCCCGCACACATCACGATTCCTGCAACGCACCTCCACTTTTGCTACTGGATCGACGATAGGATAGAAACCCATGTACGTCAAACTGGACTCATGACCCCCTTGTGATCTGAAGTCATACTCAAGTAGGATCTGGGCCAGGCAAAGTTTGAGCTCGGTGTCGGCAAGAAAACGTCCTGGACAGACAGATCTGCCCAAGCCGAAAGCGGCATGCTCCTTGCTTGAGGCTGTGAAACTATGGACCGGGCTGCCTGTCTTCTCCCGAAGCGACGAACAACGATGACCATCAAACCCCTCTGGGATCGTGTAGACTTCCGAACTCTACATCAGCGATGCGTCGACGGCAAGATGGTATCCCCGCGGTATGGTAACTCCGTTTGGAAGTGTCGTGTCGGACAAAGCTTTTCGCTCAAGACCAACTATCAGAAACGATTAGTACAGATGGTTGAAGCAGAACTCGATTGACGTATCAATGGCAGGAAGAGTTCTCTGGGCTTTCTTCATGGCACTATCTCATAACTTCATCTTGAACAAAGCACTTGTCGTCCATGCATACTGTTAAATGGCGTCTTCAATCTCATCACGAAGGGGTAACATTATGTCAGGTTGCCTACACATCTCCAGAAAAGTCTGCCTGAGTGCCTCAGAAGCGGTGAAGAGGGCTGTGACAGCAAGAGCTATTTGCAAAGCGCCGTGGTCAACTTCACGTTTCCTAGCGGCATCGGTGAACCACTTGATAGCGTCGTTGTACGTTGGGGTAGAGGTGGCTCTTCCAGCCTCTCTCCTGATCAGCTCATCGCGTATCAAGATCCGAGCACGNNAAGATTGAGAGAGAGAATTGAAACGATGAGCTACCGGCCACAGAACAGCGGGCCATTCCCGGACCTGGCCGATGGCAGTGAAATAGTTGAGGACATAGTTGATCATGAGTTCTTGCCACTCCGGGTTTTAGGCGAGCTGTGGACCAATAGAGAAGGCGGCTGCGGCTTGCGAGATGAGAGCGGTGGTGGCTTTCTGCCAGTCAAGTGNATGGCATGTCTTGTCGTTGCCCCAATGCTGGTCCAAAGCTTCTGAGAGGCGGGTGTTGATGGCGGGAACATTGGCCTCGTTCTTGGAGAGGTTGCTTTTGATCAAGTTGACTACGAGTTGGTCGGCATCGTGCATGACTGTCAGGGCGTCAAAGCCAGGATGTCCTGAAATAAAGTCATCTCTGACCACAACGGGATGATCGAGAATTTTGTTGGTCTTGACCCAGTCTGTGAGCGAAGCAAGAAGGATGATCTTGGGGCCGTTGGGGGTCAGGATGGTAAAGGGATCATGGTTTTGAGCCAGGCCATCGGCAACGAGTTCTTTTGCTTGTGCACGATATGCCTGATGGGCTTTCTCCAGATTGTAATCTCCGTCGAAAGCATTGACGACGGGAACTGGTGATGAGTGTCGACGCTGACAGTAGAGATCATATACGGCCGATAGAGCGACGACAAGCGATGTACAAATCCAAGGAAGCAGAGGCTAAGCTATGGTACTTATGAAACGATGCTTTGCAAGTTCGAAGATGGAGTAGTCTGCAGCGCAAACAATCGTATCGGGGTCGGTCTCTACTTACTTATACTTGTGTGATTGTGGAGGTCAGGGTGCTCCTGGTCAACAGTTTCGCATCAAAGTCTCAGCTTTGTTCGGCTTCTGTACACAACTAGGCATGCCCTCTCGGAGGCGCTGCTACAGGACGAGAGGATCCGATGGGAGGAGAGTGTCCGAAAGAAGAATCTTCAGAAGAGAGCGTATCCAGAGGCGGAGTTGAGCGGCCACCTTTTTCAGATGACGCGCCTTGATGGGTTTGGACACGGCATCGCTCACTTGGCTGATGCGCAAACAAACCGGGAAACTTTAGCTGGACAACACGACTTACTCATCTATTAATTCTGGCAAGGTGCTGGGAGTTGCAAATGTTGTCGCAAGGGACAAGTTGAAAGTCACAAGCGAGGAGCCGGAGTTGATGCCGTCCGCAGTGTCGCAGTGATGACGTTGACATGATGGCAGCTTTCGAGTCGAGAGCAACGGAACTCTGACATGTCCATCACGCATAACAACAAGACAGTATGGCCGTTCAATCTAGAGTCGCAGCAGTCACGGGCGCCAACAAGGGCATTGGTCTCGCCATTGGTGTGTCACTCCCACTCGCTGCCTCCTTCTCGATGCTGATAGGCGCACANGTGCGCAACCTGGCCCTCACATACCCATCGTCACCTCTCCGCAGCGGACCCCTCCTCATCTACCTTTGCGCACGCTCTGCATCCCGAGGCGCCGAAGCCGTCAAGACCCTCCAGAACGATCCCCAGCTCAAGCAGGCAAAGGTTCTCGTCGAGGACGGCGGCGACACGACCATCACCTTCCGCGAGTTTGATGTCAGCGACCAGTCCAGCATCCACGCCTTCCGCGACTTCTTGCATACGGAACACCCCGACGGCATCGATGTCCTGATCAACAATGCCGGCATTGCCATGGACGGCTTCAACCCCGACGTCGTCAAGCAGACGCTCGCCACAAACTACTACGGCACCCTCGAAGCCACACAATCCATCCTTCCTTTGATCCGCGACGGCGGCCGCCTCGTCAATGTCAGCTCTATGGCTGGTAAGCTCAACAAATACACGCCCGAACTGCGCGACGCCTTCATCTCAGCTTCCAAGTGTGGCGTCTCCGACTGCACAGCCCTCATGCAAGACTTCACCAAGGCTGTCCAAGAAGGCAAAGAGAAAGAGCTCGGATGGCCATCTGCTGCATACGCCGTCAGCAAGGCTGGTACAACCGCCTTCACAAAGGCCATCGCCACCGAAGAGGACAAGAAGGGCAGAGGCGTCTTGGTCAATGCTTGCTGCCCAGGCTACGTCAACACCGACATGACCAAGGGCAACGGTGTCAAGACTCCCGATCAGGGCGCAAAGACTCCCGTCATGCTGGGTCTTGAAGATATCAGCGGCACGTCTGGCGGCTTCTGGCAGAGCGAGAAGATCATCGAGTGGTGATGAGAATCAATACTCTATACCCACCACAATATGACATTATGGTTACATGAAAACGCCTGCGACAGACAGAACCATGACCGCCAACGAAGCCCATCCAAACCTGTCGTGCTGAACCTCTCCTCTTCCTGTTGAGTCACTGTTAATGGCTCCGTTCGGAGAGGGCGGCTGTTCTCGACGTCAACTCACCTTTCTCGACATTCTCGCTGACGTTCTGACAGTACCCACTGAAGCCTGGTGTCAGGAAGTTGTGGATGCACTTCGTGAAATCTGCCTCGTCGGATGCGCAGTAGTGGACGCAATTGTCCTGCACGCGTATGTTGGATGGATCCTTGTCGATGTAACATCTTGTCAGGTTGTCCAGAACACTCGTATTTGCTGTTGCGGGTGGCAGACCAACTTGGCAGACTCTCTGCCCTCCCAATCCTGTGAGGTTGGCGAGAGGCACTTGTGCGCTGATGTCGCACACAAATGCTGCGGTTGGGCAGAAAGCAGGTGCTACTGCTGAGCAGCTGGTTGTCGATGTCATTGTAAAGAGAAACTTGTGATAAAAGCCAGGGGTGGAATGGGAAGCACCTTGTGGCGACGTAAGACCTTTATGGCATCGGGACTCTCAATTCCCCCGTCCCACCCGCTGCATGCTCGGCAGACCTCATATCGCACGCATCCTCCGATATGAGATCAAGTCTTGACGTGAATCCACCGACCTGCTGATACGCATCAAGTGTCATGATTTCCTTGAAGATCTGCGAAGACAACTGACGTCGAGCTGTCGCCAAGTCTCTTATAGGATCATGAACCACAAAGTGCCTCTTGGCTGTGACTGGATCTTGTTCGCTGAGCGACTGATTGTATCCAACGACTATTCGATTACTTGTCTCTTGCTCATTCAGGAGTGCAACCAAGTGGTCATCTTATCTACTGTCTATCACTGTCTATCTCGAGCTCTTCACGACACCGCGCTTGCCTTTCTGCCGTGTGTACAGGCTCCCTACATGCTCAGGCACTCGCATGGGCATCTCGAGATGAGCACGTTTGTCTCGGCCGTAACAGAAATTGGGACGTCAGTATGCAGCACTGTTGACCATCTGGTCTCATCTCCATGTCAGATCGACCATGAATGTGGACTCAGACTCGGACTCAAGCACGACCCATGGAGTATTAGAGACTGACTGCAGGCGACATCAAGGATCCCAGGCGGTGATTCTTTTTGCATACAGGCTTGCGTACAGACGGAACTATCGTTCCTGGGCTCTGATCTCACCTACAGTGCTGGTTCCAACGCTGTTATCACCAGTCTTGATGGTGTGGCCACTCGTCATAGGGAGGTGTGACTCCTTCATTACTGAAGGCTACGGGGACCTCTCGGCTAGGCCATATACTCTGGACTCTAAAACCTCAATGCTGGGGTTCGTAAGAATGTCCCACATGAGAAACTCGGTTCTATGGCCAGATGTGCAGCTTCAGGCTTCAGAATTCACCTCAAATCGCCTGATTGAATCATTTAGGAGCGAACACCTCAACAATCGTGGTGGGTCTCGAAAGCGATGAAATCGAGTGCTTTCAAGTCCAGTGTAACAATCATTGTGGTATGAACGCGCGCCCTTGTCCACCACAGTCGGGTCCTTTTTCCATCACTCGCCTCCTTCAGACTCGTTTTCTTCCACAATACTTAGCATGCAACATACCCATTTCAACTCTTTCCATGGCCGCCAGCTATGCCCTGCCCCACTGTCAGGTTGAGATATCTCCGAGCCTACCTGATGGGAATGTCATCTGAGCGTCAGTCTGATGGAATTTCCTGACTTTGATCAGAAAACATTCGTGATCTCTCGGATCTCTAATACGGCTCTGGTAAGCAATCTAGCTATCGCAATATATTTGATGTTTGCGAAGTACGCCAGAGTCGGCATCCTGCGTTTGTCGCATAGCTCGATCAAAATTTCATCGAACATCATATCAGCTGAATTCAAAGAAAGACCAGTCTCTCTTGCATCCTCTACAGAGCATCATCGCAATCAATGACTCTGCTCTGACATCAATCTATTTACTGTCAGGATGTCTTTGAACCTCTGTCGCCCACCGCATGCGACACAATTCTTGCATTCTGTACCTACCGAGGATGTCGTGTTATACGAATGGAGAATCCGAAAGCTTTTCGCAGGCGCATCGTCTAGCCCATCGAAAACACATCTTCCGTACATTGTGTTGACCTTGGCAATTGTGGCTGACCAACAGCTGATCAGCAGCTGACGCCTCTAGCTGTTCTGGACCCACACATACCAAGCCCTGTATGCGTGTGGCTGCCCCTCCCGAAATTCTTCCATCAGATCTCCAACCTTTATACACATGCCACGCGCTGGTAACGCACCACAGAGGGCGGACGAACAACTGAACTCTTGTTGCTCCAGTACACTCATTGTCATGTGCTTCGAGAATGAGAATCTGACATTCAAGAAGTTCGACGTGCCCGCTTCGCTTGGGGTTTCCAGACTGGAAGTTCCTCCTACAGCGGGGTAGCTCCATTGGAGGAAATGCTGACAGGGTCTCTCCAAGACGTGACATGGTACTTCGATGTTGGAGAGTTGGTAAAAACACTCGATATCGGAGTGGGAGAAGCTATTTGAAGGTCAAAGCCCAACCTCCCTACATAGTACCTTTTGCATGTCGGTATCTTTTTCCTGAAATCATTCTTCAACCATGTCGTCCCTCAACTACATCAACGAGCCAGGCGCTGGTCAGAAGCATAGTGACATGGCCCACTACTCACAGATCGTTGTCATTGGAAACGTCGCCAAATTATCGGGCCAGGGTGGATGGGATGAGACAGGAGACCTTGGCGAATTTGACTGGAAGCAGCAGATCGACAATGCGTTTGATAATGTCGACAGAGTCTTGCAGGCAGCTGGATTTCGTGGTTGGGAGGATGTAGGCTCAGACATTTTCTTTCTCAAGTCTGTTCAATCTTTCTAACAGAACCGAATANNGGTCTATCTCCTTCGGAGCTATCAGCTCGACGTTGTCTCTCACTTCGAATACCTGGTCGAGAGACTGACGCAGCGTATTCCTGGCCACAGGCCCATCTGGACAGCTGTTGGCGTGGCAAGCCTAGTGTTCCCAGCAATGTCTGTCGAGCTGGAAGTCGAAGCGATCAGGCACGAAACACAAAGGTGAACTATTCAACTTCGAACGGAACCTTGACAGAAAGCGGGCTCTCCAGACAAGCACCGCCGAAGGCTAGTAAAGTCTTGGGTTTGCCCGTCGAGTATCAGAGCAAGATCCAAGATCTTTGACCCTTTCAAGTGCCTTGCCAACTCGCCTTGTCTGTCTCTTTGTGTTGAGCACTTGTAGCTGACAGTCTCACGGTTCGTCCGGGACCATGCGAAATAAATCTTCGTAAGCTGGGAATTGTACCTGTTGCTAGGTTCTGCACGTCCTAACTTTGCTTGGAGAACACGTGTGATCTCTCTCGTGCCCTGAGTATGGCTCTGGTAAGCAACATGGTTATTGCAGTCGATTGGATGTTTGCGAAGTACGCTAAACTCGACTGGATGAGGATTTTATGATTTCACGTCCTAGCATACATTGTTTCGTGCAAGTCAGGTAAGTTGAGTCACGGTGTCTCATCAGGGATAGTGGCCTGGCTCCGGGAACAACGACAGAGACACCGGCCGTGAATTTCGCGCTGCGGGGTTGCATGTCCTATTCCTCTTTCAATTCGTTGTATCGTCCGCGGAGCTCGTATAATCACGTCACGCAGGATTCAGGATGCAAAGCTTGACTCGAGGACGTGTGAAGTCGAGGCGGAACTCGTTATCTTGCCGACTATATCTAGGCCTACAGATCATCTTGACCTTACTTTATTCTCTCATATCGTTGCAAACACTCAACAAGCGACCTTCCAACCATAACCAAAGATGTTGACCGTTGCAGCTCTCTCCTCTCTGATCCTTTCGTTGGCAACTGCCGCCGCCATCAAGGAGCCACAGCAACTTCTTGTTGACCCAGAAGCCATGGACCCGGCCGTCGGCCAGGCAGATTTCAAGAAGTTCGCCATCGAGGACATGAGCGACGCCAAGTTTCGCCTTCATCATCATGCTGCCAAAACACTGCTCAGCGACCAGTCGTACCTTGTCCTTCGCGAAGGAGAGATCGAGCGAAGACAATCCGAGATCTGGAATTACCTCTGGAGTCTTGGATTGGACTGCGGATATTGGCCAGATGGGGAGACAGAGGGTTCTCAAGAGGAACCTGTGAGGGTCTACATGTCGAGCGGTCGCATTTTCGACGCTGACCCTGAGCGTGTCCCTCAAGACGCTGTTGTTGCCCTCCAGAACCTGACAGAACAAGAACACAAGAATCGCAGAGACATGAGGCGTCGGCAGATGTGTAACTTTGATCAGTCCGATAACGACAACGATAAAAAGTCTTCAAGCGACGACGACGGGTCAGTTCGTGTGCCTGAACCAACCTGGAAGGTTACAGTTCCCGATGAGTACATGCAGTACCTCATTCCTGACAGTGTTCTGGACGAGGAGAATCAGAAGATCGAAAACTGCTGGAGAGAGAAGGCAGAGAAGGAGAAGAAGGACATTTTGGCAGGCAAAAAATCTGTCAGAGACTTGAAAATGCCTGATCTTTCCAAGTGCAAGAAGTTCGAAAACCATATGCTGTATCAGACGACCTGATGGGATTCATGCTTGGCTCTGAAGGCCAAAAGGTCGCTACAGCACTCTACTCTCGACTTCCACTGTTATTCGCGGGAGGGATGGCAATGTAGCCATTTTTGCTTCAGATTAGCCACAATTCCATCACCAGCTACATGCATTCTTAAAGCCATAGAAAAGGCGTCTGCTGTAGCTTTCGCTTCTCTTGCCATATACACTTTTGCAAGCACCTCAACTCGAACGAAAGCTCTCCTGAACTAGCCGAACTCGTGGTCAACTCAAAGTCAGTTGTTAGCTTGTGTTCAACGTCTGGCTCTCCGATATCAATATAACCAGTGTTCCCCACCGCAATGTGTTCCTTTGATGTCACTGCCTGGTGAAGAATAAACGAACTATAATGGTACATCCTGTCCTTTAACGGCCAGTCTATGCAGTTGGTCGCGATGGTATTCGAGCCAAGATGTGCGTGTGGTATTAAGGACATTACCTAACGTTGCACCAGACTTATAAAGCCTACGATTAGCAAACTCTCGTCTAGTTAAACCCGTATTCTCGGATTTACATGTCGTTAGGGTTAGCAGCATTTCGATACGCTTCTATATAAGCTATTCTTGCTCGTCTAACTACTTTTCTATATAAGAACAGGGTTTAGGGTTAGCAGCATTTCGATACGCTTCTATATAAGCTATTCTTGCTCGTCTAACTACTTTTCTATATAAAAACAAAGAAAAAGGGTACGATAAAAAGGAAGAGGGAAACAAAAGAAAAAAAGGAAAAGAAAAAGAAATCTATCTAGTCTATACCATATCCTAGCCAGTTCCTAGCCCGGAGTCTTACTAGAGTGGTAGAGATATACTTATCTAGCCACTCCGAGGTGCTAGGACCAAGGGACTTTGGAATTCTTTGTAGGTTTGTGAGGTCTCCTTTCCTAGAAGGCCTCCTTAGCTAAGGATAAACGGCTTAAAAGCTCGGCCTAGGGTTTGGTATTTGAGCTTCTTAGCCCTTTCCGCGGCCGATAGGGTGCTATTAGGGTCCTTCCTAGCGGTTTCCTTGCCTAGGGAAATGATGGACACATCTAGGTAGGTGGTTCCCTTAGGGTTGTCGATTCTAATGTCTGTCCGGATTCCTCGGTAGTCTCCTTGTGGCTCTAGGGTGACTTTGTTTTATGGGTCGGTCTGTAGGGCCGTAGTTAACGCCTGGCACACCTTATTATGTTTGACAATTGTCTGTCTAGTCCTAGCACGGCAGGCGTCTTCGTAGGCGAAGGTATAGGCCCTATCACAGTGTCTACAGATGTCCTAGCCTTCTTTAGGGGATGTAAGAAGCCGAATAGAAAGTGCTACGGCTACGTCCATGTCCGAGAGTAGAAGGGGCTATGAGGTAGGCATTGCGGATAGCCATCTCCGGCCTAGGAAGGCTGAGTTCTCGATCCGTACGTTCTCTTGCTGTAAAGAGAGCTTCTGCTGTACTCTAGCTAGTCGAGCTCTGTTAAGCTTGTCTATTGCAGCTCGGTAGATGGTTCTAGCAGGGCCAGTACTAGTGGGGTCTAGTTGTTGGTGTTCTAGGGGAAAGCTAGGCTGTTGTTGGGTGTCCTAGGCTAGGAGGTAGGATAGGCTTGGTTGTGGTTGTTAGTTTGCTCTATTCCTGCTTCTACCGCGGTCCTGGGAGTGATCCTGTTCCTGTTCTTGTACCTGTTCTTGCTCCTGGCTTCCTAGAGTGGTTTGTTCGTCTAGACCTTGTGTGTCCTCTTCTGTGGCCTTGTCTATGTCCCCTTCTAGGCCGTCCTCTTGTAGGTTGCCTTCTTGGCCTTGTGTAGGCCTATAGCTAGTCTAGGGGTAGCCTTCTATACTAGTGTTGCTAGGGGCTGGCGAGGGTGCTCGGGGTAGGCGCTAGAAGAGTTTTGGCGGTAGGATCCTCTGTAGGGTGATGTCTGCTATAGCCTGTGAGTTTTGGAAGGCTAGCTCGGCCACTTCCGCGTAGAGAGGTATTCCTAGGCCTCCTAGCCTAGTAGGGAGGGCTACTAGGTCCTGGTCTAGTGGTCTTCTATCCTCTGAGCCTTGAAGGTGTTTTATGGTTTCTAGGAGTCTTGTGTCAATGTCTTGGAATCTTGCCAGGAGTCCTTGTGATCCTATGGTCCTAGGAAGGTGTCGGAGTAGTGTAGAGGTGCTAGCCCTAAGTAGGAGGAGTGCGTGTTGTTTTGGTAGGTCTTTTAGCCTATCTAGCACCGTCTGGAGTTCTTCTATCCTTGTAGCCAGGAATTCGGCCTTCCGTGGCTCTGGCCCTATAAAGGAGCCAAGTATCTTCATTCCCGTGGTCTGTATTGCCGATAGGGGGTGTGTCTTTGTCTTATCTATGTTTAGGGCGATAGGGGCGTCTTCTAGGTAGCCTTCTAGTTGTTGTAGGGTGATCTGTTGCCCTGAGATGATGTAGACGTCGTCTAGGTATGCTAGGACGATAGGAGGGGGTCTGTTATAGCCGGTTGACCTCTGTAGCTGTTGTTGTAGCTGTTGGAGGGTGGTCCGAATGGCTAGGGAGAAGAAGAGGGGGCCGAGGGGTCTCCTTGTCTAACCCCTTCCGAGGAGGTAATTACCGTGCCGTCATACATCACTAGGGCTGCTAGCTCGTTGTAGGCCCATCTAGCTGCCTTGTAGAACTCTGGGGCATAGCTTAGGATCCCGTGGGCTACCGCTGCTCGGGAGACTGAGTTGAAGGCGTTTTTAAAGTCCATAGAGCAGACGTGGGTGTATCCTCTAAGGTTTCCATCTACCGCGTGTCCTAGTAGGTGTATGATTGGCTCTACCCCGCCGGGGCTCTGTACCCCTAGCTGGAAGGGGGCTAGTTGGTCCTTAGAGAACTGTTNTTGGAGGAGGACCTTAGCTACCAGCCTATAGATGAGCTCTCCTACTGCAATTGGCCGGACCCCGCTATCTTCCTTATCTAGGGCTACAAGCCTCGATGCGGTAAGTAGCTGGTTCCCTGGTGCTAGGCCGTTCTGTACCTGCTTGCAGAGGTGGGTAAGAAAGTCTACCACCTGTTTATGCTTACAGGCTTCCCTTAGTAAGGGGACTGACCAGCCGGATAGGCCAGGGGCTGTATCCGGGGCAAATGAGGCCAGGGCTTGTAAGATGTCTTCCGGGAGTGGCCTAGGGCCTGGTCTAGGGCTCGCGGAGGAGGCAAAGGGTAGGGCTGCCCTTCCGGGTGTTTTTCTCTTAGTTTGGCTAGTATATCCGCCGAGTTCCTAGCTAGGGTTGAGGGGTCTACTAGTGCCCTTGCAGCTCTGCCTAGATAGCCCTTTTCTACCAGTCTTTGGGCTCTAGAGCGGGGGTATCCCGGCGGTTGTCTGGCTGGCCTAGAAATTCCTGGGCCCTATCGGTTTCTACGCGGCTTGGCGGGGGTAGCATTAGGTCCGGGTAGTGCTGTAGGACGTATTGGGTGCTAAACTCCTCCGATTGGATGCCTAGGGTAAGGCCAGCCTTCGGTAGTAGTAGGAAGTCTAGCAGGTGTTTCTCGGTAGGTTGGCGTGTGTATCTAGAGGCACACCTGGCCGCGGCGGCCACAAAGCTAGCGGCTTGGCTGCCACGGAAGGTGTGGTCCTTTGCCTGTACGTGGTTGTATCCAAATAGCTGTTGTAGATACTTGTTTCGGGGCTGGTAGGTGTTATACCGGTCTTGGCCTAGGCCTATAGGTATGTCTGCAACATCTGGTGGCGGTGGTGTATGTTCGTCTCCGTAGATAGGGCTAGTAGGCCCCTGGGTCCCTAGTGAGTAAGAGGGAGGTGCCGGTGTACTAGGGGAGGAGGGTGTAGGAGAGGAGGGTGTAGGAGAGGAGGGTGTAGGAGAGGAGGGTGTAGGAGAGGAGGGTGTAGGAGAGGAGGGTGTAGGAGAGGAGGGTGTAGGAGAGGAGGGTGTAGGAGAGTAGGCACTACTAGTGTTTCGGGGGCCGTCTCGGACGTGGATCTCGCTTTGGGCCGGTGAGCTATGGCCGCTAGGTAGGTTTGAGGCTAGGTCCTCGAGGAGGCCGATGGTGGACTCGTTAGGAGAGCCATAGGAGGTGCCGTTTGGCGAGGGGTAGGAGAGCGGTCTAGTAGGAGGGTAGGTAAAGGGGCTGGTTGGTATGTAGGTCGGCTGTCGGATTGGTTGCCGAGGATTTCCCGTTGTAGGCTACTAAGAGGGGTACTCGGCTGGCTGCCAGATAGAAGGTCTAGTAGCCTGGCGGGTGGGCTATCTAGACGAGGTGGTGTGTTATGGTAGGTATGTGTATTCCTCGCTCTTGGCCTTGCTCTGTTTCTTGCTAGCGATGGTGATCGGGAGGCGCGGCGGCGTTTGTTGGTGTTTATAAGGGCGGTAGCGGTAGATGGGGCTATAGAGGTATTTATAGCGGTAGGGGTCGAAGAGGTGGTAGGCGTCCGGCGGGTAGAGCGAGTAGGAAGGGTCTTTTTAAGCAGCCGGATTTGGACTGGTGGGATTTGATGCCATGTGAGGTTTGGCAGGGCTGGTAGCAGGTAGGGCAGGCGGTGAAGCCCATATGGGCGAGGGTAGAGAGGGGGACATGGAGGTGTAGGTGGTTTTTCTTGACGTGGTCCCATAGGTAGGCGTAGTGGCGGAAGCAGATGCGGCAGGTACCTGGTTTATCTTTTGCCATGGTGAGTAGTGAGTAGCGAGTAGTAACTATTGCGAAGCAACAGTAGGTATTGCGAAGCAACAGTAGGTATTGCGAAGCAACAGTAGGTATTGCGAAGCAACAGTAGGTATTGCGAAGCAACAGTAGGTATTGCGAAGCAACAGTAGGTATTGCGAAGCAACGAGGATAGCAAGGTAGAGAGAGAAGTGAATGAATGAATGGATGGATGGATAGATGGATAGGAAGAGGGAGGAGGAGGAGGAGGAGGGAGGAGGGAGGAGGGAGGAGGGAAGGAGGGAGGGAAGGAGGGAGGGAAGGAGGGAGGAAAAGAAAAAAAGTAATATATATGAAACATAGGGAAAGGGAAGTGGAAAAAACCCGAAGGTGAGGGGTGTAGGGTAGGGGATTGTTAGGGTTAGGGTTAGGGTTAGGGTTAGGGTTAGGGTTAGGGTTAGGGTTAGGGTTAGGGTTAGGGTTAGGGTTAGGGTTAGGGTTAGGGTTAGGGTTAGGGTTACCGTGTCGATCGTGCTGAACCAACTCTCATATTTGCATGTTTGGATGCCACTACTATCTTGACTTATCACAATCTGATCTTGGCACCTATGCCCTCTCCCTGGTACCATATCCGCTCTTCCCACTTGCCTAATCGCACTCCTACCGTCGCTTTCGCTGCCATTCTGAGCGTTCCGCCTAATGCTCCTTTGACCTCGTCGTATCCAATTGACCCAAAGTCAACTGGTAAACGTGGCGATGTTGAAGATCCCGGAGGTACGGCAAATGGCAAATCATAAACGATATGACCGACTGCATCTTCATTATGGAAAGCTGTCGCATTGATATATGTGACGTAGATCGTCGACGTCTTCAACGGCGAGAGTAGCACAAAGTTTGCTGTGCTTGTGATAAGATGCATCTGACATTCGTGTTAGCCATGTGCTGTTCGTGTTGCCAGTCCTGGACCAACCGTAGCATCTTGGATGAAATGCTTCTCATCCTTGTCACCACCACCTCTCAAATTCGGTGTCGGTAGGTCGACCCCAAACTTGGACAACGCACGACCAAGAGATGGTTGTGCTGGGATGGTACCCTCATGAGTGCGCAAACTTAACGTCGTGTTGAAGCNCTATCGAATGTTAGATAGTTGCGGTAGATTCAGTTTTATTCACCAACCAGAAATATATTGAGATAAGAACTCGACACCAACGCGGTGGCCTTCTTCGCCACCCAATGTCCTAGGGTCCCATATGGCTGTAACGAGAATATTGGTATTGACTCCGGGCACAACGCTCACATCCTTGGCTGTAGCGTGTCCAAGCAATGTGCCGTTGGTCAGGATATTGATGTCGACAAAGGGTACTGTTGCGCTGTACTCGGTAGGATTGGTGAAGTTCACCAACGCGGTGAGGGTCAACGAAGTCTTGCCAGTGTCCAGTATTTGTAGATTGCCGATCTTTGGCGTGAATGAGCCGACACCGCCTCGTTTGATGGCTACAAGGGGCCGCATATTAGCTACATAATTCTCTTGNNACCGTTCGAACGACGCAGGAATCGATCACGAACGTTTGACAGGCACAGAGCCTTCGGCAGGAATCTTCCTGACAGCCAATTGACCGAGCGCAGTCTCCATCTCGACATCAACATCCGCCTTGATGCCCAATTCGACTCCTTTGCCGCCAAATAGCAGTGCGTTCAAAACATCGGTAAAAACATCGTCGTCTGTCACGGTCAGAGGAGCCTTCTCGATTGCTGATTGTACTGCCAGTAGGGGACCCTCGTCTTTGGCCGAAGCGATTCGAGTCGAGTTTGCGTTTTGCCATTTGCTTAGATCGAGATACCCCAGTTTGGCGCCGTGGTAAAACACATCCGCGTTTGCCCTCACGCGGCCAACACTGATGTTAAAGTTCATCTCCTCCGGAAGAGCAAC